>OZ030022.1:42325000-42672500 GCA_964023405.1 Apodemus agrarius | reverse complement strand
TGGGTCAGGATTTCTTCTACTTAATACCTTTATAAAAAGATAAGCATCAGGTTCTCACCCATTGTTTCAGAGGAGAAAACTGAAATATGTAGACATTAAATTACCTGTTCAAGGTCGCATACCTGCTAATTTTAGAACAGGACATAGCACTCAGTTGATCTAATTGCCAAGTCATGATTATTAGCCCCCAAACTCCAATAGCAAAAAACTTGCAGAATCTTAGATAATAGTTAATTTCAGTGAGGATGGTGATATTGAAGGGAAAGTTTTCATATGTTAAACGTGAAAGGAATGTTTAGTTCAAGGTTTAAATATTTTTATCTCTAAATAATAGACGAGCCAACAATGAGAACTTTGAAATTTATCACTTCAGTTGTCAGAAAACCAAGTAGTTGGGATATGTATACCGATCCATCAATTATTTTAGCTCATTCAGCATCTATATTTGTAGAAGGTACACAAGAAATGATGCAAGTATTTCCATTGTCTTTTTCCTCCCCAGTGGGCTCCCATGAGGATTGGTTACAGGTCAATTGCCACGATAATGTCACCCACCTCATGACGGAACACGTATTTTGGAAAACAAAGGTCTCATGTAATCCTGTCTGATTTATTAGTGAACTGACTAATTAAGAGTAACTTACTGACAATGATATGGACAGTTAGTGAACCTTTTACTTCCTGGCCAGCTTTATAACACATGGGAATTCATCTTGTCCTGATCATAAAAGTATTAGAGACCTTCAGATTTTACAGACAGTTGTTAATGTACTTAGAGCCTAGAGACAAATAAAAATTCTTCACATAATTTGTCCAAATCATATAGGTTTTAGTAAATCAGAGAGATACCAACTGAGACACATGCTAAATATGTTCTCATTTTACAACTAAAGAAACCAAAGGGCAGAGGGGCAGAATTTTTTCCTTCCCAAGACCTCTAGGCTTCTTATAATTAAAGCCTATCTGTAAAACATTTGAATCCAGGAACACTGAGATAAATCTGCTTGGAACAAGTCAAAGAGTGCAGTTTGCAAGTAGATGAACAGATCCCTTACCATGAAGGGATCTAGAGAGAGTTGCTTCATGAGCCTCCCTTCAGTACACTGTGAGAAGGAGAATGGCTTAGACATGACTCAGGTACCTCTAAGTCTTATGGCAACAATACCACTCTTTCTTGCTGTACACAGATTGCTTATTTCCCCTCCAAATGCATGTATTAAAATATGAGAGTTCAATGTTACAGCAAGAATAGGGATGTCTTAAAGGTGATTAACTGATTAGCAAAAGAGTCTGCATGAATGCCATCTGCCTACTTAGGAAAGATGAACTAAGTTTCCTCAACCTGTTCTCTATTCGAGAGTACATCTCTGGCCCTAGAAGCTAGTCCTCACCAGACAGTGGATGTGCCATCATTCTGATCTTGGTCTTCCGAGAATTTTTCTTGGAATTAGGAGTGATTTTTTTTTCTTTAAAAGGAAGAAAGAATTCTCATTGCCGAGAATGTGCAGCATTATTTAAACACCTGGCTCAAGATTGCTTAAGTGTAAGAAAAATTAGAACTTCATTTAATCAAGAATTTTCTCTGTATTCACAATAAACCATTTGTAATCATTACTACTCAGAGTAAATTATTTGAATATAATCCAAATAATGTAATATGTACATGATTGGGTTTGTATCAGAAATAGCTTTCTCATGTCTCTTCAGCCTCTAGTGTTTAAACGAGTCAGTAGCAAGATATTTTGTCTTCCTACCTAGTTTTCTATGAATGACAACTCTTTTAAAGGATGACTCTGCCAGCAACTTTGGACAACATACCTGGTCCCAGGTTGTTTAATATTGCTTTTGGACTTTCGGGCTTTATTTCCATGTTGGCAGATAATTAAAGAAAATTAATACTTTGGTAGTGGTAGGGTCAGGTAGATGGTAAAAACTAGAACTTTTCCACTTGAGTGTCTCCCATTCTATTCCAGTTACTTTATATATACATATATGAAGTTTTCCCCTTGGTATTTTGATCTCTTTGACTGCTTCAAATATTAGGGATTCTCTCAAGAAGGCCCAAGATTGGCTTAAAAACAAAATCAATCTGGGTTTTGCCCAAAGGAGGCATTTTCTATGTATGAGCCTTATTTAATGGGACACATGCATATACATAGGTCTAGATTATACTGCATGAAGAAAGTAATTTTGCAAAATTTAGGTTCTGTGTTGGCAAACATCCAGTAGGCAAAAACTCTATAGGACTAGGGACCGAGGCAGTGACCTTTTGTAGTGTCCTCAGTGACTGTCACACAATACATCTTGATAAATCATTTCAAAGAAGACAAGTTAATGGGAGAAAGGTAGCAGCTTTGAAACAGAAAGGGCAACTTTGTATACAGCTGTCTAAATGATAAATAAACATGCCTAGGAATGTGTATAGTTTTAGTTGAGATAGGTAAACTTCTTTTAGAAAACTGGACTCTCCTCTTCCATTTATTAGCTGGATTCTTTCATTATCAGTAACTTTTGTTGCCTCCATGTGTTGCAGATCTTTACAGTTTCCGTGAACACAGCAGTCAGGAATTATCTTGAGGAAACGGATTTATTGGAACTTTTAGGGGTTGTGTCAGTTTACATGATTCATTAGCACACACAAAGGAAGACAGGCCAGTGGTAAGGAGATTACCATCTCTTAAAACTCTGTCCACTTTTAATACCCCTTTTAAAGAAAGATAGGAAGGAAGGCTCAACCAAGTTCCCCAGATTCTATGATGAATGAAGAAAACAGACTTATGTGGTAGGCCTCAGGAGGTCACTGTCTGATAAGCTGGAAGAGACTGGGTTAATCATGTTTTTTTTTTTTTATTTCAACATAACTGTAAATGTACAGGACTACAAATAGTTCTCCAAGCCTCTCAGAAGTCATCTCCTGTGCAAAGGTATGTGTGAGATAAATCAATGAGATTAAAATTAGACTTCAGTAAAATCTAATTTACATATTATACAACTCACATACCATTGAACTCACCCACTTAAAAGTATCTAATCTGATGAGGTTAGTATAACATAATGGGCTCTTCACAGAGTTGTTCTCGCCTTCAAAGGATCCACTTAGGAGAGGGTGAGCCCTCATCCAGATGGCTCTGAACTCCTTAAGACATGTCTGAACATTCCTGAAAGAACTCCTTTTGAAGCTTCAGGAAGATTCTTTTTGGGTTTTCCCTTTGGTGCTGTATCTAACTTTGAGGGCAGTCAGTACTTTAGAGGCATTTGCAGATGGCATGTTAATCTAGGGCCCACACTGAAAACAATTGTCACTCAGCAAGAGAAGTGGTGTTAGTTGTCAACAGGCTAGTCAGCTGTAGAAGCTGGACAACAGCTCAATTTGATTTTCCTGACTCCAAATCTAATTTACATATTAAATGTATTGATTTCTCAGTGGAACTTAAGGCTCCATTTATTTATTTATTTATTTATTTATTTATTTATTTATTTACTTGCTTACTTAAATATGCTGCTTGAAGCATTTCTAGAAGCTTCTGAACCTTGCCTTGCAAGTCCATATTAGTTCAGAATGTGTAAAGCACAGGTTTCTGTTGTACTTATTACTAGTTTTGGGGTTTTGGTAAAAGGGATACTAAAGTTTCAACCCAAGGCCTTGTGCCCATTGACAAGTACCTTACCTCTTAACAATACTTTATTCTATTGTCATTGATATTGAAGTTTATTTTTCTCTTAGACTCTAAAGAGTCAGTTATTTGACATCAGAGTTCCATCCTCTCTTACTGTTCTATTACTTCTGTTCCTAACTTTATTTTGTGCCCAAAATGGCTAATCAGCCAGCACTTGACAAGAAGAAGGAAGACAAGAACAGGTTCATGTGGTTAAGGTCATTTTTAGGAAAAGTTATTAATAGTGCTGCTCACATCTCATCATTTAGAATAAACATGGAGAACAACCCTGGGAAGAGTCCAGTGTGTTGTACTAACCTCAGCAGACTCAACACTTTTAAGTGGGTGAGTTCACCACAGCTAGTCTCCCTGGAGGCAGAGAATTACAATTCTTAGCATTAGTACCAGAGTCCCACTGAGAAATCAATAATCTGATACCAAGGAAGAAGAGGCAAGTGAGTTTGAGGGACAACACTCACAATTTTTATATGCAACAGGATGATTTAAGCTTTGTGTCTCCTTTACTAAATTTCTGAAGAGAGCTTTCCAGGACTAGAAGGAAAAGAATATTCTCTCTCTCTCTCTCTCTCTCTCTCTCTCTCTCTCTCTCTCTTCTTCTTCTTCTTCTTCTTCTTCTTCTTCTTCTTCTTCTTCTTCTTCTTCTTCTTTTTCTTCTTCTTCTTCTTCTTCCCTCCCTTTCAGTTGTTTGATAATTTTACACGATACGTTATCATTATATTTATTCCTCTTTTCAACTCCTCTCACATACACCCCCTTTTACTACTTACTAAACTTAGTGTTCTTTTTGTTTGTTTGTTTGTTTGTTTGTTTGTTTAAAAAAACTCTAAGAGGCCAAAATTGTGTGTCTCATATTCTTTTAAATATGTGGTCACCCACTGAAACATGGTAGACTTACCAGCGCTCTTCCCTTCCAGAAAAACAACTTTTGCTCTCTCAAAAGCTATCAATAGGCAACATCTCCTCAGCTAGTGATTTTTGTGGAGTTTGTGCCCAGCTGTGATGGATTTTTTTTTTCTTGTGTGATCTTTCACAAGCCTTCAGCACATTCTCTCAAGTACTCTAAGTTTGTATGGGTAGCTTCTTCCTTGTTGGGTCAAGGAAACATGATTTTCTTGTGGGCCTCTGCCACCTCTGGCTCTTAGGATCTTTCTCCTCCCTCTTCCCTGGTAGTTTCTGATTCTTGGGAGGGGAGGTGTAATGTAGATATCCCTTTCGAGGTGGAACATTTGGTAGTTTCTTATCTTGACACTTTAACCAGTTGTGGGTCTCTGGAGCAAATAAATTTTTTTCTTTTGAGGGTTGAGAGATGTACTAGTTGTGATTGTAATAATAAATCATGAGGAGTCAGTTTAATACTATAACCATTACAGATGTCTCTCCTAAAGCCTATCATCAGTCTACACCTGGATTCAATTGTAAAGCTTCAACTTTTTTTTGTCCTCTCCTATGACCAACCACCCTGAGTATAATATGCCTCCAGTGAGTCACGTAGGGGAGAGGTAGGGATGTATGAAATTTACAGGAATAGATTTAGAAAACATCTCATATTTTGCTCATTTACCCATTAATTCCTCACTTTACCTATCTATTTGTAGTCTTGTATTAAGACATTCTTCTGTAACAGACATGAATTCAGCTTAAGATCCTAGTGAAGCTTGATCATCCATGCCTGACTCCCTAACTCTGCCAATATCATGCTTTAAGAAGTAATGGACTGAGTCACAGAACTGCCAACCAGAATGTTCCATCGTCTCAACCATCTTAGGTCTCAAGACTAAGTATTCTCAGAGAGTGTTCTTAAGTATCCTTTAGCTACTGTTCTCTAGAATATAGAAACATAGAATACATTGCAAAAAAATTTATCAAGTTCTGTGTACTCAGTGGGATCCTGGCTTAGTGCAGACACATACTTAAAGATAATCTCTTATTTTAGTTCTTGAAGAATATTCTATGACCTCTCTATATAGAATTATGTTGAACTATCTCAGGAAGTCTAGAAATAGTTACTATACTATTGCGATAGCAGGAGAGGGCTTCAGATCCACATCTTACACAGATAGTTCAGATTTCCCACTCAAATCGCCTCAGAAAAAGCAAGCCATCTAAGTAGCTTCCTTGTCCTTCTTGCTAATTTCATGTCTGTTCTCAATGTTTTGTTGTTGCAGTCACTGTTGTTTGGTTTTTGCAAACCTGACACAATGCAGAGTTATCAGGGAAGAGGAACCTCAAGTGAGAAAACGCCTATAACAGATTGGCCTCTAGGCAAGATTGTAGGATATTTTCTTCATTAATGATTGATATAGTAGGGCCTGCCCTACTGGGGACAAAGACCAACTGGGAACAGGTGGTCTTGAGTCATAAAGAAAGTCACCAGTAGTAAGCCAGTAAGTGGCATACCTCCACGGTCTCTGCTTCAATTCTTACCTCCAGGTCCCACCTGGAGTTGCAGCCTTGACCTTACTCAGTGGTGGAGTGTGACCTAAGACTTTGTAAGATGGAACAAACCTTTCCCTCCCAAGTTGCTATTGGTCAGGATGTTTTATTACAGAAATAAAAACTAAGGCCAATTTCATGAAGAGTCTTCCACACCATTCTCCTACCATATCATTATTCTTACACTGATTCTAAAACTAACCCTGTCTCTAGAATATATGGTTATGTCCAATTTACAAGGGAAGTAAGAGAAAGCCAGAGTGGTGACATAGCTTTCTCCAAGATACCCAGCAGACACATGGCACAAACAAACTGTGAGTTTACTGCTACAGGTCCAGGTCAATTTTTCCACAAGAAGAGAGACTATTTGAATTGACTATTTGAATCTAAAGGAAGCATGTGACTGCTCAGCTTCCACAGTAGAAGCCCCTCTCTGCACGTTCTGTCTTTGATTTTGTGGAACTCACAGGGGTGTTAATTTTAGGGAAGGCCACATTTTCAATGTGATTGGTTTCCAGTGCCTATTTTTAATAGATAAAGGAAATGGTGCAGAGACTTCTCCATAGTAATACACTGAGCTATTGGGAGAAGGGAGCTAAAAGCTGGTTTGTACCATCCTGCTCATGAAATCTCTTTGTAACTACTGAGGAATAATGGTAGTGGTGCATTCTTGAAGAAAATCTGTCCAACCATGGCCAAGAGATCCATCCACTGAACTGAAATATTAACCTTGAGAGCTCTACAAAGGATAAATTGGAACTGACTCTTAAATGACAAGAGGAAAGGCATAAAAGGAAGGACAACACTTACATCATTCCTCACTCCCTTTGGGATAGATCTGAATAAGCCTCTTACTCCAGTCCCAGCTGGAGTGACTCACACCCTAGTGGTTATCAATTACACCATAACTAACCTATCCAGTAACAGTTTAATAAGGATTAACTGATAATCAGGTGAATGGAGACTACTGATGTAGGAAGAGGTGGAGACAGGGCTCCCTCACAGCCTCATTCATCACATTACAATGCTGCTGCCCAGAGGTCTTGAAAACACCCTTTGTGACAACATTATGTGACATGAAAGATACCTAGCTTAGAATCCGGATTCCTTTATGGGATATACTGAGTCTAAAGTTTGAGACATATTTTGAGGCCAGCTTCAACTATATGAAGCAGGTGCTCACTATTAGCTGTGTGACTGTGGGAACACTGTCTCTGTACTCACCTGCACATGTTCAGAATGGAGCGCATGCCTGGGCATCCTACCTCTCCAATAAACACAAGTGGAGTGCTCTAAGCTTGCTGACAAACACGCATACTACAGAGAACATGGAGACACAGAGGAGGACTGCTCAGAAGCTTCTGTCACGAGAACTATAAAGAGGCTCTTTACTTGGAGCAGGAGACACATTAATTAATGACACAGATGAGACATGGTGGTTTAGGTCTCATCAATGTCTTGAGACACAGAACTCTCACAGAGAATAATCCTCCTTCAAGATATACTTTAGAAGCACAGTGTTCTCAATGCAAACGTGTCGATCTCAAGAGGCAGATTAAAAGAAGGTATGCACACAAGGTAGAGACCAATTTTTATTAAACGGACATGTGTATCATGTGTATCATGGGGCAGGGAGATGCTTCAGCTAGTAAAGTGTTTGCTACATAAACATAAAAATCTAAAATTTAGGTTCCTTGTACTTACACTAAAATCCTATGTTCTGGAAGTTGTTAATCTCTCAGATTCACTGACCAGAACCTAGAGCAAACTGGTGCGCTTTAGTGAGAGACTATCTCAAAATCTATAGTGGATCCAGGATTGAGGAAGATACCTGATATCAGTCTATGACCTCCAAATATACCACATATGTGTGTGTATCCATGAACACAGACATATGCAAAGATGCAAAAAATGATATCTGACATGATATCTCAGGCTCGGGGCTGGCTGTTTGATTTCCATCCTCAGAACAAACTAGAAAGCAAATAGTGCTAGCCACTTTATAGCTGAGGAAACTGCACAAAATGAGTGTGTGGGTACATGGTCACCATCTAGAGACAGTTACTAGAAAGACAAGATTTGAGGTCATCTCAGGGTCTCAGGCTTGTCCTAAGTTCTCAAAACTGTCTCTAGAACTAGGCAGAATTCTAGAGGAATTAGAGAGAATAGTCCCAAAGGGGCACCACTCGTCTTGTATTAAGGAAAGGAGAATGTTACAACTGATATTTAAGTTTGATGTGAATGCACCAAGAAAAGAATGCAAGATATATATATATATATATATATATATATATATATATATATATTTTTTTTTTTTTTTCCTAGCATGCTGAGAAAGGAGCAGGAATCATCCAGAGCTGGAACAGGGTTACATAATTATAAGAAGTGAGGTCAAATTAACCCCTTTCCTTTATTGATATGGGTATTTTACTAGAAAAGTACCCACCAATGCTGTGAGAGGCAATTTTATCAAAGGACACAGAGATTCCTTCAGAATGCTCTGGAAGAGAAACTTGGGTCAAGAAAGAGTAGAAAATAGGAAATATCAGTATGTACACAATTCTGAAAAACAAACACCTCAATATAACCCTTACTTTTCCAGAAGACAGGTTGTTCTCCATCTTCTGCATTCCTTATAGATTCTTAATAGATTGAAGTAAAAATCAACTTTCTTAGACTGACAAGGGTCATGGGAACCTGAGTGCAAGATTTCAGTCTAAGATTAAGCCTGTTTGGTGGATATGAACCCAATCACTGGGACATTTTAGGATAAGAACACTCAAGATACAGCAATACACACAAGCTGACTGAAGAACTGCACAGCGGAGCTTAGCACTAGGCTAGATAAGGATAGCAAAGGTAGCAGTGAGGACACAGTACTGATGGGCTATCCGTGAGACTGACCTTCCCTCTGAGCACCATCACATTTTCCCCAAGGTCACCATCAGTCACTGAGTGTTAAGGAAGAATGGCTGAACCTGTCAGTCGGCCATGCACGTGCTTGCCCATGTGTGTCTGGGAGAGTCAGGATGCTCTTGGCCTGGGGAATCAGAGCCGAGTGGGAGTGCTGTTTCAACCAGATGCAGAAGAAAGGATTAGAGGGATTTATTAGTCATCTTCAAATAACCAGTGTGCTTTTCATGTGAAGGAGAGTTCATGTCTTTATTTTACTTGCATACGTGTTTGCTTTTCAAGTCTTTCTTCCAAGAAGATTTTGAAGTCATGAAAAGTTTTGCTCAGAATTGACTCTGAATGGCTTCAGAAATCATAACTAGGACAAATGATGAATATAGACTGAACCTTCCTACACATCTAAGCTTTAGAAGTGACCTGCCTGGGCAGGTGATAGGCTCCAAGCTCTGGGAATTCACTAGTTGAATGTGGTTGAAGACATATGCACACAGGCATACACGCACATACACAGAACAAGGTCTGCTGACTGCCTTCCTCTGTGGTTTCTATACATATTACTTAATTCTTGTTATTTTCATTTGTATATATCTTTGGTCTCTCTATTTTATTTTTCATAACAAACACATCTTAGCAAACCATAGGCTTCTGGTTCCAGTCATTAACATTCAGAAACCCAAGAGGGAAGAAGCTGTCCAGATCTAACACCCAGTGATCATCAGAGGTTAATTTAATGTTCTCCAGTTATTTTGAGAAGACTTGAAACAGGATTGCCTAACCCAGCACTACATCAATGACAAAGGCTATAGCTAATGCCCCAGTGCCTTGCTCTCTGGACAACGGTGGTTTGCACACACAGGTCTCCTTTGATTTTGCACTGTTCTCTGTATGACTTTTCTAACATCAACCATTCTTTAGCTTTGGGAAGAAAGATATTTCAAGAGGCTGGTGACATGACTGGTAGAGGCCTTTCACATCCCATCAAAGTAGTTTATAATCAAAGAGGGGGTAAAAGGAAAAACCCACTGTTCCCTACCCAAACTAGGACAAATCGCACAGGTATGGGCTGTTAATCCCTGACTCTCTCTTTGTCTGTAAACCAGAATACTGACCTTGTTATTTCTCCCAGAGTCACACTCCCAGATGTGCAAACAGTCATGGTGAGCTCCCTGCCTCCCTGAGAAGGCTAGCATTCCCTTCTGCTAACCCTTGTAGACCTATCATGTCTGTCATCACTTGTACCACGTTTGTCTGTCACGTAGAAACAAAGTCACAGAATGTTTAGAGCCTGCATCTTGAAGCAAATATGTTCAAGGTTCAAGCTACTACTATTCACTGACTTGACTTGACAATTCCGACTCTGACACAACATACATGATGATCTATGTAGGCCTCATGATGCATGTCAACCTCCAAACAAAAGTTATTAGCTGTGGTTGTCATGCTTTGACTGAATGGACTATGGAGTTAGACTGACTGAGTTCAATTTTTTGACATTCCTGTTTCATGGCTCCATAGTTAGACACCTTAGCCTTAGTCTTCTTGTGGCTGTAAAATCAGAATAATCACGTCTATTTCAGAGAAGCTGGTATGGAAATGATACGGAGAGTGAACAGTTGGGCCGTGATCTTGGAAGGCTTTCAGTGAGGAACAATTCTCCACCTTCAGCACTTAGTCTGAGGCTGGCACCTAGTAGGGACTTTTAGATGTACAGATTCTAACTTTCTTGCCTAATGACTCCCTTCATACTTCCCTTTCCAAATATATGCACATGCCACATAGCCTCTCACCACTTACAGACACATCTTATATAAACATATGCCTCCCAAGAACACACAACATTCACCACGCCACATTTTCCAAATATACTATACATTGTGTACCTTCTGAGCACACACATACATATAGCACAGATAAAAGCACCACATAGGCACACCATACATATATGAACAAACAGCATTCAATATACACATCCATGAATCCCAACCACTAGGCATACTTCCACATGGATATACAATATGGAAACATAGGAGTTACAATATAGCTACACACCTAAAATACTGTACACACACATGGTCTACTCATATCTTACACACACACACACACACACACACACAGAGAGAGAGAGAGAGAGAGAGAGAGAGAGAGAGAGAGAGAGTAGAAAGAGTGAGTTTTCTCTCAGCTACTCAGCTGAGCCTAGACGAGCTGTGCAGGTTTCATGATGCGATGATTCAGCTTGCAGGCCTGTTGCTGCAGGCAGGAGGTTTCCCATCAGCTGTAGCCACCTCCCTGGAAAGGCATGTGGGGAGAATTCCAAATTCATATTTTAGCCCGGGGAAAAGGGTGTGGAGTTATGATATTTTTTCCCTTTACAGATTGTTAAATAACATGGGCCTAAGCCAATAATACATCGTTCCTCCGAGTTGAGGTATAGGTGAGGCTGTTTACCCTTTCTGAAGTTCTGCAAAGTTCTAATGAATTCTGTCATCATTTGCTACATTTTCTCTGGAGCAAAGAGCGATGAGCAAAACTCATCATACCCAGAGGGTCCCACTAGGAGCTGTGCTCTGTGCTCGGACCCTTGTTCAGAGGTCTAAATCATTTTCCACTTTTTTTAAGACCCACCCAGCCATTGCCCACTACATATACATGGACCGCAGTCTAATTGAAATTAGTAGCAGGCATTAGCCTTCAGAGGTTACTGTTCCGGTGAAGATCCAGAGAGTCTAATTTGAAAAAGCAAGTTTGATGGTTCTGATACAGATGGAAACACAAATGACACTCAGGGAAACACCAGATTCACTTGTTTCCTGGGTGGAAAAACTCACCCTCAATTATTAAAAGCCATCTGGGGCAGGGAGTTGGCAGCACAGCGAGGACCAGACCTTATGTCTTCCTGCTGTGGGTCCATTGTTTTTCAAGCATTTTAGTCCAAAGTTACTGATTTTTCTTTCTTTTATATCACCAGGAACATTAGATATACTCAGCTAGAAGCAGCAGAAACCATTGAGCTTTCCTCGGAGGTCAAATGGATTCTCCCGGGGAAGCAGTACCTCTGGGAGAGTCAGCTTTGCCTAGAGAAGTAATTTATTTTATGTCAAGTCTACTGACTAGCACCAGTTCTCAGCCAAGCTGGACATATTCCAACTGCAGAGGATTAAGGAGAGGGAAAGATTTAATTTCTGTGTCAGGTTCTCTTGTACCTTATTGCTCAGAAACAAAACTCCAGAGAAAGGCATCTCAAAAGTTCATAGACTTTCTGGAAAGACAGATCTGTTATCAGAAATCGCAAGCCCTAACTCTGGCTCACAATCTGTTTTATAAATACAGTTTTATGAAAAAAAATACAGCCCAGCAATTCAGTTATGTATTTTCTTATGTTGTATCTGTAAAAATGGCAGAGTTGCAACATAGCCCATACAACTGAAGTACCCTAAAATACTCACCATCTGCATTTTCATGGGAAGTATTTGTCAATGTTGGCTTAGATTGTTGCCTGGGACACTCCTGGGGGACTTAGAACATATAATTGAACGATCAAACAAGAGAAAGTAACATAAAGTGCTATACTATGTTACACATCACGTTGGCATAATCACAGAATTGTAAAGACTCTTTGGGAAGCTGTCTTGGTCACTTCAGAGACTTATTTAGTATATAGTTAAACTTTTCATTGTATGAAATGAATAGTGTTTTATTTCAAAAATTCTGCTGGAAAATATATTGAGGGAAAAAAAGTATATACTAAGTCAGGCCTTTATTAAGCACCAGGCATTTCTTACATACTGTGTCCTTCCTCTTTCTAACCTCTTTCTACATATGGTTATCTTTGAGCCATGATTACATAGAGAGCTTTCCTTTCTGGATCTAGCACCTTGATGAAAACAGGGATGGAAAGCTAGGCCCAGGACTGAGAGATGTGTCCAGACACAGATCCTATTGTTGTTGCCTAGCAACAATTTGAAAGGAGACGTTGAGATTCAAAAGGCCTGAGGACTTGGCACAAGATGACTTGTGAGTCATTACTGAGAAATGGTCCCTGAGTTATTCTCTTCATTGAACCTCTCAATTTCACACATACTTGTACATTCACATTCCCTTTGGCCATTCAAATAATTTGTGCTATGTGAAGGGATTTGGTATATAAACTCTTCAACAAAGAATTTTTACTGGGAGACAAGAGCACTACGTGACAAGAGGCTATATCATCATGATATGTGATATTTCAGGAGATATAATTTGAAATATGGTCTTACACATCGAGTACAGAAGCTTTCCATTATGTCCATGGGGCTTAAAATTAAGGCACAAAAATTTGACAAATTCTACTTTCTAAGGCAGTTATGTGGATTAAATATGAATACTTATATATAGTTCTACTATGGTGCTTGATGCTCTATGAAGAGTATTTTTGGTGGTGATGATAATGATGTTATTTTCAGAAAGGATTTAGCTGGGTAGAAATCTCCAGCACTGTTCTTAAAAGGATTGTATTGTTAGCAAGCAACAGAGGAAGGCTTAAATCAATTGCATTGATAACCCAATATAGGAACTTCTTGTTATTCATACCCTTTATCTTTAACTTGTGGCCCCCATCCTCCTAACTTTGAACACAGATATCTCTTTGCTTTAATTTTCAGTCCTCTAGCAAGTCGAGGCTTGGAAAGTTTTCACCATTTTTGCTTTCTTCTTGCATGATCAGATTTTCTTGGAAGTGGATTTCTACCAGATCCATGAGTCCAAACCTAGATTAGTCTGTTGAAGGATAAAGGATCAGCCAAGCCAATAGTCACACCAAGGTGTTCTGGAAACAGTATTTTTTTCACATATGTGAGATGAAAGTTCAACCAAAGTTATCAGACCTATATGCTTCTCAACTGACTGAAAATGCATCTGTGAGCCCAGTCTAGGTCAAACCAGACCAATCAAAATCAGAAAAATACTTCTCAGATGACCTATACAATCACAAACTATAATATATGACTGTCATGAAAGCAATGAATAATTTGTGGGACAGGAGCTAATAGACAAAGAACATACACCCTATGTTGAGCACTAGTAAACAATAACCTCATGAAAACATGCTTACCATGTTTAGGGAATTTCTTGTGATTTTCTTCCCTGTACTAACTATACTAGATCTGAGGTCCACAAAGGAAAGACATATTCATAGTAGTGTTTTCCTCCTTTGTCAAAATATCATTCCAGTCCTGAATAATATCAACAAAGAAATTTCTAATAAATTGAAGTAAGGGTGTATTACAAAACATATCACACTGATTATTGACAGAAAGTCTCCTAGGACAAATTTCTAAAAACAGCACAGGGAAGTTTCCAAATGTTCAGAAAAAATTAAAGCATTTTTCATTTTCTGTAGACATCACTCACTTTCTAAATAACAATCAGTTTGTTGGCGATGAGCAAAGTAGACTTAGACACTTAAATTTATTATGGTTTAAGTCAGAGCAAAGAACTGGCTCAAAAAGGCTGAAAAGAAATAAAGTAAGGGAAGACCAATGCTACAGAGATATTGCCTCTAACTCTTTGACACCATGTTATTTGTCAGCCAAAACTAAGGGCTAGGGTTTATCATGTCTGGGCAGCCATGGAAGACTTCAAGTGTGTCAGGCAAGGAAAACAAAAGTTTCAAAGCTAAGACATCTGCAGGTAGTGGTTGACTTTGGTTGGCACAGGAGATAGGCTGCAGACTTGTAAGGTACAGATTACATAGGTTAGTAGGCAATGTAATTAAATTCAGTTAATTCAGCTAATAAGCCTTAGTTAATTAAGTGGAGCATGCAAGCATATGCCATTCATTCATTTGTCATTTGTCAATTCTTTTTATAAAGATGTACATTGAGCAATACAATTTAAGACCAGATTATAATTCAGTCATTCATTCATTTACTTAAACTATTTGTTAAGTTAATGCAGGGGACACAGGGGTTCAAAAATGAAAAGGAGCATGGTCCTTACATCCTAAAAATGTGGAGGCTTGACAGAAGACATCATGAAACAAGCTCACTGCCAAGAACCAAAGACCACCTAACACAACTCCAATGCCAGACACGAGAAGCCCTCTTTTGAACTTTTGGCCAGATATGCCTAAGAGACTTCCAAAACACACATAAGACTCACTTTTGCTGTTGCTCTTGGTTAATCACAGAGATGGAAAATAAGTCTTTATTGCTACAGATACCATGTACTTCAGAAATAGGGCCTAGAGGCTGCTGAACTGGAACTGAACTTAATATCTCCTCCATGAGGGTTAGCACTCATGATCCCTGAAAACACCATGCAAACATCCAAACAGAAAACCACAAACCCAAACAGCTATAGAGTCTATAAACCACATTAATGACCAGTATGGCATGCTATCCCTATAGTTGCAGTAATGGTATATATATCTTGGGAATAATCAATGGTTCTCTAATTATACTCAAGAACCTAAGCAGAAATCAGGATATGATGCCTGGTACTGGAAGCCTAGCTAACTAAACAGTGTTTATGAAGCCATGGTTATTTGTGAAGTCATTAATTTGCTAAATCAGCATAATTCCTAATAACAGTCTGTAAACATTTGTTTTTATACTTACAGATAAGTATAGTGTTCACACATCATCAAGAAAACATTTCTTTGGAACAAATGGAGGCCACTATGGAAAACCACAGCTAATCAATATGCAGAATTGTGAATCCAAGTCTCCATAGACACATATTCAACATAACATACCACACCTAAGGATCACAGAAAATTGCTGAAAATTGGCAGAAATAAAGCAGGTTCTGGTTTTTCCTCCCTGTCACATTTTATATCAGAGAAACACACAGAAGAGAAACATATAGATAACATCCATCATCAGTACTGATAAGGAAACATGGGATTGCATGATATGACACCAGATGACTTCAGGTCTTATTAACAACATTTCAACCATAAATTGACCTTCTGCCCAATGCATCCTCAAAGAGACAAACTCTAACACTCTGTTAAGAGCATTCAAAAACCCATACTTCTGGAAGTCAAACATGAAGGGTAGAGGGCCAAGGAGAAAGAAAGAAAAGAAAAAGATTAAACGTGAACTTGACCAGCCCTGCTCTTCCAAATCCATGAGTTTCTCTTGTCTGAGAAAGAGTGGGTGAGAAAGATAGTGAGACTGCACCCATTTCTCATGTACTGGTTTCATCTTATGGAAAGAGGAAGTCCCGGAAAAGTGAAATCTCCAAAAACTTTCACATCATGTGAAGGGAATTCAAACATAATCTGGCCCTAGAGATCAAAGGAGACTCACTGAGAAGGTCAACCACATGTAGAGCTAAGGAGGTGTCACACAAGCGAAGAGACAGAGTCTTAATGGGCTTCTGAAAAGGCAGTTCTCAAGACGTGGCTCAGAACTAGTTTGCATCCAGAATGTGCCTAGATTGATATAGGTTAATGGGCATAAGTGAAGAGGCTTGGCAAGTTCAGTCAAGACTCAGAGATGATATTATCTACTGATCAGGGATAGAAATCACAGGTTATGGAGTATGAAGGTCAGCTCCAGCAGGTCTGTGAAGAATGTATTAAAGGTACAGATTATGAGACAATAATTCTAGGGCTATCTTAGTCAGGGTTTTACAGCTGTGAACAGATACCATGACCAAGGCAATTCTTATAAGAACATTTAATTGGGGTTGGCTTACAGGTTCAGAGGTTCAGTTCATTATCATCAAGGTGGGATCATCCCAGCATCTAGGCAGGCATGGTGCAGGAGGAGCTGAGAGTTCTATGTCTTCTTCTGAAGGCTGCTATCAGAATAGTGCTTCCAGGCAGCTAGGATGAGGATCTTAAAGCTCACCCCCCCAGTGACACACTACTCCAACAAGGCCACACCTACCCCAACAGGGCCACACCTTCTAATAGTGCCACTCCCTGGGCCAAACATATGCAAATCATCACAAGGGCTAAGTGTGGAAACAACTGACATATTAGGGTACCAAGATAGAGATAGGGAGTGAACAAGCACTCTGAATTGTGTCATACCTGACCTTATTGCAGAACACAGAGAAGATGTGAGGTGTAGAGAGAATCTCCTATGTACTGTGTGGAAGCATCTGCTGTCAATAAAAGCGGATGGCCCATTAGCAAAAAGCAGGAAGTAATAGATAAAAGTTCCCGTAGAGGGATTAGAACTCAGAGAGAGAGAGAGAGAGAGAAAGAGAGAGAGAGAGAGAGAGAGAGAGAGAGGAGAGTTAGAGGCAGGAGACTTTACCCCATATTCTGAGGAGGTTAAATGAATGAAAATGAGGAGAGGTGTCTAGCTACGTGGCAGATATTGACTAACATTTTAAGTTATCAAAGTTATGAGCTAGTTAGAGAAATAGCCAAACTTATGGCCTAAGTATTTCTTTATACATAATTAATTCTCAGAGTTGTTATTAAGGAATTGGGAAAGTGTAGAAAACCCTGAGCTACATCCTAGATTCTAGTATAGCAAAGAAGATGGAAGGATGCAGAGGGGAAGACAAGATCTCACGGAGATGAAAAATATGAAATATATAGGAATCTAGATAGCAATGATTGAATGAAAGAACATCCCCTCCGCCAATCATAGAAAGATATTAGAGGAGGCCTGCCATGGCCCCACTGCCTGGGGTGACTGGAAGACACCCAAGCACCTGCCTCAGCTGCACAAAGGATGCCCTTATAATGAGCAGCAAGCCAATTTGTGATAGAAAGATAAGAAAGATGGAGTATATAGTAGAGGGACAAGAGAGAAAGCTAAGCCAAGGGCTTCATGCACTGTGGGAAGAAGTAGAACTGGAGACATTACGGTGGCAAGAAAACAGGCAGATAGGAGGAGCCTGTGAAATCACTGGAGGCCATGGTGATGTTCAAGACTGGGCTGCTGCCAGGGCCATGTCTGGGTCTGTGGCCCTACTGCAGTCCATGTTGCTACCAAAGGCCATTCTGATATCTGTGCTCTAGCCTGCTGACTGAGACCGTGTTGTTGTCTGGGGACCACGCTGATACCTAGAGCCAATCTGAGTGGCCTGTGTTACCCTCTGAGATCATTGTGACATCCTAGCCTAGGCTGCCACGGAGGGCCATGTCTTGGTGAGTGGTCCAACTGCAACTGGGGGCTGTGTCTAGGTCTATGTTGTGAGATACCACCAAAGGCCTTGTGGATGTCCATAGTTTGGGCTGCTTCTGGAGACCATGTAGATGTCTGAGGGCTGTGCTGTTTCTAGAAGCTATATTAATCTGAGTGGCTTACACTGCTACCTGAGGCTATGGTGACATCTGGACTCATACTGCTGCCTGGGACCATGTCTGGATCAGTGGTCCTATCACAGCCAGGGTTTGTGTTGAAACAGAGGCCCATGTTTCCACCAAAGACCACTCAGACGTCTCTGGTCTATGCAGCTAGCTGAGGTCATAGTGCTATCTAAGCACTATGCTGAGCTGTCTCTGCCCCTCACCAACCACCACACTCAGGAGAGATGGCCCTGCCCCTTGCCTGAGCTGCATAAGAGAGCTGGCCCTGGTTGTGTAAATGTGAGAAAGATGACCCTGGTCCTCCTCCTCCCTGAGGCAGCATAAGAGAGCTGGCTGGCTGACCAACTCAGCTGCCACCTAAGCCCAGATGTAGTACTTTGACCTGGCCCATCCCAGTATCTACCCCACCTAAGAGCTCCTAGTGTCCTCGAAGGGGCCAGTCTTGCAGAATCAAAGCTGTAGGATCTCCAAGACTCAGGGAAACAACAGGATGTATAAGAGGAGCCTTGGAGAGGGTCCAATATTGATGGTATTGCAGAAGTCGGAGATCGTGACTAAAAGACTAAAGACTCACTATAGTGAACATTTGTATATGACTTATTTGGACAAAAGGGCATACTATGTGACACACCATGACCCACTGCAGCTTCCACAGAGAGGTTTTTGGTTTTTGTTCTTATTTTTGTTCAATCTTTTGGTGGGGAGTTTAAAAGAGTAATGGGTAGTTGAAGGAGTAGGAAATGAGTGGGACTGGGGGTACAGGATGTGAAATTCACAAAGAATTGGTTAAAAAGAATGAAAAAAGGAATCAGAGGAAAATGTGGTTTGAACTAAAATTTTAAAATAAACACTATTGGAAATATTCACCTACTAGACCAACCAGAATTCCTTTAAGGTAAAACTATGAAGTACTCAGAAACCTGTACAAAACAATGAAGTGTGGAGTCAAAAATTGTTGCTTCATTTTGAAATGGATGCAATCTCTCTCTCTCTCTCTCTCTCTCTCTCTCTCTCTCTCTCTCTCTCTCTCTCTCTCTCTCTCTCTCTCTCTCTCTCTCTCTCTCTCTCTGACATACACACACACACACACACACACACACACACACACACACACACAGAGAAAAGGAAAAGTTATGGCCTAAGGAAATGATATTTTGAAAGGATATCTCATTTGCAGGACTAGACAAATACCTGTCAAAGGGGAAAAAATGGTTTAGACTGGGAGTTTCTAAAATACAGTGTGCCTGAGGAGATGAGATTGATGTATCCTCCATTTTATTTCTGATTTTTTGATTTTTTCTTTCTTTTTTTCTGAAAAACATGGGGCTAACATTGCTGCTCTAGTATTTAGAGAATGATAGCACATTCAGATACTGCAGGACAGAAAGACTTGTACTTACAAATGCTTATCAATTGAGTTTAATGTTCCTACCTCCCTATATCAGGTCATCCAGTATTGTACAGTGAAGATGATGGTGGGAGGAGGCTGGACTCCCTTAGGAAGATTTCTGCATTAGAAGCAGCTCACTCCCTCTGCCCCAAATGAATGAGACAGAACTCCGAGATGGGAAAGGAATGCAGGTTGGATATAACCTCCTCTCTCAAACCTAAAGGGGACAAAATGTGTGCTGGCTGTGTTGGATGGCCACATAAGGCCTAGGACTCCCTACAGTCCTGCAGGAGATTTTGTGAAGGATACCATGATACAGACTGACTGCAAGTTAACTGATGGCATCTCGGGCTGGCTTAAGAGGAAGGGACTGCTTAGAGAGAAGGTTTGATTAGTAGCATTGAGGTTCTCTAGGTTATAGCACAGTTAGGTAGGATGGACCGTGGGTGGATCTAGGGGATAGAGCAGACTCAGAGTCTGGGAAAGAGAAAACTAAGATATTGGTGGGACTGAGAATGGTAGAATCATGCAATTCAACTGAATGGACAAACATCTAGAGAAGCATTTTTTTAAATTTTTTATTGGATACATTCTATATTTACATTTCATTTCCCTTTTCCTGGTTCCCTGCCCCACAAAGGTCCCACATGGCCTTCCCCCCCCCCTGTTCCCCATCCACCCCTTCCCACTTCCCTGTTCTGGTATTCCCCTACACCAATGCATTGATCCTTTCCAGAACCAGGGTCCGATCCTTCCTTCTCCAAAGGACATCATTTGGTATGTGGATTGTGTCTTTGTTGTCCCAAGATTCTAGGCTAATATCCACTTATCAGTGAGTGCATACCGTGGGTATTCTTTTGAGACTGGGTTACCTGACTTAGTATGATGTTCTCCAGCTCCATCCATTTTAGAGAAGCATTTATTATTTATGAGTATATGCAGCCAGCCATTAAGCAGTCATGGGGAAAGCAAAAGTATGGAGACTGGTAGAGATGATGACCATTGTATATGCAACCCCAGACCTAGGGGCTGGCTTCTTTGCATTGGTCCATGGGTCCTATAATCCATGGTCCCACATGCTTGGCAGAGAGCAGATGTAAGAAGAGCAGTGATTCCAATATGACCCTAACTTTCAATAAATGACTTGGGGATTGCTTAGATCCACTTTTTCTACCAATCAACATGGGATAAATATAGTATTTTTCCTTAGATGCTTGTGGGACTGTGGAAGGCAGCCTGCTTTCTGCTTGTGCTAGATTTAAACCCAGCAGGTTTAAACCCTGTGGGTGACCCAGCAGGAGTTAATCCTGCAAGGGATGGCAGGCATTTGCCACACTCCTAGACACCAGGCTCCTGACATGAGGCCACAGCTCTCCACTCTATAGGTCTGTGGCCATCAGTCATGTAGCTTCAAGACAGATCTCCATTTTAATGAGGTACCTAATGCCCTCCTTCCCAGACACTCCTCCCAGCAAAAGATACTTAACCTTCAGGCCTGCCCTGAGAAAGTGGAGTGTTGTTTCACTCATCACAACTCTCTGCCATGACAATAAATGCTTTAAAACCATGGACTGCCTCTTCTCATCAGGATCCTCCCATGAGGAACAATGGAGCAGGTCTTCCTTTAAAAGTTGTGTCTAGTCTCCTGCAGAAGGCCTCTCAGTGCTTCCAGACAAGGTCTCCTCTAAGCCAAGCCACCCATCCTAGCAAGCCAAAGACACTCTTGTCTCCTAGCGACCCAGACAGAGCACTCTCTCCTCCCTGCTTTTCCCTTTGGCCTAGGCCCAAGCCAGCCCAGGAGCACCCACTCCATTCTCAGTTCTCAGTTCTTCAGTAGTGTATGCCTGGTACCGAAGGTCCTGAGAACCTGGTGTCTCCATGCAGGCCGGGACCCACAAGCCAATCTGGCAGGTAGCCCTCCGCATCCCCCCAGACTGTGCTTCCCCACCCCCAGTCTGGGGTCTTGCAGCTTCTCACAGCTAAACAGTCTAAACTTCCCATGTCTGGCCTCACCCAGTGGCCCAAGCCCTGGGTCAGATGCAGGCCACCATTTTAACCCACAGATACTCAAAGTTGAGTATTTAAAATTTTTTATTAGATATTTTCTTTTTTTTTTTCATTTGAAATGTTATCCCCTTTCCTGGTTTTCCCTCTGAAAACCCCCCTAAACCACTCCCCCCCTCCCCTTGCTCACCAACCCACCTACTCCCGCTTCTCTGTCCTGGCATTCCCTTATTGACCTGAAGCACAGTTACAAACAGAGAAATAGAGTTGCGCATCAAAAGTTTAAGTTATTCTGCTTCATAACCTCAAGCTTTCTGGTTTGCTGTAACTCACCGTCTGTTTTCTTATCCCATCCAAATATCCTCACCAGAATCCAGGCCTTGTTGAAGATGGGCACAATCTGTGTTGATTGTGCCTGAACCAGTGTCTGGAGAACAGTAGGCATTTGATATGTATTATAAAATGTCAATGTTTCCTTTTATTACATGGCACAACCAAATTGTATTAGCAAAGTATGACATTGTCAGTGTTTGATTTGGGGTTGTCTCTTTACCCTTTCTTCATGTCTACCTCTTAAAATGTGTATCTCTTTTTTTCTACAACTGACCTTAATTGAAGAAAAAAATAACAACAGAATTTTATTTAAAGTAACACAAGGAACAGACAAGCATGTATTGTATTACCCACTAACTTGTTTGGCTCTTCATCATGAGGGAGGCATTCCTGTAGAGGGTAGGGCCCATAGGAGCAGTTAAAAGATGCATGGGCCATTGAGATAGCCCTCCAGATATACCCCAGTGCCTATGGATTATGCCCTGTTCTAACATAAGCTTTGCTATGGTAACTATCCAATGATGCATAGATTTTCATGGGGTTGTACACATCACTTTCTTAATCCCCATGAAGGGACGGAAAAAATTATTCTTAGAGTTTAAGTTTCCACTCCAAATGAGCTTTTCAGTTATATCCTTCCTTTAAAAAAAAAAAAAAGCCCAATTTCATTGCTTCCTCCTTGTGAATGAAAGATCACACAGGCATGGGTTTCTGAAGGTTATCTATAGCTTTGCCTAAAATGGTTATAATTGGAGAAATGAAATAGTGCTAACTGCCAAGGCTGAATAACATTATAACATTATGCAAAATGAAGGCACTTTAGGAGGATAAAGCAGCGATGACAATGCAAATCAGAGCCAGTGAAGGTCAGCCGCTTTGCATAAAGTGCCTTGCAGTCTAATTCATGTGAACTTCGCCCGAGGAGAGAAAAGTGACTTATTAAAGCACAATGCTTTTGCAAAACGCGTTGCTGCCAAGTGAGCCCTGGCTCTGCTTACAAGTCCCACAGGCAACCACAGGCTTCACTGGGGAGCCAGGCAGTCAGAGGCAAGCTGAAATTATAGATCTTCTATTCAGAAAGAAGATACCCCAGCTTCACAGCTACATTCAAGCTGGCTTTCTTAACCCTCTGGTGGCGGAGAACTGTTGGTGGTTTCCAAACAGGTCTAGACAGCTGTTTTTACTTGGGGTCCCACATTTGCTCTTTCTCTTTGTTCTCACAACCCTGTACAGACCCACAGACTAAGGGAATTAGCTTCTAAGACCTATACTTGTAAGGACTGAAGGTAACTTGTAAGCTCAGTTAGACCCTGAGGTTCAAGGTTATTCTACTGTACAAATATTGGTAGATAGAGCTATTACTGTGCTTTGAGAGAATCAAGTTCTAACACTAAGCACAAACTTGTCTTTGTTGTTCCGTTTCTTTCTCCAACAATATTTTTTGGGGGGGTTCACATTTATAGTCCTGTTAAATATCCGACATCCTATGATAACCTTCATTCCTTCTTCTCTATCACATCACTTGATCTAGAACAGAGGTCCACACAGAAGCTGGGCTTTAATTTCCCATCTTTGCCCTAGGATGGCATTTACTTCATTGAACACATCACATGTAACCTGGTACAGGAAACATATAACAACTAGGTGTAAGGGCTCAGGCCTTTAGACGTAGTACTTAGGAGGCCAAGTAGGAGGATTGCTGTGACTTTAAGGCCAGCATGGACTCTATAATGAGATTCAATGTGAGCTACTCACTATCTCAGGAAAAAGAAGAAGAAGAAGAAGAAGAAGAAGAAGAAGAAGAAGAAGAAGAAGAAGAAGAAGAGGAAGAAGAAGAGGAAGAAGAAGAGGAAGAAGAAGAGGAAGAAGAGGAAGAAGAGGAAGAAGAAGAAGAAGAAGAGGAAGAAGAAGAGGAAGAAGAAGAAGAAGAGGAAGAAGAAGAAGAAGAAGAAGAAGAAGAAGAGGAAGAAGAAGAAGAAGAAGAAGAAGAGGAAGAAGAAGAGGAAGAAAGGAATGGAGACAATGCATGCACATTACAGCTAGTGAAGGTCAACTGTTTTCCATAAAGTGCTATCAGTCTCAACCAGGTCAACCTCAGCATTGGAGAGAGAACAAAAGAAAGCAGTGCATCTTTCACAGAGCTAAAACTAGACTTCCAACAATTGGTCTTCCTGGACTGGTCCCCAGGATTCCTCCACTGTCATTAACTATGTGACCTTCAGCAATTTTCTTTATAAGAGGGGTGATTTAAACTCATACTTGAAGAGGACCATCATTAGCCCTTTAAATTCTTACCCTAGTGACTTTCACAGTGATGCTTCCTGAGATGCTATGGTGATCTGTACAGGCTCCCAAGCTACTGGTTGCCCCATTGGCTGCAGCTTTGCCATGTCCTCCATGCCCAGAAGTCAGTCCCACCTGGCTGCATTCCATCATGAACATCTTTTCTCCTGTGCAAATGGTCATTTTCTTGTCTCTCTTAAAGCAAGCAGTGATGATGTCACCCAGTTCAGACAAGTGAGTCCAGAGGAAAGTGACCACTATGTGTACACATTTCCTTTTAGTATAACAGGTAAAGACACCACTTTCTTCTTTTATTGTGATTTTTGTGGAACTGGGAAATTCATTTTATAACATGGCATGACAGCAATGAAGGTAAAAGACTGATATTTTAAACATAGTGGGGTGAAATGATGGCAGAAGTGGGCTTCCCTGGTAGAAATGCCTGCACTAGTTATCCTTTAGTGCTACTTATATATTGTATAGAGATTCTACATTCCTGACATATCAGGGAAGAATGTCTATCCTTTGCCCCAGACACTGTTATGACCAGTTTCTAAAGCATTCCTAACTTACCTTATTTAGCCAAAGCACTGAGAACCATGCCCTCATCCTCCCCACTCCCCTAGCAGTATGGACTAGCTAATCCTCTGGCACCACAGCCCTGGCTCTAAGAGAAGGGGTAGAAAGACCTCTCTCTGAACAGCTAGCAGCATTAAGAACAATTAATTTTTCTGGAGGAAATTTTCTTCGTGTCTGCACTAATGGCACACATAGTTTCTGAGGCATCTATGGATGAAGGTTATCTGGAGTCTAGCCACACTGGAATTACCACTACTTGCTTTTGCAGAATGATTTATCCAATTAGTGGGAATCGCCACCATGCCACCTGATACAAAACATTTCCCTGGCATTCTTGTTTGCTGTCCTTCTTCAGATCCCAAGGTTGAATTTCTTGGGCTGAAACCCAAGTGAGTTTTAGTACTCACTGTCAAGAGGTAGAGAACTCCTCTGTCTTATATGTGAACACTACCTGTATGGCTATCAGCATTAAAAAAAAATGCCGCTATCCAGTTTCAGGGATTACAAAGTATGAATCATAGTAGAGTTGATTTTCATGAAATCACCAAGTTTAATCCTGTATTTGATGTAACACACCACCAATTTTTGTTGCTCGAACATTAGAGACTTATTTTGTTCCTGGGTTTATGGCTAGTAAGGACAATATATGATGTCAGAATATTTGTGTCCATTGATATATTCTACACAATCACCAAGAATACTGTACCTTGGTTTCTTTTTTTTTCTTAGCATCACACTCCTTATAATACCTATATTTCTTTACTTTTTTTCATCTTTTAGGCACATAGCCTGCTAAGAGAAATGACCAAGGGAGCAGTTTGATAGGGTAAAAATGGATAATTTTATCATATTCTCTCGATTCTGTAAACTTCATTAGATACAAATTGGAGCAATTCATTTAACGAACCAGTACTATAAAAAATACTTGAAGGTATACTATACAGATAGGAAGAAGAAACATGGTTCAATATTCAACAGTACGGGAAGGGATATATTTAGAAGAGTAGATGAACAAAGGAGCCACAGTAAGAATCCACATTGCTATGAATAGAGAAACCAGAAGAGGGAAAAAGAATTAACAACAATACCACCAACCAGAACAATAAACAACCAAGCTGCAGGTTATAAACAACCCTTCTCTATGACTGTAAGCAGAATATTTAAAAGACAAAAAAAAAATAGAGATGTGACCCCAGTTAATAAAACTAGAAATGAAAAGAAATCTAAAACTTATTTCAATGAACATAAAATCAGTCACATATAGTATGATGTTTGTTGTTGTCAAAAAAAAAGAAAAAATGAAAGCAAAAAAAAAAACAAACAAAAAGAAGCAATGCTAAGCTGCCTTAATGACTAGTGGGATAGTCAACAGAGGATGCTCAGATGTGGGAATGACCTTGCTCAAGCTCACACCCCAGATGACACCTGCCTATAGAGTAAAAGAACACACAGCACAGAGAGACATGACCAGGTGTAGCTCATACTATTCTTTTGGGTCCTGAATCAGGGCCAGAAGCTGCAGACAGAATTTCCTGTACACATCAGACTCTACCAGGTGGAGATATAGCATGGAGAAGCTATATATACATATATACATATATACATATATACATATACACATATACACATATTTACATATATACATATATACATACATATATACATACATATACATATATATAAACACACACACACATATATATACATATATATGTATATGTGTATATATATATATATATATATATATATATATATATATATATACTCATTCTATTACCCAAGCTAGTAGTTTGGAAGTCACTCTTAACCTATTCTATCCTTGAATTTGTGATTCTATTTTCTCAACCTTCTAGGAACTGAGGTTACAAGCCTGTACAAGCCTGGCTCCTTACCCCTTTTCATGCCTTGATATTTTGTAGTCATTCCCTAAGAGGGATGAAGCTCCTGCTTCCCACTTGGTTTCACCTGCCAGATCCTGGGTTGTTACACAGAATAGGAGGTCAACATCCATATGCATGCAGCTGAGTGTTCTGATATTAACAGAAAACTCTAAGCATTCCACAAATTTTATTGTACAGATTTTCACATAAGGAAAAGTAAAAGAATATTATAATGGACATTGATTCCATGGATCAATTTCAACCATATAAACATTTGGCTGCATGTACCTTATCCTTTTTATCTCCTTTTGGCTTGATATTCTAGAGTACTTATATTTTATGAAAATTGCAGCCATCATGATGCTTTATTTCCCAGCTATTTCAAAAAGTAGTACTAGAAAATAATGTAATTCTGCCATAACCATGCTGCTATTATCCCGCCGATCAAAGTCAGCACTAACTCACTAATGTCACATAGCAGTCAAAATTCAAATGTCCTCTGTTGCCCAGTAAGTTTCTTTCATAGCTGACTGGCCCAGGACACACCCTGCACTGAGGATCTTTTGGGACTCTCAAAGATATGTGAAGTGTCCAACAGTGCCTTGAGCCTCAGCTGGAAAGGATCGGTGACAGAGAACTGCCTTCTTCTCTTGAGTAAGGGTTTTTGCATGCCAAGACCCTGGGCATTCTTGTTTAATAACCATGAACAGGAAAGGAAATAAGCATCAATTTGGGGTTGGGTGTCCAATATGCAAATCACATGCAAATCCAAGCAAACTCAACTTTCTTTCCTGAAAGAGGCTGGTGAGAAGTGGCAGCAATCGAATTAATGAATCTGTTAGGAAATGTGTTCTTAAATGTCTAGAACTGAGGCTCTGTTGGTTTATAGCAGTTTTAATTCCATTTTGCTCCTCCAGGAAAGGGAAGTTGAACAGTTATCACCAGCTTTCTATTTCAATTTGAAATTTAAATTCTTTGTTTTGAGCAGCAGATCCCTTCAGCTGGCCAGTGTAATTGCTGCTACACATGCTGCCCCTCTACAGACAGCTCCAGGAATCCCAAATTCATGTTCCAATCCTGCAGGTAACCCTGCGTCAGGTTTACAGAAGTTCTAAAACTCACTGAAGACCGGGGGGGGGGGCTAATCAGAAACTCCCTAACCTGACTTCCATTCCCAAGAGCTAGGTTTCCCTGAGAAGTTCTTACCTTTAGGAATTCTTATTTCTCTGGAGGGGTCTGAGGCTGATCCTGTCTCTTCGGTGAGCACTTCCACCAAGGAAATAAATAGAACCAAATTCTCATCGTTGTCAGCGTTGGAATTGGACAGCTCAATTTCATTTTATTTGTTTATGAAGCATTTGGATGTATTCTTACAAACTGATATATTGTTTCCTCTAAAGATGCTAAGCAAATGACTTTAAAAGTTTACTGATTGTTCTGTAGGAGGATGTAGTAACTGAGTACCAGTGAAGATGAAGATGGAGGCTAAACCAGGTGAGAGATATGGATGCTGTGAGTTATGTCTAAGCTTCCTCCTCTCTGCCACAGCTTGTAACTTTGGATGTTGAGAGACAAAGGAACATAAAATTTGAGTTTTTCCATCACCTTACATGTGTGCTTCGCTTAGTCTTTAGTTCTCTATCAATAAGCATTACTGTTCTTGTTTTGCAGATGACAAAGTATTAACAAGCTGCTTTGCATCTTCTCAGGGTTGCAAGGAATGAAACCATGAGGGATACTACACTCCTCACTGCCCACTTGTCTGTCCTTACTTGCACCTCAAAAAACAGTAGACATCTGTTCTGCTCAGATCTATAAGTGGGGACATACACAGTCCGGGACATTTTAATTTGAGAGTCTTTTTGTTGTTGTTGTTGCTGTTGGGTACTTGATTTTTGAGCCATTGTCTTCTTTAGGAACTAAGTATTCTATAATCTAATGACAGCAAATCAACAAAGTCTCAATGCAGAACAAGTCTCTACTCTGCCAGTACTTTACTGATCTCACTGGGTATTTGTGGGGAAGGTCCTAAGATTGCATAATGATGTTTTTGTTGATTTTGTGTGTGTGTGTGTGTGTGTGTGTGTGTGTGCAGCCACATCTGTTCATATGTACAAGTCTATAGGTGTATGTTTGTGTGTGCATGTGTGTTTGCGTGTGCGCATGTATGTATGTGCATGCGCGTGCATGTGCGTGTGTGTGTGTGTGTGTGTGTGTGTGTGTGTGTGTGTATACTGTGTGTCAAAAAGAGCAATGAGCCTTATGTAAACCCTATACAAAAAGAAGGTTCTGGTTTCATGAAACCAAAACTGAAGAAACATAAGCAGAAATTAACAAAAGAGTCATAGTAACTGGGCATTTTAATTATATATAAAAAAAGATAACACTTTCTTTCCTAGATATACAAATGGATGCTGTCTTTTCTTAATTGGATATTTTATTTATTTACATTTAAATGTTATCCCCTTTCCTGGTTTCTCCCTCTACAGACCCCCTATCTCATCCCCTACTTACCCTGCTTCTATGAGGATGCTCCACACTGCACCCACTCACTCCTGCCTCACTGCCCTAGAGGGCCTCTCTTCCCATTTATGGCCCCTTCAGCTCCTTCAGTCCTTCTGCTAACTCCTCCATTGGGGTCCCTGTGCTCAGTCCGGTTGGCTGCTAGCCTCTGTATCTGTATTGGCTAGGATCTGGCAGAGCCTCTCAGGAGAAAGCTGTATCAGGCTCCTGTCAGCAAGCACTTCTTAGCTTCAGCAATAGTGTCTGGGTTTGGTGCTTGCATGTGGGATGGATCCCCAGGTAGGGCAGTCTCTGGGTGGCCTCTCCTTCAGTCTCTGCTCCACTCTTTGTCCCTTTATTTCCTTTAGAGAGGAGCCATTCTGGGTTAAAATTTTGGAGATAGGTGGTGGCTCCATCCCTGTACTTGTGGGGAAGCCATGCCTAAACTCTGGATATGGTCTCAACAGGTTCTCTGCCCCCTTTGTGGGGTATTTCAGCTAATGTCATCCCCATGGGGTCCTGGGAGGCTCTTGCTTTTTTGCATCTAGGACTTTCTGGTTGTGACCCCCAGATCTCCACCTCCATTGTTACACAACTCTGTAATTCTGATAAGTCTGCCTTTATATGCTACTTGACATTTTTCCCTTACTGCTTTTAATATTCTTTGTTTTGTGCATTTGGTGTTTTGACTATTATGTAATAGTATGGAGATATTTGACTATTATGTAATAGATGGGGGCATTTCTTTTCTAGTCCAATGTATTTGGAGTTCTGTAGGCTTCTTGTATGTTTATGGGCATCTCTTTCTTTAGGTTAGGGAAGTTTTCTTCTATAATTTGTTTGAAGATATTTGCTGGCCCTTTAAGTTGTAAATCTTTGCTCTCTTTTTTTTCTTTTTTTATTGAAAAGGGAAGTAAAAAACACTTTATGATAAAATTAAAAATTTACATGGTGTATTAGTCTGGGTTCTCTAGAATCACAGATCGTATGGGCAGTCTCTATGTAGTTAGGGAATTTGTCGATGACTTACAGTCTGTAGTCCAACTCCCCAACAGTAGTCAGCAGCAGCTGTGGATGGAAGTCCAAGGATCTTGCAGTTGCTCAGTCCCACGAAGCAAGCCGGCAAGGAAGAATGAGTCTTCCTTCTTTCAATGTCCTTATATATGTCTCCAGTAGAAGGTGTAGCCCAGATTAAAGGTGTGTGTATCTATGCCTTTAATCCCAGATGATCTTGAACTAAAATCCATAGCCATAATCTGGGATTAAAGGTGTATGTCTCCATGCCTTTAATCCAGATGATCTTGAACTGGAATCCATAGCCACCATGCTTCAAGATCTCCTTGCTAAGTCCAGGTCAGAAACTTATATCTCTGAGCCTCCAGATTAGGATCATAGGTGAGCCTTCCAATTCTAGATTGTAGTTCATTCACATATAGTCAAGTACACAACCAGGAATATCCACTACACATGGAAAATATTTCAGATAAAATAGAAGAGATACATAGAAAAACACGTTTCAATTGACAATTTTCATGGAAAATTAAAGAGTAAAATGGTACACAAAAACATTGCTAAATTAATTGAAATATGAAATAGAAACATTTTATGACAGAATTGAAGGATTAAGTGGAAAATATTTCTGCTAAAATTATAGAAAAATGTAGGAAAACATGTTGGGCACAGGGGGAAAATTCCTGAACAGAACACCAATTGCTTATGCTCTAAGATCAAGAATTGACAAATGGGACCTGTTAAAATTACAAAGTTTCTGTAAGGCAAAAGACACTGTCAGAAAGACAAAACAACAACCAACAAATTGGGAAAAGATCTTCACCAACCCCACATCCGACAAAGGGCTCATATCCAATATATACAAAGAACTCAAGAAGTTAGACCCCAAAGAACCAAATAACCGTATTAAAAAATGGGGTACAGAGCTAAACAAGAAATTTTCACCAGAAGAAATTTGGATGGCCGAGAAGCACCTTAAGAGATGTTCAACATCATTAGTCATCAGGGAAATGCAAATCAAAACAACCCTGAGATTCCACCTCACACCAGTCAGAATGGCTAAGATTAAAAACTCAAGAGACAACAGGTGCTGGCGAGGATGTGGAGAAAGAGGATCACTCCTCCATTGTTGGTGGGATTGCAAGATGGTACAACCACTCTGGAAATCAGTATGGCAGTTCCTCAGAAAATTGGGCATGACACTTCCAGAGGACCCTGTCATACCACTCCTGGGCATATACCCAGAGGATTCCCCTGCATGCAATAAAAACACATGCTCCCCTATGTTCATAGCAGCCTTATTTATAATATCCAGAAGCTGGAAAGAACCCAGATGTCCCTCAACGGAGGAATGGATACAGAAAATGTGGTATATTTATACAATGGAATACTACTCAGCAATTAAAAATAATGAATTCATGCAATTTGTAGGCAAATGGTTGGATCTGAAAAATATCCTAAGTGAGTCAACCCAATCACAAAAGAATACACATGAATTGCAATCACTGATAAGTGGATATTAATGAGCCCAGAAGCTCTGAATACTCAAGACACAAATAGCTAAGCAAAAGATTCCCAAGAAAAGGGATGGAGAGGACCCTAGTCCGGAAAAGACTAAATCCAGTTTTGTAGGAGAGTACCAAAACAGAGAAATGGTGGGGAGGAGGGTGGTTGGGAAAGGGGGGAGGAGGACTTATGGGACATATGGTGAGGGGGAGAACTGGAAAGGGGGAATGCCTTTGGAATGTAAACAAAGAATATAGAAAATAATAAAAAAGGAATAAAAACAACTTAAAAATGAAGACTATCATTAAAAATGATGCAGATAAAATAGTAGACATAAAAAATTACTAAATTAACTAAAAGGGGAATTACAAACATTTTCTGATAAAATTGAAGATTTACATGAGAAATATTTCTGCTAGTCTATGCCTTCTCATTGGGGAGTGGAGTCCATTGTTGTTAAGAGATATTAAGGAACAATGATTGTTTCTTCGTGTTATTTTTGATGTTATTTTTATGTCTATGTGGGGAGCTTCTTTTGGTTTTTTGGAAGAAGATTACTTTCTTGTTGCTTCTAGTGTGTAGTCTCCCTTCTTGTGCTGGCATTTTCCATCTATTATCCTTTGTAGGGCTGGATTTGTGGACAGATATTGTATAAATTTGGTTTTATCATGGAATATCTTAGTTTCTCCATCTATGATGATTGAGAGTTTTGCTGGGTATAGTAGCCTGGGCTGGCATTTGTATTTTCTTAGGGTCTGTATGATGTATGCCCAGGATCTTCTAGCTATAATCGTCTCTGGTGAGAAGTCTGGTGTAATTCTGATAGGTCTGCCTTTATAAGTTACTTGCCTTTTTTCCCCTTATTGCTTTTAATATTCTTACTTTGTTTAGTGAATTTGGTGTTTTGATTAATATGTGCCAGGAGGACTTTCTGTTCTGGTCCAGTCTGTTTCGAGTTCTGAAGGCTTCTTGCATGTTCATGGGCATCTCTTTCTCTAGGTTAGGGAAGTTTTCTTCTACAATTTGTTGACGATATTTACTGGGCCTTTAAGATGTAAACCCTCACTCTTCTCTAGACCTATAATCCTTAGGTTTGGTCTTCTCATTGTGTCCTGGAGTTCCTGGATGTTTTGGGTTACCAGATTTATGCATTTTGCATTTTCTTTGACTGTTGAGTTAATGTTTTCTATGGTATCTTCAGCATCTGAGGTTCTTTCTTCTATCTCTTGTATTCTGTTGTTGATGCTTGCATCTATGACTTCTGAATTCTTTCCAAGGTTTTCTATCTCCAGAGATGACTCACTTTGTGATTTCTTTATTGTTTCTACTTCCACTTTTAGGATCCTAGATGGTTTTGTTCAGTTCCTTCACTTGATTGATTATGTTTTCCTGTAATTCTTTAAGGGATTTTTGTGTTTCTTCTTTAAGGGCTGTTACCTGTTTACCCATGTTCTCCTGTATTTATTTAAGGGAGATATTTAAGTCTTTCTTGAAGCCCTCTATCAGCATCATGTGATACAATTTTAAATCTGACTCTTGCTTTTCCAGTGTGTTGGGGTATCCAGGACTTGCTGTAGTGGGAGAACTGGGCTCTGATGCTGCCTTGGTTTCTATTGGTAGGGTTCTTGTGCTTGCCTTTTGCCATCTGGTTATCTCTGGTGCTAGTTGGTATTGTTGTCTCTGACTGGATTGTGTTCCTCCTGTGGGCCTGTAAGCTTGTGTCCTTATTTCTCTGAGGTCAAAAATGAAAGCACTACTGGGAGCTAACTCTCTCCTGGCAGGCTGTGCACAGAAGGCTGTGGAGTTTCCCGGCTCCCTGGCACAAATGGCGGCAGGAAGACTTCTGTCCCAGCTCCTCCACTGATCTTATGCCCTGTGTGCTCCCAGCTGGTCCCCTCCAGAGAGAAGATGGAAATCTCGCCTCTCTGTGCTCAGAAGTGAAAGCGCTGCTGGGGGATCACTCTCTCCAGGCAGGTCATGCAACTTTGCTCTTTTCTATACCTGTTATCCTTAGGTTTGGTCTCATCAATGTGTCCTGGATTTCCTTGATGTTTTGGGTCAGGAGCTTTTTGCATTTTGCATTTTCTTTGACTGTTGAGTTAATGTTTTCTATGTTATCTTCAGCACCTGAAATTCTTTCTTTTTTTCTCTTGTATTCTGTTGATGCTTACACCTATGCCTACTGATCCCTTTCCTGGTTTTTTTTTTTTATTTTTTTTTTTAATTTCCGTGGATGTCTCCCCTTGTGATTTCTTTATTGTCTCTATTTTCATTTTTAGATCTTGGATGGTTTTGCTCAATTCCTTCATCAGTTTGGTTGTATTTTCCTGAAATTCTTTAAGAGGATTTTTGTTTGTTTGTCTGTTTCCTCTTTAAGGGCTTCTATCTGTTTATCTATGTTCTCTTGTATTTCTTTAAGGGAGTTACTTAAGTCCTTCTTAAAGTCCTCTACATCATCATGACATGTGATTTTAAATACAAGTCTTGCTTTTCTGGTGTGCTGGAGACAATGTGTGAGAACTGGTTTCTGATTATGCCAAATAGCCTTGATTTCTGTTGCTTATGTTCTTTCACTTACATCTTGCCATCTGGTTATCTCTGGCATTAGCTGGTTTTGCTGTCTCTGACTGTGGCTTGTCCCTCCTGTAAGCCTGTGTATCAGCGCTCCTGGGAGAACAGTTCTCCCCAGGAGGAATTTGGGTATGTAGAGCTGGGGTACAGGATCAGCTCTAGGCACAGATGAAAGATGGTTGCTATCTCTTAATAAGAGACTTAGATCATGAAGGACTATGCCACAGGGTCATAGACCTATATTAAATTGAAGATGTATGTGACATTTATTGAAGTTTGATGGCCATTCTGAACTCTGAGGTAATCTTGAACTGACATGCCTGTGCAAGGCCACTGGACATGGGTCACCATTTGTACCAGATGATGTACTGATATGTATGTATTTGTGTATCTCTGTTCATATGTGCAGGCCTACAGTTAGGTGTGTGTGTGTGTGTGTGTGTGTGTGTGTGTGTGTGTGTGTGTGTAGGAAGAAACTAGAGGACAATCTTGGGTATTCTCAGGCCACTTTCATCTTATTAGTTTTTAAAAACGAGGTCTCTCACTGATCTGAAGCTCACTGATTAGGCTAAGTTAGTTGGCAAAAGCAGCCTAGGAATCTACCTGTCTCATACTTGCATAACAAACTCTTCACTAATTGAGCTACCTGCCTCCCTAGCTCTAAGATCACCCATTTTAAACATACTTCCAGTTGATGTCAAAGGCCCTTTCTAAAGGCAAAGGTTCAAGGGTACAAGTGCCTTTTGTGAGCTGTCTTCTGGCTTAACACTGACTCAGTGGAACACTTTTACCTTAACAGGCTAAGCAAGTCCAACTCTGCCATCAAATGTGAGTAGATCCTGGGGCCAGATGTTTTAGAAAATGGATCCACACATATAATTGAAAACACTGAATGTCAAAGCTTTGTGAAAATGATCTCTCTATTGCCCCCTTCAGGTGTAAGGTTGCATGGCTGGTTGAATTGATGACTCTCACTCTGGCACTACAATAGAGGAACAGATCTCAGCTAAAAGCATCTTTTATAAACAATGGCACTGGGTGCCAGGTGATGACCCACAGAGGCCAAGGTCCACAATGAGATGCTTTGCTCTATTCTCCTTTTCATGGTCTGAGTCTGTTTTACCAGATGTCCAGAACACTTTAAATAGAATGCCTCCACTCTTTTCCCTGTCTCTATAGGGTTTCTACTTCCTGTTGAATTTGAATTTTCTAGAACACTCTGGGTATTTAGAGGTTTTAGGGAAGAAATAAGGACAGAAGGAAGGAAGGAGAGAAGGAAGGATGGACAGATTTTACTTTGGGTTTTTAATGAAAACATTGTGTAAACTTACATGCTATCACATGGCATGATTGATGCTGAGTTTGTTTGCATGGAATTCTACAATAGGAGTCTTGAGAAAGGAAGCTGTGTCTTCACAGGCATATAGGGATGGGACTTGCACCCATGGGTGGGATCATCACACTGCTGTAGGTCTTTGGAGAGGTGGCATATCTGCATATTCTTGGAGCTGATTTTAGTCAGGTGCCTGGAGGAGTCCCCAGAGGTTTTCCCTTCTGATTGAATAAAGTCTTCTAGGATGAATAACCCCATTTTTATTGTAACACATCATCATGAGTGCAGTAGCTTCACACAGTATTACTACAGGGTTTGGAGATCAGAAAATCAAAGTGGTCAGTACTGAGCTAAAATCAGGGTTTCGGGGAGATTGGTTTCCTTCTGAAATCTTAAGTGAACACAGTCTACTGGTATTTTAGTTTTGTAAAAATGCCTACTATCCTTGGCTTCTTTGTCCTTTTAAAACTTATCAATATTCCTGTACACTTCTCATGGTATCACCTCTCTGGTTATAATTTTCACACCTCTCTCTTCAGCTATTAAGGGCCAATGTGATTAAACAGCAACCATTCTGAGTCACAGAATGATCTCCTTAGTCAGTTCAGCTGAAGAGTTGTTTTTATTTCATCTGCAATCTTGATATTCCAGATCAGGCTTCTAAGAAATACTATGGCTCTGGGAGAAGTCTTCCCAGTAAGAGGAAGAGGTGACCCCAGGAGGAAACTGATTAGAAAAGCTAAATGAATGCCTCAGAAACATGCTTACCTCTACATTATGCAGATTTCTCTCACCCACTTCACAGTTTTTCAAGAATCATTATCTCTTGCTGAAAAAAAATCACATCATGTCTCAAAATATTAATTATCCTGAGACTATGACAGGAAATGTAGCTATTTCAAATAAGAGGACTAAGCAAATCAAACTTGCATTAAATATTTAAATTACAACATAAGGGACATCTATTATTCAATGAATGTAAGTTATCAATGTGTTAGATAACAACAATAATGGTTTTCAACCCTGTCAAGCTATGAATTGGAGATTTTTTTTTCACATAGATTATTTCACTTGATTTGTTAAAAAATCTTTATAGTGTGGAGGTCACACTCCAAAACTAGGAAATGGGAATTCAAAAAGTGACAATGTGTTGGAGTAGGTCAGTGATTTAGTGCTCAAGGAGTCAAGTAAGTTTGAGTTTGGCTGTCTTACCCAAACACATTATTAGACTGCCAGTTTAGTAGGTCAGAAGGACATAGCAGCAGAGTGAACCAGAACCTAATAAGAAAGACTCCCAGGAGGTACTTATTTGTGAAAGCATATTTTAAAAGTTTACCAGTAGATTTCCCTTTTTCATGTCTTTCTAATAGTATAGAATGAATCAGAACTTACGTACCTTCATTCAGTTGAAGTTATGTCTGAGGGCTGTCCTGAGCATTGGAAAGTGTGTCTTTAAAAATTGCATTGTGTTTATTTCAATCTCCCATTCCCATTTTCCCATTTTAGTAAAACCACTGAAAGAGTAAGGTAGCTTTGATGTCTATCTGCCTAACATTGGCCCCCTCCCTGAAACCCTCTAAAATAACATTCCCCAGGCGGGGAGGTATCCATGGGTGTGTGAAGAAGGAACGGGATGTACCAAGTATGGAGTTTGTTCCCATTGTGTTCTGGGAGCTGCTTTTGGGAGCACCAGTTCATGAATATGGGAATTGTGTTTTACTCAAATCATACATTCATTATCAAGTACTGATTTTGTATATAGAGAAAAGAGATATTGTGAATAGAGAAAAGGACAAACCACACCCTTTCCACTTAAGAACCAAATATAGAATTCAAATACAAATCACCCTCTTTGCAAAGTAGTTAGACACTGGGGTACAGCAGAGAGTACCAAGCATAAAACACCATCTAGGGCTGACATTGATCCTATATTATCAGGAATTGATCTTCCCATCCACAAATGAGGAATAAAGGTTGGAGCACATGTGAAACCTATCCAACACCTCACAACTGGCACTTAGATTGGTCATGATTTAGACCCAGTCATATCTAACTCACAAGTGTTCTCAAAGCCTTCCAAAGCAGGGAGTAATGAACTTTTCTTTGAAGGGTCAAATAGTAAAAATGTTAGGTTTTGAAACTAGACAGATAAAGAAAGTTACTATATACTTAGCTATTTGTGAAAGTGAAAATAGTTAAATATATAACCATGTTCAGCTCACAGGCCCCATAGCCAGGCACTAGGCGGGATTTTCCTGCAGACCATAGCTTGTTGATCGGATTTCAGGACAATGTCACCCTTCTTTCTGAAAACTAGTGCTTAGATACAGATAGGAATATGGACATCGATATGTCATTATAGAACACACACACAAACACACACACATATACACATACACACAATCACAACCACATATACCTTGGACTGTATTCTAGTATCTGTATTCATGTCTTCTCATTTATACCAGGTTATGATCTCTTTGAAGATTGGGTGAGCTATGCCAGCCTTGCTTCCTTAGAGAGCACTACTCAGATGGTTTCTGTAAGCTATGGCTACTAGTGACAGTGTTAGAACAGATGCAATCCATCACAGCTAATCAAGGAGAGTCTATGCATATTCCTTTCAACCACACCGCTCATTCTGTGTCAGGAAGACACACAATGTTGCTCTTTGAAGTGATTTTGGGGAAGGCCCCAAATTTTGTAGGTAGCTCGATTTCTAGGCAACACACACACACACACACACACACACATCCTGAACATTGTGAAACAAAATAGCCTGGTGCTCAGTTAACTGTGTCAGAGTCTGAAAGAACCATTCATTGCTTTAGTATCATCATCTACTTCTTTTTGAGAAAGCATGGTGATCATAGTAAGCATATATTCATATATATAGCCTCTTGCTGTATCTGGCACACTATCTCCGGTGCTACTTATGAAGCCATTTGTCATGCCAATCTTCAATGTTAAGTTAGTTTACTCTCTTCAGTTGTTAGATGGGACATGTAAGACATAGAATTGTAAGTGATCTGCTTGTAGTAACATGATTAGAAAGTAGGACAATGAGATCCAAACCAGGTGAATTGGTCGCTGAACCTGTTACTTATCATGCTGAGTTCCTTTTTCATTTGCGACTTCCCCAGAGGGTTTTCATGACAGACTGTGAACTCGGATAGAGGTTTTTAAACCCTGGACCTGAAAACTTTGGTGGATCTATTGTATGTATTTCCAGTAAGCCTTGCAAATGGAGAGGCTACATCATATGCTTAGACCACAACATGCTGTTCTAATTGGATAAAAGGATAAGCTACTATAGCTGCTAGCATCCTTACTGCATCACTGCATTCTTCTGGAAGAGAGGTCTCTATATGTGCTATGATGCTGATCTTGGTGATGTCTTTGGAGGGTTAAGGGAATCTGTTGACTATCCAAAGGAGAGCATCCATCCTGGCAAGAAGCCTAGAGACTGTGATCACATCCTGAGTGTGTGGTCCAACCTGAGTGTCGAGAATAGAAGGCGGGGCTAGCAGGTTCTACAAGTACACTACAGTGGCATTTTACTGAGGTGTCAAACATAATGGGTAAGGCTCTCACAGTCACAGGTCCACTGTCAGGGAAGCTACTGGTGCAGTCTTTCTTTATTCTGAAAATGGAGCATCACAACTCCACAAACACTGAGTTACATGCCCTAAAATGGTCCCAAGTCTGAAAAGAAAAAACATGTTCACAGGTCCATTCCAAACTCATTCAGCAGGAAGAATCTGACCCAAACTAGTTTAAGATGCCAGACACGGAATAGTTTTTCTTTATTCCACTCTGATTCCTGCTGCTGCAACATATTAAGGTATTTGATTCCAGTATGTTATTCCAGGCTTTACAGATGTCCTTAAATAACACACAATATGTGCACTATATTTCCTTTCTTAAGTAATAAAAACAGTTGTTCATTGCAAAATTCACCTGGCCCCAACAGTTTTGAATAAGGGAGAGTGGACTTATACTAACTACCTCATTAGGTTTTTATGTAGATTAAGCAGAATAAAATATGGGAAGGGCTTACCAGAGTTGTAGGCACATTATAAATCAGCAGTGCTTATTGTGTTTCCAAAGCAGCTCTTTGCTTATGAATTAGGTCGTCCAGTTGAGCAATTTTGCTCTATGAGACTGTCACTGGGTGATGTTGTTTAAGCAATTCACTGTTGCCTTTAAGAGGTGGGGGGTGGGGGTGGGAATGGCTCTCTGTATGTTAATACTGGTGTCTCGGTGGTTTTCAAAAAACCTCCGTGGAAAGGTTTATTTTGGGGTCATTGAAGCTTCAATTCTCCATTCCAGAGGTATTTAAAGGATCTGATGAATGAAATGTGCAGAGCTCGTAGTTTTCAGTGCACTGCTGGGAACAGCGAGCTCGTAAGTGCAGGAAGATGCGTATCCCTTTTCCTGGCCAAGCATAGTAATAGGATACCCTCAATTGATTAGATTGTCCCTCGCTCACAGATAAAATCTAAATAAATCTTTGTCTTGGGAAGGATGAACTGGAGCATTGCTCTGAAAATGAAGAAATGAAAGTCTACAAAGAACAAAACAAATGAACAATTATAACAACCATCACACCTTCTCCAACATACTGGAATGGGAAGTTTTAATAGAAATATTAGACTCTACTTGTTAGCCTGTAAGGGAATTGAGTCTGGAAAAGTTTTTCTTGGGGCTATTGGGAATTCCTTGAATCTCATTCACACTAGATGACCTTGGTGGACATCCCAACTCAGATTCTGAGGCCTGGAGAAGAAAAAAACTATTCATGGGAACCAGAAAGGGACAGATGAGGTTCATCTGGCCTTCTGGGGCTTGTTTGAGGCTTTGTCTTAGTCGCTTTTGTGCTGCTCTAATAAAACACCTTAGCTCGGATACTTGATGAGGAAAAGGTGTTGTTTTTTGTTTATTTTAGAGGCTGAAAAGGCAGATGCCAAATGGAGACATCCTTCCAATGTCTTCTGCCCCATCAGGGCATGATGAATGGCGTCATATGGCTAGAGTGTGTATCCAGTGAGTGGAGAGGCAGGCAGATGCACAAGGACAGCTTGCTTCATAGCCCCCACTCTTCTGGAAACTAGCCCCACCCCCAGATACAATCTAATTAAAGCCTAATTACCTCCCAGTGATACCTACTTCCTACCGCTTCTCCGCACCATGATAGTGGGACCAAATCTTTGGGACCAAATCATGTATTAAGCCATAAAGCTTCCTAGGACTACTCTCTATCACATGGTGGCTTAGAGGCCTGAACTAAGTTCTCGCCAGTCTTATATTCCGTTCCACACTAACTTAAGGGGCCAAGTATTGGGAAAATATTTGAGTTGCTCCATGTCTTTTACCTATGATAAAGTAATGCATCATGTTTTTTATTATTATTCTTATTTTCTGTATTCTTTGTTTACATTCCAAATGATTTTCCCTTTCTTGGTTCCCCCCTCCCCCTAAATCCCATAAGCCCTCTTCCCTCCGCCAGTTGCCCAATCAACCCCCTCCCACTTCTCTGTCCTGGTATTCCCCTACAATGCTGGATCAAGCCTTTCCAGAACCAGGGCCCTCTCCTTCCTTCCTTCTTGGGAATGATTTGGGTCGTGTCTTTGGTATTCAGAGCTTCTGGGCTAATATCCACTTATCAGTCACTGCATTCCATGGGTGTTCTTTTGTGAATGAGTTACCTCACTTAGTATGATATTTTCCAGTTCCAACCATTTACCTAAGAATTTCATGAATTCATTGTTTTTAATTGCTGAGTAGTATTCCATTGCGTAAATATACCACATTTTCTGTATCCATTCCTCCATTGAGGGACATCTGGGTTCTTTCCAGCTTCTGGCTATTACAAATAGGCTGCTATGAACATACTGGAGCATGTGCCCTTATTGCATGCCGGGGAATCCTCTGCGTATATGGTATAGCAGAGTCCTCCGGAAGTGTCTTGCCCAGTTTTCCAAGGAACCACCAGACTGATTTCCAGAGTGGTTGTACTATCTTGCAATCCCACCAGCAGTGGAGGAGTGTTCCTCTTTCTCCACATCCTCGCCAATACCTGCTGTCTCCTGAGATTTTAATCTTAGCCATTCTAACTGGTGTGTGGTGAAATCTCAGGGTTGTTTTGCATCAGTGTTTAACATGTGAGTGAGGAACAACTTGATTTCATTCAGAGAATGTGAGGAAGACTTTACATTCCTGCTAATGCATGCTGACCTTTTGTGATAGAAGGGATTTAAAATAATGGCCACAGAATACCCTCTCCTTTATTAAAGTTGTAAGGGAGTTAATCATTAGAAGTAGAAGACCACCTTACTTGGAGTAATGTCTAGGCAGGTGTTGGGGTCCAAACAGTGATGGGCTCTCTAAAATAAGTCCCCAGAGTTAACTGTATTGTTTTTCTCAGCTAGAGTAGAAACAGCAGTTTTATTTTCCTTGTGAGACAGGACTATTTTCTATTTACCAGGAAAAACAATTGCTCTCTGCAAGCAGTTATGACCTAGACAGAGAAGAACGGAGAGAATCTTGCTTTATAAGCCCTGTGCTGTGTCCCAGCGTCTCCATTTAGATGATGTTTGGAACCATGTAGGTGGAAAAACCATCATTATACAGGGACATTGAAGGAGAATTGTCTTCATGGAGACCTTTCTCTCGCCTTACCATCTTTCCCTGATGTAGACTCTTCTGGATTTAAGAAGGTTGCATATTTTGTAGTTTGCTATAGAATGTTTTAGAAACATTCACCCTCTGGAATGAAATTCTTATTTGCAAACCTTCTGATTCAAAATAACGCTGCCAGTGGTCTTGACTTTGATGACTGGAAAAAGAAAAAGCATATTTCATCCAAAGGAAGCCCCCCACCCCCGTTCGCCTGGAAAAAAAAATGTAAGGGCAGTGAGAAATTCCTAAGAAGTTTCCTTTGGATGCAGAGTGAGGATGCTGTGCAAACTTGAGTGAATTATATCACCTCTCTGAGCCTGTTTTCCCTCTAGCGTTAAACCAAGACACCTGCTTTGGTGTGGTTACAGCGCTCATAATTTTTTAGCCTTAGCTTTCCTATTTTCAGGCACAGAAATGATCACAGAAGATATCATCTTGCCACTGATTGTGTGCTCTTCATGACTTCACCCATGCAGGTAGACAAACATCAGCTCTGGTTGAAACAGAACAGGCAGGCTCTTTGGCAGTGTGGGCCCCTTCCTGGAAGCCTCCAGTGGAGATCAGCTTTCAAACAAACTGCGCTTTTGTGTCAGGAAGGAGGTGGGATAAGGTGGCACAGCATGAAGCAGTCTTTATTCAGGGTGTGAGCTCCTGTTCCCTGGGACAGGGAAGTGTGTTGTCCTTGGGAAATCCTGCCTTGAGTGTTTGCCTGTGTCATAGCTTAAGAATAGAAAAAAGAATGGGTTGTCTATAAGCAACTTCTTCCCTGTAGTCCTCCACAAGTCTCTTCTATACAAGTCTCCTCCATCTCTGTGGCTTCTGGCTAGATTGTTTGGGGGAGTCGGGGGGGGGGAACCCAGTCAGCTTGTATACTTGGGAGCACACACAGTACACACCAAAGAGTTATCCTATACCTCTATCCGTCTGAGATGGATGAGATCCTCACCCAGCATCCACCCCTCTTAACCACAACCTTGAGCTACCTAAACAGATTCCACTATACTTCACTGGAGGCCACTATAGTATTGTGGCCACACCTTTATTTCTTTTTCCTACTTGTTCACCTATCCAACCATACCCCCCCACACACACACATCTCAAATATAGCTCTTTGAAAACATGAGATAAATCTTCATTTTTTAAAAAGTATCTAGTTCCAAGCCTTGGCATATAAAAAGCAATCAGTAAATATGTTTGTATGACTTTGGTATTAAGGGGATATAGTTAATACCTTTTGGGATTCTCTCTACCATTTGACTTTGGCCATTTAACTGAGAATAACCATGTTTTGACAACAGTGTTGTCTTTTGGCAGCTATGTTAACTTTTGACTGATGCTCAGTCAAAGCCAAGGAGATGCCTCCTAGCGGGCAGATCACAGATTTCCTTAGGGCAGTACCAGAGCCATATATGAATGACCTCTTCTCCCATGGAGCAGAAGAAATAGTGTGTGTGTGTGTGTGTGTGTGTGTGTGTGTATGTGTGTGTGTGTGTGTGTGTGTGTGTGTGTGTGTGTTCTTAAGTATGTAAATACACCCTACTCAGTCTGTTTAAAGCTATGTGTATGCATGCTTTTAGGACTATTTGATATTGATATCTAATTGATGTGTGCTTCCTGCACCAGACCATTCCTCCCAGTCTCAGCATCCCTCAGTTCCCTGCAGGTCTTTGGGTAGGGTTGAGGCCTCCTGGTCCTCCTCCCATCCCCCATGACATCCCTCCCACTCCTCTATTGTGTCTCCGCTCAGCTCACATTGAGACTTTATGGGTGTAGCTTCTGACATAACTAGAACACACAATCTCACAGCAAACTATTTTATGTGGATGTGGTCAGAAGTGGGATCAGATAACCTGGGACTGGAGTTTCAGAGGGCTTGGGGGCCACTCTGTGGGTGCTGGGAACTGAATCTGGTCTTCTGTTCTAGCCCCTTAAGGGACCTTTCTAAACAATGCAGGAAACCAAGACTGTGTGACAGATGATATAAGATTTCCAGTCTCAATTACATTCACATTTAGTAGTCATAGTTTTAAATATTCTGAATGGAATGCGAGGCCCATGAAGAAGTATGTGACCATGAGATAATATTTGTAAACTAATATCTGTTTTATTTGTAAACTAATATCTGCAGAATGAAAATCATTAATCTATAAACTACAGAGTAGGAACAACAGATCAGACCTTAAAGATGTGGTTGTAATATATTAAGTTTCTAAAATAAGTGATTTTTTTTTAACTTAAAGATTTTTTTTCTCTTAAAGGATGAACTACGTTTTAATTAACCTTGTGCCTTTAATCGCAGTCTGCAAGTTTTATAGAACTCAGTTGTGACTTTGAATTCTCCTAACGGAGGGATCAAGAATCTTGGGTTCTAAGTGAGCTTCCTTTGCAGGCTGTTTGTCAATAACAGCGCTGGCCACAGAGGGCTTTTTTGAGTATTAACCAGGGAAAGGCATGCTAAGCCCCATAAGCAAAAACTTGCAAACAGTAGGACCTAGCTAATTGACGTCTCTCTCACTTTTCTTCTTCTTCGTTATTAGATTACTTCAAGGCAGAAGCTTTCCAAAGAGCAGGAGGCAGACAGTGAGGACTAGAGGGGAGAAAGCAGAGGCAGCCCAAATTAGTCCTTTCAAATTTGGTGGTCCGACTCCTGTGCAGTTCCGGGTGCTGCCACACGATGGAAGCACAAGCATGGTGGCCCTCTGGCTACCTAAAACTTGGCAATTTAAATTCCCGGTATTAAAGCTTGGGGCACCTGGGTGTTTTTGTATTTGTAGCTGTGAATCAAAGCTGTGCCCACCTTCAATAGTCTCAGCTGAGCTGTAACGCAGATTGACATGAAAATCTACAAGCGTTTGAAGGTCTTTCAAGAAAAAAAAAATCCCAGCAGGAGTTTGATAGTGGAAAAAAAAAAAGGAAGAAGGGAGGAGGAGGAGGAGGAGGAGGAGGAGGAGGAGGAGGAGGAGGAGGAGGAGGAGGAGGAGGAGAAAACCTCCTAACTTTGTATTCATTTCAAATGGGGAAGAACCTCCTTAAATCCACAGCATCTGTTCCGCTGGGTTTGCTGTCGGGGTGAGCAGGTATTGCGGTTAATGAACCACCAGCTTGCTGCTCCCAGGGCCAGGCTGGAGCAGTCAGCTGGTGCAGGGATGGGACCTGCAATCAGCAGCTGTGCACCGACATGCCCCAGGACAGAAAATGTGATTTGTGACACAGCAGCTTGGGAATAATAATGAAAACATAATTGCTCCGGGCGGATGGCTCGCTGTCTTTCAATTGCTAAGCTACTTCACCTCACAAGAGAGGAGCTATGGATCTTGGGTTTTCATTTCTCTGAGACAACCAAAGGCACAGCCCTCAGGTGTCTTGCTGCCCTTCTTATTGAATGTTTCCTTGAATCCCGGAGAAGAGCTGCACTCCTTCCCCCTCCTCCCCCCATTCTTCCAACAGGGTGAAAATCTTGCCTTTTCTCGTGACTCCAACAGCAGCAGCCAGTAAGTCATGGCTATGACTTGGCCACTGCTGCCTATTGTATTGTTGGGGTTTGCTTTGCATTCTGAGATTTTTTTTTTTCCTCCGTAGCTCATTTGCTTCATTTAGAATTCACACCCATGTCTTTTAAACCGCTTCTCACCGTGACTTTGGTCTTCAGGAGATTATTGCCTTCACGGGGATTATTGCCTGTGTAACATCAAGAACAGGGATGCCGGGACATTCATGTCTAGAGTTTATATCTTCCAGTGATGGAGGGCCAAGGACTGGAAGGAACATCACACAGCTTTGATCTGATCAAACTGGGGAAGTCCCATCTCCTGGGTGTCACATTTTGGCCAGATTAATACAGAGCAGTTTGTATTTGTGTTGTTTCTGTTTCACTTACTTTTTTTTTTTTTAAATATTGGTTTCTTGGGTTACCTTCCAAATGAACCATTTTGGGTATTAGTTCTGACTTAACTGGAATCCAGGCTAAAACACTGCCACTGAGGACCCAAAATTGTGAATGCAAATCCCTTAGTTCATTCTCACACACACACACACACACACACACACACACACTCACACACACACTCACACACACACACACACACACACACACACGCGCGCACACACACACTCACACTGCTGAATCTATGGAAGGAAAGTTGAGCAGAAGATCAGTCTGGGGCGCTTTAATCAAATCTCACCCACCCATCATACAAGTAGCTGGTGGTACTCAAAGGTCAGGCACCAAATCCCCGTGTATCCATAGGCATTAGTGTCCAACTCCAGCTGTCCCAGAAGCAACAGCCACCCACATTTGGGACTGACCTCAGGTGGAAGAGTCGGCCACTGTCTCCATGGCTGATTTAAGAAGGGCACTAAGCTTTGGGGGGGGGCAGTACATTTTGTGGGAGGAATGACACTTTCATCATGGGTGAAGTCAGGGCTGGTAGCAGGACTAGCAGCCCTGGGTAAAGTGTCACATGACTGCCACACTATAGTCACAACCCTGCTAGCACTTCTAAACATCCTATTTAGCCCAGTCTTCACAATGGAATCTCTTAGAGCTCTCCTAGTGGTGATTTTGCTCACACCTTCACCTTCTTAACATCCTGTTTTCTCTGCCCTGAGGATAAACCTTGAGCATTCAGAAAGTTCTGCAGGTGGTGTGTAACTGGTATTTGAGAACAGTTGGTTGATAAGGTATCTCTTCACTATCATCCAGAGAAAACTATCATTAACGCCAGCACACACACACACACACACACACACACACACACCTAATTTGCGCAAAATGAAAGCAATGAATGTCTTGGAGAAATTGGGACACATCCAAATAGCTATGAACCAAAGTCCCAAATGCAGGTCTGACTCCAAAATTTTAGGTTCCAAGCAAAATGAAAACCTGCCACATTTCCATTCTAAACACCCCAGATTGGTTGGGGGAAAAGCGGGCTTTACCAAGAAGGCATAGGGTGGCCAAAAGCAGACTAATGGTTTATTTGGAGTTCCAACTTTATCTTAAAAGCTTAGCTTCTTTTGCACATTTACTTTACTTTCTATAAAAGCAGTCCTCTGGGCAGGCAGGTGACGGGTGTTCACAGCACCCACATGTCTCACATTCCATCGTAGCAGCTAAGCTTGCTGGTTCTTAGACCAACAGACAGAAGTTGGGGGATAATTCTTTAAGGCTGGACATGGAGAAAGGAGAAAGAGGATTGTAGGGAGAAATGGTTAAGTGTCTAAGGTTCCTGGAAAATTAATTCTGTTCATATTCCCTGCTGTCTTAGAAGAGGGTTCTCTTGCCTTAGGAAAACACGGGCATTAAAGATGGAGGTAGGGGCACGATTATGTTATTCGAGTTTGGTACAACCTCTGTTTCAGGAGTCAATGGATGCTTTCTATGACAGTCAATGAGAAGGTAGTATTTTAGGCTAGAGTCCAGGTGGTCACTGTCATGAGTATGCTGCTCCATGGCCAGAGCCCAGAAGAAAGCATGTACACAGAGAAATGAATGGGTGAGGCTGTGATCCAACAAAAACATCATTTCAAAGACAGGATGGCTGATCTTGGCTTGTGTGCACAGTTTGCTGAGACCTTCTCTATTTGGCCAATACTAAGGGCAAGTTAGACAATTGGCAAATCCACTATCCTTGCTCAATTCGTCTCGAATTACAGGCTGGACTGAACCTTCATCATGTCTTCCATTTTTATAATCTAAAATCATGTAATTAATATACCTACAGACAGAAAGACAGAGGACAGGCAGACAGGCACACATGCATACCTGGACACACACACACACACACACACACACACACACAGAGAGAGAGAGAGAGAGAGAGAGAGAGAGAGAGAGAGAGAGAGAAATCTTTCCCGCCTGGATTTCATTTCCAAGTGAGAACCTTGAGTTTTATAACAATTCGTAGCTTGTAAAAAGTCAGTCAGAATACGTATGCAGGTCTTTGGGAAACTGAAGCTCAAATTCTCTAGACTATTAGCAATGTTCCTAAGCAAAGCTTCGAAAATAGTTTGAGGCTAGTGATCCCCGAGTCTGTGCTATCATTTACTTCCCTGAATGACTCTTGCACGAAAATACAGATAGAATTAAAATATACCAGGTGGTTGACTTTTTTATTATTGTTATTAATATTGCACCTAAGATTGAAGTTTCCATAGCTGAGCTCACTGTCTTGCATCTCGAAGGCAAATGTCAGGAGAGCAATTTCCCTGGGCCCCGCCTTCCCACATCAAGGAAATACTTGGCAGCACATCTAAAGTTTCTCCTTATTTTTGACCTTCCAGCTGTCTCTGTTATCACAGGATCTGGCAAGCACTGGGAGAGTCGGATCCCATTGACACTGGCCCCGTTGAAGGCCATAAATGGACTTCCTCCTGTCATTGTCTTTAAATGGCCTTTTCGGAAATATCTACAAGGTCAAAGCACACACTGCAGCCCAGATGCCTGTTCTCCCTGCCACTCACTTCCTCTATGATAAACTTCAGCTAAAGATGTCTTAAAGTGTCTAATCATTTTGGATATCTAAGAAACAATCTAAAAGGTGTTCTTTGTGTTGCCTTTTAGAAGCTGTGGTGCCAAGACCAATGCCAGGTGGTTAAAGATACATATTGTGCTTAAAAGTACACCGTCTTCCCAACAGCATAAAAGAGCAGACATATTCAATTATGTTTTCTATGTACAGTACATCTGCTATTCTTCCCCAGGGATAGCCTAGATGATCTTGTTTCAAATCTACATCCATGGAAGAGCACAGCTTCAAGACTGCTATAAGCCTTGGTGTGTGCATCAATCTCTTTGGTACAGAGAATAATCATATTGAATGGATGAATGAAAATGGAAAAGGCCTGGAGCTAGATCTCAGTGGGTCTTCTATTTATAGACCCAGATATTTTTTTAATATATGAATAAGTTTTGTCACATTTTCCTCTTCCAATGTTCACAAGCATCCACAGCTTATAGGATATCTCATAAGGGCCGAGAAACAACAGCAACTATCTACAACTTGTGGGGTTAATAATTTCTGAAGAATTCCAACTGAGGAATCACACAATACTTACATGTGAGGTGCTATATTTCTTATGCTGTAAATGCTGGTCTTATGGGGTATTCACTTTACAGGTATGAAAATATGACAGAGTTTGCCTTATGAAGCAACCCTGACATATGTCAAAGAGGATACAGTGCTCAGTCAGCACCAAAGCCTCTTTATCCTGAGACTTGTCCTCTGCTTAAGTCGTATAGAATACAGAAGGATTGTGTGCCTGCATTAATGACAACTTCTGATGCACAGCATAGAAAGTCGGGTGGGGTCTCTCTTACTATGGCTCTCCCCTTTTGAGAAGAGAGGAGGAGGGAGAGAAGGATAAAGAGAGTGACTGGGGCAGAGGAAGACAAAGGAGGGTACATGGTACAATGGAAGAACTGAAGAATGCAATAGAGGCTCTTGCAAAGGGCAGACATGGTAGCATAATTACAAAACCATTTAAAGTGGGCTTGGAGTGACCAGTATAGAGAATACAACCCTCAGAAAAGAGTTTGAGAGAAACCTTCGCCGCTGTCTCAATTCATCGTTCCTCCTTTGTTCAACAACCATTTCCTCAAAGTAAGCTATGCACCACCAAAGGAAGGCATGCAATCTGTGCTGTTAGGAAACTTCCAATCTCAGGAAGAGAATTAGAGAATAAAGAAACAAACCCCCCAGGAAGCATCAGGTAGTCACAACCACTGTGTCAAGAAGATGAAGGTGATGTCTCTCCTATGCAGTGGTCTCAAGTAGCACCAGGCATGAAAAATCCTTGAGATGAGTTGAAAGATTAAAGCTAATGAATATCTTTCTGTGCATTCTGTGATTCAGATGGGAACCTCTAGTTGAAGGGAGCACTCTGGTGTAAAGCTATGCTATGGATTCTAAGAATTTAGTCCCTTGAAGTGAATGCATGTTGGGGGGAGGGCAGGAAGGAAGGGCTGCAGAGGGCAGAGAGACTTCAGGTTTGGATGAAGAAGGCCAGAGAGGCAAAGCAAAGCCCAGAATGAGGGAGGCTAAGGTAACAGTACAATAGTCTAGCAGTGGAACAAGTCACGAAGAACATTGTGCATCAAGAGAAGGCTTGTGTTGACAGCTTGGCAATAGTTAGAAGAGAGCTAGTGGTCTACGGAAGAAGCGTAGTTACAATACCAAGGTGGCACTGGTTGGGTATTTTTGGTTTTTGTTTTGTTTTTTGTTTGTTTTGTTTTTTTCTGAGACAGGGTTTCTCTGTGTAGCCCTGGCTGTCCTGGAACTCACTCTGTAGACCAGGCTGGCCTCAAACTCAGAAATCTACGTGCCTCTGCCTCGCAAGTACTGGGATTAAAGGAGTGTGCCACCACTGCCTGGCCTGGTTGGGTATTATTATGGTTTGTATCTAGAGTGTCTTCCAGGTACTCATATATTGAAGGTTTGAGAGGTAGGGCTTTGGAAGGTAATAATGGCTCTGACCTCAATAATGGGTTTATGTGTGGCTAAATTAGTAGTTTTATACCATTATTGGATACGACAGTTCATGAGGAGAAACAGGTAACCTGTTCTATCTCTGTTGCTCTGTGCCTCCCTCCCTCTCTCTCTCTCTCTCTCTCTCTCTCTCTCTCTCTCTCCATCTGATTCCAGGCACTAGACACATCTGCGTTGCCAGGCAGCCATGTCTGCTGTGTTGTGATGTTTCTTGGGTATTTGAAGACTACAGATTCATCTACTCAGTACTCAACTTGAGAGAGAGAGAGAGACAGAGAGAGAGAGAAAAAGGGAGGCAAGGACCAGGACCAAGAATGTATCCGATCCGCCCTGGTGGCTTGTTTCTTATGATTAGTCCCTATCTCCTCAAGATATTTCTGCTGCTTAGATTCAAATTGGTACTCAAGGTAGTAGCAATAAAATGGAATTCTTGAGGATTTTGTTTCTTTGTTTTTTGTTTTGCAAAAATTTCCGTTTTCCCTGACCTTGTAAATATTTCCTTCACTTATCCCACTACTCGAATGGCTCATTTTTATCTTTGGCTTCTCCACCTTTACTCACTTGCAGTTGACTATCAAGTTTTTACCCAATACTCCATTATTAGGTCTGGTAATGTTGATTAACTCACCTGTGCTAATCAACCTGTGACTGCTGTGACAAAATACATCGGGTGAGATTATTTAAAAGGAGGATAGATTTGTTTAGATTCAGTGAGGCAGAATGAAGCATCGGGGGAGCTGATGGTGGAATGGTGGTTAGAAAGAAAAGAAGTTAAAAATGGAGTGAGGGAGAGCGAGAAATGGGGCAAGGATCAGGACCAAGAGTGTACCCACTCTGATGATTTATAACTGCGGTGACATGTTTCTTCTGACCCCATCTCTTCAAGAATCTCATATTCACTAATACCCTCATAGCATCCTCAAGCTAACCGGTTTGTGATGATAACTTATAGTGTATCTTCTAAGTGAAGAATTAACCGGACAAGTTAAGAGGTCCGGAGAAGCTCATGAGACATGTTTAGTTGAAGAAAAGGGGAGGGGCCTGCCCAGAAGAGTGCGAAATCACGACGAGGGAAGAATGGAAGAGATAGACTCACTCCTTTATGAGGAGGGCTGGTCAGTCATGCCAAGTGCTGCTGAAGCGCCAAGAAGCAGAGAAGTCATGGAGCCTTCGTGTCACATAGTAGGGTTAGGACACAGATGCAACCACCTGCTCTTGCTGAAACCTGCTTTGTAAACAGCAAGATGCACAAAAGGACAGTGGACAGTGTAGCTGGGAGAACCACAGAATCTCCTTTTAGCTTGTTTGTAATAACTTAGACATGCTACGTTTTCTCAAGGTAAAAGAACAATGACTTGTCCCTTACCCGGCCTGATTGGAAGCTGAGAAAATGTGGACACACATTCCGGAGAAGAGCGAGCCTCTGGCTCACTAATGACCATTCTTCCATGATTGCTCCTGTCCCCTTTTGACCACTGCCGTGACTCTGGTCGCATCATTTCAATTCCCAGGACAGTGCCATTTGGCCACAGATTCTGCTGTGGCAGCAAAAGCTTCCTGGCTGGTTATATAAAACACAATGTGGGAAAGAGTTAATTGGCAAACAGAGTGACTATATTTGCAACCCAAGAATGCCTGCTGTGACTTGCTATCTGCAGAGCTAAGCAGCTTGCTGTACAAGTGACATTCGAAGCTTACTGCTGTTAATGCCAACGGGGCCACTTAACACTCCCTGTAAATGGTCTCAAGATTAATATCTTGCCATTTAGGTTATGTTCTTTTTTTTTTCCTCCTTAGGATGAGAAATTTTCTTCATTTTTTTGCCTAAGAGAAGGTCAACCTTGGCAAACCCCTGGGGTTAGAGGCCCACTGGAAAGCTACTGTATAACTACACTCCATGAAGCATGAATCACAGAGCTGGAAAATTACTCAGGAGTGAGGAAAAGACGTGGCCTGAGGAATCCGAGAGAGCTGCATTCATATCTGTAGACATGAGTTTAACTTAAACTAGTAGCTCTCAACTTTCCTAATGTGGCAACCCTTTAATATAGTCCCTCATGTGGTGGTGACCCCCAAGCATAAAGTTATGTTGTTGCTATTTCATAACTGTAATTTTGCAACTGTTGTGAATCGTAATGTAATGTAAATATCTACAATAGTTTTGTCACCCCCATATAAGGATCCTTTGCCTGCAAAGGTGTTGAGAACTGCTGCCTTAACTCATCTCAGCATTAACATTCTTTTATTTATTAAGAGAGCAAACACAATAACTCATTATCATAGACTTTTGTTGGTGGGCAACGCATTCTAACCAGGCCTTCTCCCTTTTGCACTTACTGAAAAGTCATGGCTTCAGCTGTGCATTAGTCATGACTGTTCTGCCCTATCCTTCAATCAGGATCTTTCCTTCGGACTTTCTGACATCCTGCGTGCTTAAAGGTTCCTTCCATTTTCTTCTTGCTCAGTTTTCCATAAGAACTTCTCTGCAACTGATTGGAGAAGCGGGAGGCAAGCTGTCTTCCTGCTTTTTCTTACACACTCCTTCTAGTTAATAGCTAATAGCATCTCATTAAGCACCATGCGTGTGCTGACAACTCTCAAATTCGTTTCTGCAGCCTGCACCATGTCTTTTGAGACATAGTTTGTCACACTCAGTTGGCATTTTGCACTGGGGTGCTCTTTAGTCAGCATGTATCTTATATAAACATACTTCGGAGTCATGAACCCCTCCCTAAGGATCTAGTTTCCCATGTTTATCACTTCTAAATCAAATGTCCCACAAGGATCCTCATGATTTCGTCTAGAAGTCTCAGCTTCATAGTTTCTTTCTTCCTTGCTTTCTATATATCTGCTCTCTTATGGGGTCTAACTCACAAGAACCTATTCAGTTCATTGATGTCTCAATGGTTTATGATCAGTTCCTGGGTGTTGGATTGTTTCATTGCCATTCTAGAGCCACTTTCCATCCTTCGCCATCTTTGCTACTCCTTGGCAGACTTGGCATCATAAGTTCCCTGGCTGTTGTTCTTCTGCTGTGAAAAACGGGTGGAAGGAAAGCCTAGAGTTAAGGGATATGTTCCATGCCCTTCTTGTTTTGAGGATGACTATACATTACAGGAACAGTCAATAACAAGCCTACTTTATCCACACAGGAAACCGTTCTCTTGCTTCCTAGTCCCAAGAAACTGATCAGTCTTCTTGTAGCTTCTGTGTACCCTGAGGTGAATGGAGTCTGTACTGAATGTCCCCAAACCATCTTTATTTGAAATTTTTCTTAGGGTTTCTATTACTGTAAAGAAACACCATGGCCAGGGCAACTCTTTTTCTTCTTTATTTTAGTAAAATTTTATTTGTTTACATTTCAAATGATATCCCCCTTCCCATTCTCTCCACCAACCTCCCTATCCCATTTCCCCTTCCCTTTGCTTTTATGAGGGTGCTCCTCCACCCCATCTCCTACCCATTCCTTACTACTCTAGCATCTCCCTATCCTGGGGAATCAATAGGCATAGCTCCCAGTTGAGGTATCAGGGTCACCCATCTCAAAAATTTTAACCCAGAAATGTTCCTATCTAAAGGAGAGGCAGGAATAAAGAGTGGAGCAGAGACTGAAGGAAAAGCCACCCCCACCTAGGGATCCATCTCATCTGCACACCCAAAACCCCAACACTATTGCTGATGCCAAGAAGCGCTTGCTGACAGGAGTCTGGTATGGATGTCCCTTGAGAAGTTCTCCCAGCACCTAGCCAGGGCAACTCGTATTAGGAAACATTTTATTAGAGGTTGCTTCCAGTTAAGAGATTTCTTTCATTATAAGTATGACAGGAAGCACGGTGACATTCAGGAAGACATGGTACTGACAGTTCTACATCCAGATCAGCTGGCAGCAGGAAGAGCCAGCTGGTCCTGGCTTGAACATCTGAACCCTTAATGCCCATTTGGAGTAACAATATTTCCTCCAACAAGACCATTCCTACTTCAACAAGTACTACTTTCTGAGGGCCTATGAGGGTAATTTTTATTCAAACACCACTATATATATATATGTATATATATACATATATATATGTATATATATGTATATATATACATTCCATTATCATCTATATATTTATGTGTCTGTCTATCATCCATCCATCCATCCATCCATCCATCCATCCATCATCTGTTTGTTAGTCTGTCTATTGATAGGGGGGTAGAGAAAATAACAGTTTTCCTACCTGTTCTAAACCCATTGAACCAACCAAATATAATATTTCTGCAACTATATCACTACTAGGCTAACAGGAATTCATAAACATCCAGTTTTTTTCATAACCTCCTACCATGGGTTCAAATCCTCCTCTGGACTTCTCCCTAATAATTCCTCCAAGCGCATCCTCCTTTTTTTGTAGCTTTTTCTTGCACCCCAGTCAAGCAGACACTACTAAATTCTCTAAAGCATAATTATTGTTTTTCCTGGATTGACTATGGACTTTGCTGTCATGAATCAAAACTACTGAGAATGTGACAGAATCTTAGGTGGACTGAGGTAATGGCTTAGTGAGTTCTCAGGCTGCTTAGAACCCAAATTAGGATCTCCAACACCCCAACAAAATCTGAATGATGTTGCATGCTCTCATAACTCCAGTGCTTGGGAGGAAAGTGGGTAGAGCAAGGGGGAAGGATCCCCAGAGATTGCTACAAGCCCTAGTTCTGAGTAACACAGCGTCCTTTCTTGTTTCTCCCAGAGACAAGGGGTCAACTGCTCCCTCTGACGGCCAGGCATGTCTATTTCATTGTGCTACCACCTACAGAAAACATGGAAATGGAATTTAACCTAACAGACCTCTTCCGAGAGGGAAGTGGGAAGTGAATGGGGCTTCCCCTTCTCTTACTTTTATAATTACTTCTTATAGATAAAGCTATAGCAAGGTATGATTACAGGCTTGTAACAATAGCTCTTGTTCCTGGCCTATGAGTTTTTGATTAACTAGAATCTATCAGGACTGAGTGATATGGAAGAATTAGCACTGGTCTTGGTTCAAAGATCACCAAACTAGATTTGTGACTCACAAAACCATAAGAGTCATTGACCATTGCTTTCCCACAGCCTAAATGGTAGGAACATTTGCTTCAATAACATTTAATTGGAGGTCTAATGGATATGGGCACTTTGTAAGAGAACACTTGAAATCAAAAAGTACTCCAAAACATTGGTTTCCTTCTTCCACACCTGACAATGAGTAGATTGCACTTTGCCATTAACCTACTCCAAACAGTGTCAATAGATGCCATATTTGGACAAAATAGTGATTATGCCTGTGGGGGACCACCAAGTATTGGTGAGCTGCCAAACTGTCCTGGGAACTTCTGGCCAATGAGTTCATAACCTTTAGCCTTAAGTGACCTCCAACTTACCAGTTAAAATGAGCAGTTCTGTATGTCTTTGAACCATGATAATTTATATAAATTTGGCCCAAGAACACCAAGAATAGGTTATGAGTCACTTTAGAGCCCAAGTTTCTGGCTTTGACAATAGCGTTTCCAGTCCAATTACATGGTAGAGTTTATTTTTAAGATTCATTTGTGTAAGGGATTGGAATCCTTCTCCAATATCATATATTATTCCTTGTACTGTCTTTTCCAGGTGCTGGGATTCTGTTCCATTTAGGAATTACTCCAGACTGTGAATTTTTTTTAGTCACATTTGCTAATAGTCATCTCTTTCTTTCTCTTGGTATAAAAATAATGATTAGTATTAAGTCAGTATTTATATGATCTATATTAATCCTTTCAGCAGCCGTGTAACATATACTAGCATCTCCACTTTGTAATGGAACACAGAAGCTTATAGACACCAAACAGGCAGGGACATTAATATCAGCAGTTGTTCATCTAGGTTTATATGACTCATTCTGAAATCTGTGCTCTTAAATATATAATCCAGCATCCTGATTATTTAAATATATAATGACTACCTTACCTGTTTTCTATGCCCTTGAAAACCGAGCAGGCTTATGTTAATTTAAAAATGCACAAAGACGCAACAGCAGATGACTTAACATCTACCACTGAAATCAAAATTTCTTGAACTCAGGAATTCTATATCAATGTTTCCTTCAAGACAAACCTTTCATATAAATTTCTCCAAATGGCACTGTTGTTAGCTCTTTCCCTTTACTGGAAGATTTGGAATTCTTTCCTCACATTTTTATGTCTTTCAAGGTTATATGATATATGGTTATATCTCCTATATTCAGAACACTTTGATGATTCTATATCCCAAATCTTTAGCCAACATTCCACTGACTGACTGAGAAATCAATGATGGATAAGAGATTCCAAGGTATTTTAAAGAAATACAACTGAAGTTGGATTCAATAGACTCATGTATTTGACACAACCAATGATGAGTTGAAGTCTCCAGAGGAAATATTTAAGGACTCACTATGGAAACACTTTCACCTACATAAGCTGCTCTTAGTATTCTCCTACCATAGCCTACTGATGAACAATCAGGCATCTCCCCCAAATACTAACAAGGAAAAACATCTGTCTATGGATCCAAATTGGATTTCAAATCTATTTGTAAATAGAAGCCCAAGTAACACCAAGAGCTCCTTTACCTCTCACTGGAAAGTTGATATCCTCATCTATCAAAATGGGGATTGATGAGGAAGAAACATTAGATAACAATGCTGAGGATGGGACCTCATAAAATTACAGTTTCTGCAAGGCAAAAGACACTGTCAAAAGGACAAATCGGTAACCAACAAATTGGGAAAAGATCTTCACCAAACCTACAACTGACAGAGGGCTAATATCCAATGTATACAAAGAACTCAAGAAGTTAGACCACAGAAAACCAAATAACCCTATCCAAAAAATGGGGTACAGAGCTAAACAAAGACTTTTCACCTGAAGAAATTCGGATGGCTGAGAAGCACCTTAAAAATGTTCAACATCATTAGTCATTAGGGAAATGCAAATCAAAACAACCCTGAGATTTCACTTCACACCAGTCAGAATGGCTAAGATTAAAAACTCAAGAAACAGCAGGTGTTAGCAAGGATGTGGAGAAAGAGGAACACTCCTCCACTGCTGGTGGGATTGCAAGCTGGTACAACCACTCTGGAAATCAGTCTGGTGGTTCCTCAGAAAACTAGACACGATACTTCCAGAGGATCCTGCCATACCACTCCTGGGCATATACCCAGAAGATTCCCCAGCATGCAATAAGGATACATGCTCCACTATGTTCATAGCAGCCTTATTTATAATAGCCAGAAGCTGGAAAGAACCCAGATGTCCCTCAGCAGAGGAATGGATACAAAAATTGTGGTATATATACACAATGGAGTACTATTCAGCCATTAGAAACAATGAATTCATGAAATTCTTAGAGAAATGGATGGAGCTGGAGAACATCATTCTAAGTGGGGTAACTCAGTCTCAAAAGAATACCCCTGGTATATACTCACTGATGAGTGGATATTAGCCTAGTATCTTGGAACATCAAAGACACAATCCACATACCAAATGATATCTGAAAAGAAGGAAGGAGTGGACCCTGGTTCTGGAAAGGCTCAATGCATCAGTGTAGGGGAATATCAGAACAGGGAAGTGGAAAAGGGTGGATGGGGGAAGAGGAGGAAGGTAAAGGTCATGTGGGACCTTTGGGGGGCACGGAACCAGAAAAAGGGAAATGAAATGTAAATAAAGAATATATCCAACAAAAAATGTAAAAAAATAATGCTGAGGATGAGGAAGATGAGAACATATGTTTTATTTCAAGATCATCAAGTGTTGGCTGTCAGAGAGACATGGTACTTGTTATTAGAGGACTTACCATTTACTAGAATATACAGAGTTTCAGCAATCATACATCAATGTGTAGATGATCTTTCTAATACCAACAGAATCTCATTTAGTCTCTCATCCTTCTGGGTACCCTCCAAATTGCTTTACATACATTAACCAGCTCAGTTCTATGGGGAACCTCAGAGATGTACAGAGTAAAGATTTATCACTTCATTTTATAGATCAGAGAGCTGAAACACACAGATGTACTTATCCAGAATTTCTTAGCTTATACGTGGACAGCTCAAGATTTTAACTCAGGGTTCTTACTGGGGTTCTTAGCCCATTATTCTGACAGCGACATGGAAATAATTTAGGACTCTCTAAAGAAATCTGTGAGGAAATGGTACTTTAGTTTCGGGTATTAGAAGTCCTGTCTAAAGAGGAAAGATTTAAGGTCAAGTTTAAAGGTGAGAGCCCAATAGAAAAGGAATAGGAGTTAGGAACAAACACCTTGATGTAGTTAGCAGCAGCAGACGCAGGTGGTTAGAAGCTGGAAAAGCAGTCCAAGGGGAAGCTGGAATGGTCAGCATGGATCAGACCAGGCAGCATAGTAGGAAATCATGAGTTATGAGCTATATTTTAAGCGCAGGGACATCAATGAATATCTGAATCAGGGCAATAATCATGGTGACTTTCTGAGTACTTGAAAAATATTAACTATTATATTTTTTAAATTTTTTTATTTTCTATATTCTTTGTTTACATTCCAAAAGTTTTCCCCTTTCCCAGTCCCCCCCCACCATACATTCCATAAGTCCTCTCCCTCCCAACTATTCCCCAACCATCCCTCCGCCCCCCCCCCCCCCACACACACACCATTTCTCTGTTCTGGATCTACAAAACTGGATCCAATCTTTTCAGGCCCAGGGTCCTCTCCTTTCTTCTTCTTGGGAATCATTTGAATTGCTAATTGTGCCTTGAGTATTTAGGGCTTCTGGGCTCATAAATATCCACTTATCAGTGATTGCATTTCATGTGTATTCTTTTGTGATTGGGTTAACTCGCTTAGGATGATATTTTCCAGATCTAACCATTTACCTTCAAATTGCATGAATTAATTATTTTTAATTGCTGAGTAGTATTCCGACAGAGGGCTAATATCCAATATATATAAAGAACTCAAGAAGTTAGACCACAAAGAACCAAATAACCCTATCAAAAAATGGGGTACAGAGCTAAACAAAGAATTTTCACCAGAAGAAATTCGGATGGCCGAGAAACACCTTAAGAGACGTTTAACATCATTAGTCATCAGGGAAATGCAAATCAAAACAACCCTGAGATTCCACCTCACACCAGTCAGAATGGCTAAGATTAAAAACCCAAGAGACAACAAGTGCTGGCGAGGATGTGGAGAAAGAGGAACACTCCTCCACTGTTGGTAGGATTGCAAAATGGTAAAACCACTCTGGAAATCAGTGTGGCGGTTCCTCAGAAAATTGGGCATGTCACTTCCAGAGGACCCTGCCATACCACTCCTGGGCATATACCCAGAGGATTCCCCTGCATACAATAAAGACACATGCTCCACTATGTTCATAGCAGCCTTGTTTATAATAGCCAGAAATTGGAAGGAGCCCAAATATCCCTCAAAGGAGGAATGGATACAGAAAATCTGCTATATTTATACAATGGAATAACTATTATATCTTTACAACTTCTTCTGCTCTAGATTGAGCTTTGCAGGGATCTCATCACTGGTATGCAGACTTTGCAGGATTTACCCTGAGGCTAACCTGTTTCTTTCACCTTAACCTTCATCACAACACGATCATGCTTCTAAGGGCTGTATCAGTTATGATAATAGTCTCTAATATTTTACCTGCTGTAACTCTGTCCATTACTTTCAGTCAAACCCCAGTGATAGTCATCCCCATATTGCCCATCCACTTTTGCCTGTTCTAATCCTTCCCTAATCTTTCCAGTCTAGTTGGTTTATCCATGTGAATAATAATTGGTGAACCAAATTTGACTTGTGAAAACCTGAGATTTTGATTTGCACTTGGCATTCTACCTCCATCTACCTTTCATTACTCAATAGCAGGCTCGTTCTGTTAAATGACTGGGTGATGCCACTGATGCTCTAATTCCTCTCAGTAGTACCCATCAACCAGTCCTATTGACTTTACTTCCAGAACATATCCTCCTCCTGTTCCCAGGACAAACTACGAGCATCTCAGCTTATCACCGTAAAAACCTCCTGAAGATTCGCTGGGCCTCCCAATCTCTCCATTATCATTCTCACTGAAAATGAAGGGCCACTTCTCTAAAACTGTTATCTGTTATGTTCTTCTTTATAGCATCCACTGGTTTATGGTTCATCTATAGCCATGGCTATGTTGCAGTGGCAGAGTTGGGTGATGGCAGCAGATACTGCCTGTCACACCAGTAGTAAGAAATTATGATAAAGATCTCTGGGGAAAATGTGATCCATGTTCTATATAACCTTCATGGTCTCCCCCAAACTAAACTCCCCCAAACTAAACACACACACACACACACACACACACACACACACACACACATGTACACACTCCTCACACATGCCAATCACACCTATGTTCTTCTATTCCCTCCTCTCTTATTCTCTGCTCATTTAAAAAACAACTTCTGAACTCTAAATAACTATGTTCCACCTCTGGGAATTTTTCCTGGATTTTCTGCTTTCTCTATGGCCCTTGGCTTATTTATAGTCCCCAATGTTTATTTTCATGCCACATCTCATATACCATCTAGCTTGAAAGTTCTTCCCAGTTTTCCCTAGACTAAAAATTCTCTTACAGTTTTGATCTGATGCTTAGTTTTCTTCTTCTTCCTCATTACCACTGATAGTTAATCTATGGAGTAGTTACCAGTCCCCTGAAGCCTCTACTAGAATGTAAATATCATGATAGTGAGGGTATTAATTAACTCATTGTTTGAGCTCAAAAAGGGCAAGGTATGTCATAAATATGCAACAGTAACTTTTTATATGAATGATGATAAGTAATAAATAATCCATGGACTGCAGGACATAATACCATACACCCAGGAAAACTCCAGCTATGTGCACAGCACATGCCCAGTACTTTCATATAGACTGAGCTCATCTTTCCCTTCTCGCAGCTTCAGTAGGAAAGGTCCCTGTTTCTCTCCCATTCTTACCATGCAAAGATAAAGATAATTCTGAAACAATGTTCTGGGACAGCTACTATGTACAGGAGCAGGAAGGGGGCTGTCTCTGGAGTAGTCATCAGAGATTATTCTGGAGGTCTAAGCTACATCTTGCCTCCAGTGGCTATTGAGAAACACTCTGTCTCTTTAAAATAACTCAGATCATTCAGATACTAATAATAAGTCAGAGTTAGGCACGTTTTCCCAAAAATACTAAGTTTAGGCTTGTTCCAGAAATCAGCTTCTGCCACAATGGGTATCCTGTTTACTGTGTGCTTTCAACACCAGAGTCCTAACTGGAAGACATTAGAGTCAAATTCAAGTCCAAAGCATATGTGGGTGTGGCATTTTAAATTATTTGTTAAATACTATATGCTTATGTACATCTCAATACCTCATTTAGAATTATGCCTTTCCTATACAGCAAAGTATACACAGTATAGATCACTTAAACCCTTTCAACTGTATAGTACACTTCTTTGAAACCAATGTCACTGTTCATCTTTATAACTTCATCTTGTGGGAATGAAACTCTCAATAGCTAAACAGTACCTCTCTACTCTGACTACCCCTATCTCCTGGAAACGTGCTTTTCTGTCACCATGAATCTGATGATTCCAGGGCACTGTGCAACATGGGTAGAACCATAGAGTATTTGCTTTTTCTTGATTTTATTACTTCCCTAAGCAATAGATATTTAAGATCTATGAATGTGCCAACCTATTCAGACTGTCTTCCTTCTTAAGGTTGGATAAAATCCTGTTGTGCACACTGAGACATTTTATTTATATATATGCACTCCCTGATAAACACTTGAATGGCTTCTAATGATTAAAAAGAGTGTCGTAAACATGTGGACCCAACTATCTCTTTAAGATACTGCTTTGAATTCTTAGAGATTTTGGCATATCAGAAGTAGATTTAGAAAATTATGTCATTATTGTCTGTGTTTAAGGTTTGGGGGTACCTTTATATTTACTTAATGGCCCTTTTATGAAATCTCTCTTTAGTAGTATTTTAAAATTCAGATTTAAAAATTGACTTCAGAAAATATCACAAAATAGCTGCCCTTTCACCAGGTTCCAAGTCTCCTTAGTCACTGACTTCCTTGGTTGTTCTAATGACCACTTTGTCATTGTAATAAGTTACAGGTATTCTGTCCTTTTTTTTTTTTTTTCCTGTGTTTTGTTCCCTAAGTGAGTCAACTGAGGAAACTAAGAAGGACACAAAACAATGGGAGGATTTTTGTATTTCTTCCTTCCCTGTTCTCATTAGGTGACCAATTCCTCTCCTTCACTAAATGGGAGGATAGAGAACTATGGCTATTTCCTTGCAACCCACATGAGACCTCATGAGCCTTTGAATGGGCTTAAGAAGACCCTGCCAATGTTAAAGACTCTGAATCATTCTGGAATGTTGTCTTGAAGTTTGCTTGCAGTAATGCGTATGTGGAGGCCTGTGCTTTGATGTCAGAGAGCCCTGGGCAGAGCAGCTCCTCTTAAATGTGCTCTGCTCACAATCTACTAAGTGTGATCTTGGCCAAGGTGCTTAACTCACTTTGATATCAGGTGGTTCCTTCTATTACCGTATTGTTCTTTTAAACAGCAGTTACTTAAAGGAAAATAAATTTTATACTTCAGAATCTCAACACTCAGGAATGGCAGTGAAGGGTTTTGCTTTAAATAGGGAAGGGAAGTAAGAATCTCAATGACTTGCCATCACTGTCTCCCCTAGTTGAAACACAAAGGGCTTTGATAGTCGTCTTTGCCAACACACTGCTCAATAGAACATAGGAGTAAAAATAGATAGCTTTTTATTCATATTTAAGTGTATCATGCTTTGATCTAAGCTCCCTAAGACCCCATTCTGGAAGCCTCTTTGGCTACGGAGGTGACTTCCTAAATGTAGTTCATGAGTAGCGTTGTTTATCATATGCAATAAAAATACAACAATACATCCATCACCATTCTCAAGGCCTCTTAGTACTCATCAGCAGCGATGAAGCTGTGCTATGACTTGTTTTCTTTATAACTATATGTGTTGATCAGTATGTTAGAGATAGAAAGACTGAAGCTTATAAGGGCCACATGGGTTTAACACCTGGTCACTATATAGAACACATAGTCACTATATGAAGCTGTCAAGACAGACCAGAAGTTGATAAGTACAATTGCCTCTGTTGCAGAGAATGTGAGTGGCAGGAGATGCATCCTCTTGTCTGATGATAATAATTTAATGGTATCTCTTGTGGTACATAAATTGGGGGCACATCACAAGCCTTAATCCCATTGGACACCTAAGGTCCATGGGCTAGAACTTTTCCCACTCTAGACATGTAGACAGAGTTCATCAGCAAACTCCAGAAATGAACGTGAGTTGATTAAATGTCCCTAGCTAAGCAACAATTCATTTTGTCTATGATTGGGTCTTTGAGATTGGATTTTCTATGAATTTCACTAGCTATTACCCCAAGGAGGAGGGGGGTTGTCCTTTTTAATTACATAGGTGCTTCTTTTTGGTTTCTACTCAGTGTTCTCTGCAGAAGATTTGCTACAGCTGATTCATAAAATGATATTGATTGTAAGTGTAAAGTTCTGGAACACCCTTATAAGGGAGTTTAGGCTAGGACATTCTACTGAAATCAAAGCCTGCCTTGTGACGGCAAAAGATAGAAAGTGGACAATGCCTTATCCTCTAGATAGGAAAATAAATGAAGAAAAGAACCAGACCAAAATGACCAGATTTCAAATACCAACAGAGTGCCAGAATCTTGGCTAGGCAATATCATTCATGTCATGTTGGGCTAGCTTCCAGCCTCTCAGATCTCAGCTTCCTCAACTATAAATGTCAATAATAACTTCTTCAAAGTGTACAATCCTAATGATAAAATGTCCACCAAGTGTATTGCTTAAATTCTGCCACATAGTAGGCAATATAGAAGTGGTTGCTCGTGAAGATATCTCTGTTTGTAGTTGTTCTGTTCAGCCCTCCCAAATCACCCCTACTGTCCCCATGATAGGGGACGAGTAGGAGTCTGGATTTCAAAAGTATGAATCAAAGTAGTTGCACAGCTCTTGTTCTTTGAGTGATAGAATAGTGTTTCTGTTTAGAAGTGGTATATGAAAATGAGACCAGGTAATGGCTTTGGGGTAAGGGAGAGTTTCAGAAAAAATGAACTTTTTGATGAGGGGCAGATGAGGGGCAGAACTTACAAATCTTGTACCGTGTTCAGTTTATTGCCGGCATTCTATCTTCATTAATGTCTGTGTATGCCTCCACAATAAATTGAGACTTTGCTGTGTGAGAAAATGAAGATTTATACAAAACTAAATGGAACAAATGGTGGATAATTGATTTAGCTGACCTGACAACTCCCACTTGTAAATAACACAGAATGTTTTATTCTGGCAGTAATTTAGTTTCCTGGGCATCTTAACTCCTCCTAGAAATTTACTACAAAGCCCCCATGATTTCTGCTTTTCCCATGGAGATAAGTGAGTTTAGACCATGAACTCTATTCTCCCATATAAGCTTTGCTTGATCTGTATCTGGCATGGTTCACATTCAATATTCTATGAGAATGTAAGGAGCATTCATTTGCTTTTTGATTTAAGAATATAGTGGGACCTCCATTTAACAAAACTTTATGCACACATACACAAAGAATTATTGTATTTACCAGTTTCAAAATACAGTCTTTAGGAATAGAAAAGTAAAATAAGTAATGTACAATAAGCCACATTGTGTTAAGTGCTTTTTATGAACTCTTGTACAGTAAATCTTTGAACATACTACTGCTATACTTGTATTTATTTCAAACATGGTTATCTAGAAGGAAGATACAGATATGTATGCACACAGACACACATGCACGTGTCTGCCTGTGTTTCCATATATGTATGTAAGTCTGCTTGGACATTTCTGAGTATTTGTCAAACACACTGTTACCAGGAAACAAGAAAGGCATTTTAGAAGGCATCTTAATGACATCTCAGAGTCACGGACAATTAGTATTGAAAGCATCTTTAAGAATGCTTCCTAGTTAACCTTTTGATTCTAGGTCCAATTCAATTCAACTGAGTATGCAGTGTTTCCTTAGGATATGGCAGGGCTTGGGAAGGGATTAGGTATAGGGTGTGTGTGTAGTAGAAAAGGAGAAAAGCATCCATGTGCCATGGAAGGGACATTTGGGCTTATAGGAACAGGTTCAAAGAAGATATTCATAGTTCTATCCTGGGGCATCAGAGTCTGTGTGTGTGTGTGTGTGTGTGTGTGTGTGTGTGTGTAAGAGAAAGAGAGGGAGAGGGAGAGAGAGAGAGAGAGAGAGAGAGAGAGAGAGAGAGAGATCATATGTATGTGAGTTCGTGCATATGTATGTTGTCTGGAAACTGGAGGTCAGCCTTGGGTATCATTCTTTCAGGAAATGTTAACTAGTATTTTTGAGATAGGGTCTTTTGAGGCCTACCTGTTTGGCTAGGCTAACTATCCAGTGGTAGGTAGCACAGGGATCACATATACACATCAGCACTTCTGTTTTTTTATGTGAGTTCTGGGGACAGAAATCAGGTCTGTGCTTGTGCAAGATGCACTTCACCAACTGAGCTATCATCCCAACCCACAGCTCACCATTTTCAATGTTCACATCTCTTTATTTTTGTAATCAATAAAAATAATTTATGACATCCTTTACTTGGCAAAGCCCTAAGGAAAGTCCTGGGATTTTTCAAGGCAATAGTGATGATCTCTGACTTTCTAGTAAACTTAAAGTCTAAGAAAAAACCTGAGGAGACTAGAAAAGTGGTATACAAAATGAAGTGTAGGATGCAAACGTGTAAAAAAGTAAAAGTCTTCATTGCTTTAGCCACAATAAGTTTACCAAAATCTCATGAATTTGTGCAGCCCTTGGTATAGAAATGTCCAAGCAGACTTATTTATATATATAGAAACACAGACAGACACACGTGTGTCTGTATTTATGGATACCTATCTATATGTGGTAGGTGTGGTGGTCATCTTCAATCCCAGTGCTCAAGAGACACGGATATTAAATTCTCAGGGCAAGTCAGGTAGTTATACTAGCTAGAATCAGCAAATTAGCTTTCAGTGAAAGATCATGTTTCAATAAAACAGAGTGTTGAAGAAGATGTTCAGTATCAACTGTAAGTAAGCACAGTGGGTAATCACACTTAGTTTTCTCACCTGAAAAACAGAGTGACTATGTCTGTCTCACTGGGGTATTTATCATAGATTAGGTATGTAGTATGCCATATGGAAAGTTTTTAATAAGTAGATACTTACTGACATAGTCTTCCCAAATGAGCACGGCACTTTCTCTCACAAGCTACTTTCTTAGTGAACTAAACTCAGCCCTCGCTGATAGAAAATGTCAAAATTGGATCTTGACTCCAGTCAGAGATATCAGAGACTGTTCATGAGGCAATCTTCCTGGGTAAAGTACATAACTCCTTAACATCATGAGTATATGAGCCTTTCCCTAACAGACTCTTAATGGCTGACTGCTATTGTATCAATTACCAAATGAATAGGAATAACTAATACAAATCTATTTTCACAGAAAAAAAAACTAGAGTTGCAGTTTAAGTTTTAGTCATGATTGGAACTTAGAGTTGGAGATATATAGTTTAAAAAATCATAATGTTGGGAGTACCTGGTATGGCTGACTTCTTTTGCGTACTCACTAATTTGCATCTATCAGGTCTCTGATTTCTCTCTTGCATAAACAATAGTGACTCTTTTATAGAGAAACCAAATACTTGGAAAGCATGGTGTCATCTGTATTACTATCTGAGCTGTTATTTGTTGACAATTATTATGGCACTTTACATATTTTAATCCTATTTTCATAATAGCTTGCAAGTCAGTTATCATTAGGTTCATGTCTAAATTTAGGAATGAGAGCATGGAGAACAAAAAAAAAAAAATCCTGGCCCATAGATTTTAAGTGCAAGTTCAGATTGCAATCAACGTTTGTTCAAATCCAGTGCTTACCAGTTATCATTTCCATTCTGCCTGAACAGAGTAGAAGAGAGTGACAGCCACAGGAGAAGCAGGGCAGGAAAACTTGGTCCTGCATGCATATATTTGAGCATGTGCATGTGCAATATGCATATGTGTATATATATGCATGTGTGTGCCCTGCACCTGTGTACATATGTATACTGCAATCTATGATCTTAAACACATTTAGGAGAGCTCACTCCACAAATGAGCCAAATATTTTTTATATAAGGAATCATGATCTTATGCCAACTGTTTGGAAACTCTTCTCTTGCATATTTAATGTTGTGTGGTTGCTGTGTTGTGTTTTTAAAAGTTTATATTGTGGAAAAAATCAAATCCAAAGTAAAATGGTGATATCATGAACTGTCCACACTATATCATCTGGCTGCTGCAGTTTCTCACTCTTCTCTTCTTACAAACATTTTCTAGAGTTTTATGGACATAGAAAAATTGTACTTATTTATCAGATAGGGGTTTGACCTAGGCACAGATTGCTGGAGTCTTCATTTGGATTTAACAGCTTCATTTAAATATGGTACACCATACACATGTTGTGTTTACTTTTTTGCCTTCATTTATCAGGTGAGTAAGAGAAGGTGAGACAAATACCATAGAAGTAGTCCTAAAGACAAACGAACGAATGAACGAACAAACAGCAACTTCCATTCACATAGAACAGAAACATTCTGTTTCTGGTGACTGGTTCAAATCACCGTGGCTCTAAAGTAGTCATCCGACTAGTTCATCATTCAGAAGATAATCTGGTAAAATATAGCAAAGTAAATGTCACCAGATCTTAATAGCTAACAGCAACAGAAGCAGGACTTATGCTTTGGTACCAAAAAGAAGGTTGCTTCATGTGGTGCTCCCTGCTCTTCCCTGTGGAGTGGGTCAAAGACAAAGACTATGAATTGTTGGGCAGTAGAAATTAATACAAATGACCATTTAAGTGGTACTGATTAGCACATTTGTGCTTATTTGGAGCTGTTGACCTTTTTCCAGGGCCTCACAAGACCACTTGACAAAAATAAAAAAAAAATTTCAAACTTCCACTCATCATATCTATTGCAATCTATGGATCTTTGCTACAGTATTTAACAAAAACATTTTCAAAAAACTAGGAGTAAATAGATTTTTTTTTCTCCAAAATGTGCTGAGCACATTCACTATGCAAGTGAGTTATTCATCAAGGCAGATAGAAGGTTGGTAGGTCAATGATTGTCACAGAATGTTGATGTTTGTGTTTCCTGAGAGAAATGATGCTTACTCTTAAGGGTGGTGTAAACAATAGTCAGTCAATAGGTGGAGATGTTTGTTTTTCTTCAAATAATTAGGCTTAGTTAATAATATCTTGGCCTGTGCTACATCATAATCACATCTATTTTTTAAAAGGAATTTAATTTATTCTTTGTTAATTTCATTAAAAAATTACACGGTATTTTGATCTTATGTACACTCTGTTCCCTCTATTCATTCCAGACTATTTTCCCTTCCCAATTTCACTATTATTTCCCTTTCCTTCTCCTCATCCCCCTCCTCTTGTTTTTGTTCTTAATCTTCTTCTTGATCTTGTTGTTCTTCTTCTGCTTCCTCTTCCTCTTCTTCCTCTTTCTCCCCTTTCTCCTTTTCTTCCTCTCTTCTTCTTGTTCTTCTGCTTGTATGCTGGACCTGAGCTCAGGTGGACTATGAACGTCCGGTTTTGAATGCTATGTAGACAAGCACTAGAAATGCATGAACAAACACCTAAATCCTGACCGAGGTAAGGAACACGTGAAATGCACTAAACAACATACGGTGGTTTGGATGAGAGAAGATTCCCAGAGGCTTGGGACTTTGAGCTACTCACTCTCAGTTGAAGACTGCCTTTTGAGAGGTTGTAGCACATAAGGGAGGTGGAATCTTGATGGATGAAGTATTGCAGGCAGGCTCTGACTGTTTATGCTCTCATTCCACTTCATGCTCACTCTCTCAGCTTCACTCTCCCATTTAAGCCTGTGAGATCTCAGGGTCCTCCTCATTCCTTTATGCCTGTCACAGATTCCCATCCCTGCCCACAGTAATGGACTCTTACCATCCTTTCAGAAACATAAGCTGAAAAGAAATTCTTTCTTCTGTGCATTGCATTGGTTGTGGTGTTTTATCACAACAGAAAAGTAATAAGTACACAGGGGAAAAAGAAGAGAATATTTAGAAGCAGCCAATAGTGAAAATTCAATGTATCTGGATTCAGACTATGAGGAGAAAACATTTGCAGGAGAAGTTGAACCTTCACGGTGATGAGACAGGCTTGGACGCTAGAGGGGAGACTCTTCTATGAAAATCAGGAAAAGAGGTGAGGGAGGGCTGTGAGCAGGTAAAAGAGTGAGGCATATTTTATTGGTAGCAATTTGGATAATACATGAGGATGTAAGCAAAAAGACTCATTTGTAGATTAATGCAGATATATAGGCCAGGACAGAGACTCCCAGGACAGAGAAAGTAGAGAAAGGAGAATGCACAAGATACCCAAGGGAAAGATGAATTTAATTTGTGGGAATGATTACCAGAAGCTTAAAAGGATAAATAATGTAAAAGCCACACCAGACCCTCTGAGTCTTCTGGAGAAGAGATGAGACAGAGATGCCCCTCATTTGTTTGTTTGTTTATTTATTTATTTATACTTTTTAAATTTCAAGGAAACTTCCTTACTATTCCCACTGAATCACCTTGAAGCATAGCCTCCTCTTGTCTCTTGTCTTCAGGAAATTCAAGTTAAAAACAGCTCGAAGACATCTTTGCATCTATTTTCATTATTCATACAAAGTATGTGTATATACGCAAAGTGTGTATATTCACCAAGTGTGTATATACACAAAGTATGGATCAGTTGCAGACTGTCTGCCTCGTATGTGTGTATGTGAGCAGTTTTAAGTATATAATTTATAAATTACACACATAGTCAATGTTTTTACCTTCTGCGTTCATTACCTTCTGCGTTCATTACCTTCTGCGACTCATTAGCAAAGGTGGTGACCAGAGCACTTTGTCCAACATTATATATGTGTGTGTGGTCATGCCTGTGCATGTATGTATAAGGAGCAAGGGTGGTACCTTTTATTAGAAACATCAAATTTATGCACCAACATTTTCTTTTGTTTGCTTAACTTACTAAATCTCTCACTTTTATAAATGAATCTGGATTTACCTCAAGGCAGCAGAGAGAAAACTCCCCTTGTCAAATGGTGAGTTATATTGTCTGAAATCATGCATCATCATGTGTAGCTTGTAGTTCACATTCACTTTATTTTTGTCCCTGGAACCAATTTGCAAATGAAAAACAGATAATATTCTAAGTCAGAAGAATAGAGCTCAAAGCCATGATCTGTTAGATTCTCTGGAGCCAGACGCTAACACTTTGATAACGAGTGTGTCCTATGTCACAGGTAGGTGCTGGTAGAGTGGGCCAGAGTGGATTCCTAAGTGAGAATGAAGAGTAGAGCTTTGGGAACTGATGGTCAAAACCTGGCTTCATTATGTTGGCCTTCTAGGAAACAAAGCTTCCTTTGCCATAGGCCAGGGCAGGGTTAAAGGAATCCTATATGTACCATAGCCTCTCAGGGAGGAAGTTCCCTTCCATCAAATGTTCTCTTCCTGCTGTGGGACAGAGGGTTCCCCCTACCCCTTCCTAATGGCGACCTCATTGACCCTATAAGCATCATTGGGGACAAGGTCTTCCTTACTCTGCCACACATGCACCTTCCAGGCCCCAGAAAATAAACAGGCCAGGAAGAAAGGCAAAGGGGCGCGGGGGGGGGAGCCTAATTTCCCATGAAATGCTAAGTAGAAGGAGACACTGGTGACCTTTATCTCTAGTTATTTCCAGACCTGTCTAATCTTTAAAGCCATCCTCAGTGCTAAATCCAGTACAGATCACTGATTCCAAACATAATTTTCTTGGGGATGACTACTCCAGAGACAAACTAGTGTTTTTAAAATATATTATTTTAAGGGCTGGCTGGGTAGCTCAGTTGCACACTGCTTGCCTAGTATGTGTGTATGTGAGCAGTTTTTAAGTATGTAATTTATAAATTATACACATATCCAATGTTTATACCTTCTGAGTTCCCAGCTATTAGACTTATTAGTAAAGGTGGTGACCAGTACACTTTGATCCACTACTACATACTCAGTAAGAAAGCTAAAGTCCAGAAATGCTTTCCAGCTTGCCTAAAGTCATTGGACAAAGACCTTGAGCTTTAGCTGGGACCACTCCAAGTTTTCCAGGTCCCAGGTTAAAAAATCTTCCTCCAAATGTACAAACACACTTCATTTAAGAAGGAAGACTTGTTTTTCTTTGTCAATGTGCCACTGGGAAAAGATTTCAGAAAAAGCACACAGCAGACAATTTGCTCAGTCCTTCTTGGTGTGGAATAGAAGTGGCTTTTGTGTGTGTGTGTGTGTGTGTGTGTGTGTGTGTGTGTGATGGGGGCAGAAAGAGTGGTAATCAGAGCTGTAGGATGAACAGGGCCCAGAGGTTCTCTAGGTTTGTACATTAAGAGCTGGTGAATGGAGAAAGCTCAGAGGTGGAGGCTGTTCTCAGTCATCTCAGCATGTGAAAGATATTTAGAGGTTGAATGATCTTCAGCCCTTCCAGACTTGGGAATGAAAGGTAAATATGGTGCAGAAAATGCTTTGCACTAGCTTTAAAGGCTTTTGTGAAATACTTCCCAAGGGGAAACTGTGGGTCACTAAAAGGTTGTGTCTCACTAATGCCCCTGATTGGTTGTGGGTGTGCAGGTCCCTCTGAAGTGGCAATCAGTAGGAGTGACCACTGCCCTTTCACTGCAATTATCAATGGTCTGGCAATTTCCCTCCATTTTAATCAATTTGCTTTCTGAATGGCTCTTTTCTTTGTTTGAAACAAAAGAGCTAAGTGTTCTCAGGCGCCCTCCTCCTTGGAAGCTCCTGTTTTCTTTAGAAAACCCTTTGGAGACCTTCCCCCACATTTTAAGCTTTGCAGAAACCCAGCATCTCCTTTCATTCTGGCTGACATTCCAACCCAGTGCAATATGATTAGTGTTCTGAGCATCGGAGGGGCACTGGGTGGGAGGTCAGAAACAAGGTGGAGCTGGGGAAAATATGGTAACATAGCACGGGCTCTTGGTTCATGTGAGGTCTCCCATTTTAGCACAAGCCTCAATTGTATTTGGATGACATGTTCACAGGAAAGTTCCTTACACTATATTTTTATTTATTGTCTGATATTCTAATTTAGTCAGGGCCCTATGTTTACATTAGCTCAATCTGTCAATACTAGTATTACAGAAGGTAATATGAACAGTGCCAAGATTGAGTAAAGTAAGTTGATGGGGGAAAGTTAGCAGTAATTTCAATGGTACCACATTCGTTCATCAGGTTTTTAGTGCTGTCTGGTCAGCTTATAGAGTCAACAGTTTAGTGGAGACTATTGAATCGAGGCATGTTACCAGCATTATGATGGGAATACTGAGGTCAAGAAGGTCAATTAGAAGGAATGTTTGTAGGCATGCAGTAGGATCCAATTGATCACAGGCGTTTGTATTTTCCCCACCATCTCACTGGGAAAATATAAGCCACAACTGAGAAGTTAAGATGATGATATTTTAGAACTGTGCTACCACTTGCTGAGCGAGGATCAGTCCTATTGTATCAATTTTTAGCTCAAGGTCACAGGATCAGGAAATAGGCCAGAAGAATGGAAATCAGGCTCTTATGTTTTATGCAAAACAAACAAACAAACAAATGGGCGTTGACTTTACATTCTCTAAGTTGTGGAAACTAGACCATAGCAGGTAACATTCCATTAGGTATGTAAAAACCTGTAAGGGACAATGACATAAGTCCATGTGTTCTCTAGGTGGGCAGATGTCAAGCACCTTGAGACAGATTATGAAAATGGATCCTGGTTATGTTATTTGTTGTTTCAGTTTCTGTAATGGAGTATGCCTCTGGAGTGTGTTAGGACCCCGGGCATGCATCTGTGACCAACCTCTGTGTCTGCCATTTGCTCCACTTAAGTAAAATTTGAGGCATGAAAGCAAAACCCCAACCAATTTCCTTTTTCACAATTTCTTTTTCGGAAAATCAGTTCTTACTACAGATATTAGCAACCTCTGTTTTACAGAACATTTGGGGGGGTAGGTCAAGAATTTATATCATTTTGCTTTTCCATTTGACTACTCCTTTTTCTTTTCTTTTTCTTTAAGACAAAAGAATCTCTCTTTTTAGCCCCAGCTACCTCAGAATCCACAATGTAGAACAAAGATTTGTCTAACTTTGCTTTTGGAGTGCTGGGATTAAAATGCACTGCCACACCTAGCTTCATTTCAGAGTTACTCTTCTGCAAACTTACCCTTCTACCATCTCCATCTTTATATTTCAGGATAGGGTCAGAACCACTATTAAGTAAAATAAGGGTCACTTGCACATAAGCCCTGAAATACTGTGAGAGTTGATTTGCTAAGACTGCTTCTACGTACCTAACAGGCATGTAGTAGATATAACACAGATACAAAGGATAGAAAGATGCTTCCCATCTAGAGCAGGATAGAGCAGAGAAACAAAAGATTTCATCATGCCAATCAAAATGATGAATGACATGAGACTGTTTATTTCTTGTATCTTCCATTTATTATTTTCAATCCCAGTAATAGGACCTACAGAGGATACTTTATTATTTTTCTAATATGTTTCATGTTCTTTGTAACACAAAAATGCAACACACAAATGCAACACACATACACACACTATAAACACACACTATACACACACACCATGGATACAAATATACCCTTATCAAACTGGAGTCAGAATTAGAGTCCAAATGAAACTAAAGAGGAGTTAGTTCAACTGGATTTTAAACAAATCCATTCTACTGTTCCTGCTGTAGGAGATCAGGGGATGAACAATAAATAATCTGCTTACCCTGGAACTTGTGTGAGCCTACATATGAATAACTCCCACAAGATACATTTTGTGTGCATCTCAGTCACAGGTCCTTTGCCTGGAGTAGAAATCCAACTCCAGTACAAAGAATCTGCTGCCACATTCTGTATCACATTGAAGGGCTGACTGGTGGATACAATGGTGATAACTTATTCAATCAGAAACCCTACAGCCACTAAATAAGGAAGTAAGAGAGGAGAGCAGATATAAGGAGTGGCTGACACAGGGAAAGGGGTATCCACTCTCAGTCACTGTCACCTATATCTATTGAGTTGCCAGGATGCCAAAGTATTACACTGTATCTATGTCAAAGGGTCTTTTGGATTTGTGCAAGGCAGCCATATCAATTCCATTTTGCTTCTATGATGAAAGACCATGATCAAGAGAAACTCATAAATATAGCTTATTTAGGCCTGTGGATGCAGGGGGCTATGAGTCCATGATGGTGGGGAGGCATGGGATTAAGTAGCAGTTACGGTTGTAGGAGCAGGAAGCTGAGGAATAACATCTTTAGGAACAAGAACGAATTAAATGAAGTGAAGTGAAAGTGGGGCCAGACTGTAAACACTTAGAGCCCATCCTCAGTGACATGCTTCTTCCTGCAAGGCCACGTGATCTCATAACCTGCTTCATACAGTTCTGCCAGCTGGAGACTGTGTTCAAACACATAAGCCCACAGGGGACATTCTCATTCAAAACACCACAGGGTTGGTTGGGATAGCAAGGTACCTTTTGGTTTCTAATAGTACACATGGAGGGAGGGACCCATGGCTCCAGCTTCATATGTAGCAGAGGGCGGCCTCGTTGGATATCAAAGGAAGGAGAGGCCCTTGGTCCTGAGAAGGCTCAATGCCCCAGTATAGGGGAATGCCAGGACAGGGAAGCTGGAGTGGTGGGTTGGTGAGAAGGGGGAGGTGAGGATGGGATATTATGGTATTTTCAGAGGGGAAACCAGAAAAGGGGATATCTTTTGAAATGCTATTTTTAGAAAATATCGGAAAGAAAGAAAGAAAGAAAGAAAGAAAGAAAGAAAGAAAGAAGGAAGGAAGGAAGGAAAGAAAGAAATAGATGCTTTCGTCATCCCCAGGTTTAGATAGATACATAGTTCGTTCAATTCCTTCTTGGTGGAGAATGTGGGTTCTCTTGTATTCTTCTGAGACCTGATTGAGATTCCTGTTTTTCCTTAAAGCAACCCATTTCTTTCCTGAATATCTTCTGATTTTAGGCAAGCCAAGGGAAGTTATCTCTTTCCAAGGAAAAAAAAATCAAATTCCCAATTTCAGAAGGCTGCACATATAAGATGTGCGAACGATGTGTGAGAAGATACTGAAAAGAACAATGGAAGTGGGGTCATCTCTGCTGGGAGGAGTAGCTTCACTAAACATATTTATTTCAGAGTTGCTCTAGGATATGTCAAGAACCTTCTCATAAAACTGGTATATGTAAAAGCAATAGGTAAAGCCATGTTGTAATAAAAACTTTCTTCCTATCTAGTTAAAATAAGATGTCTAAATGAATTCATAAAGCACATAAGTACATTATTCACACTCACAAATGCACAAGTATGCAATACACTTACACACACGCATATACTGACATACTCCTATCCTCATACATACGCATAATCTCACATAGGTATATATACATACAGGCACATACATACATATACATGTATACATATACTAGGATATACACATATACATATATATTCTATGTACACATATATACTAATACATATATACTCCTACACAAACTCCCCTTTCTACATATATATATATATGCACTTATATACACATACTCATACACATACATAATCACATAAGACATACATGTATATTTATACATTCACTCACATAGTACACATGTATATATATACATACAAACACACACACACACACATACTTCCCAGTATCTGGCATAAAACACCCTCACATCTTTCCATCATTTTACACACAAATTATGGAAGGGAAGGAGGGCAAGGAAACATCAATACATCTCCTGGTCACAGGTGATGTGTAAGTCCCTCACTTGAAATTGGGATGACCTCCTGAATCAATAGGCTAGATCAACAATGTCCTAGGTGAAAACAAGTAAGTGATTTTCCCCTAGTGCCACACAAATATTAAGAATGAAATACCTCATGTTTAATTAAAGCGTGAGTAAAAACAAAAGTTGGCTCTGTGCTGGCTACTCCTCCTATTCTCCAGTCTCCGCTACAGCTTTTTTTTTTTCATTTCTCCTTGGAGCTCAACACTTAGCAGACATGCTCATTCCCCAGGCCAAGGCTTCCTTTAAGAATTTCAGGTTCTTCATAGGACCAAGGACCTCTCCTCCCATTGATGCCCGACAGAGCAATCCTCTGCTACATATGCAGCTGGAGCCATATGTACTCCTTGGTTGATGGCTTAGTCCCTGGGAGCTCTGGGGGTGTCTGCTTGGTTGATATTGTTGTTCTTCCTACGAGGTTGCAAACCCCTTCAGCTCCTAGAAACAGGGGAAGGGAGGATGGGGATAGCATTTGAAATGTAAACAAAGAAATATCCAATTTTTTAAAAAAGAAAAAAAGTATTTCATGTTCTGGGATAATTCAGAGTACCACTTACAAATCTTCTGCACTGTGTCTCCTTCTAGCAGATTCTGTTAAGTAACTGGTTACAAAGTAAGCAAATCAAACATTGGGGGTATTAGCATAAGGTAAAGATTAAAATGCAATCTGTTTTAAAGACTGTCTTATGTCTTAACCTTAGAGGAACCTAGAAACCCTAAGAATAGCATGGCTTTTAGGAACTCAATCTATCTGGTTTTAGACTCTGCCAGGTAGTTCACTAGTGGAGTCTGCAACATGTTCCTGTTTGTGAGTGAGAGGTATGTGTGTGTGTGTGTGTGTGTGTGTGTGTGTATGTGTGTAGTATATATACTGTATGTATGTGTGTGTATATATATACATATATATGTATATATATGTAATATATATATATATATATATATATATATATATATATATATAGAGAGAGAGAGAGAGAGAGAGAGAGTAATCTTCAGAAAACACTTTTTCTATTCTTTTCTTTAGTTTTTTCTCATAAATCCTGGGTACTCAAATTCCAGACCCAAAGATTATGGTAAAGTTTTGTGAGGCCCATGTTGTAGCCCAGCTTAAGTGTAACACCCTTTTTAAGTAGGTAGGCATTAGCCTTGATGGACTTAATTTGAATTAGAACTATAATTTAAATGCACTGCAGTCATAGGCCGACTAGTCAATGTTTATTTTCTGAATGACTATAGCATTTTTGCGACTTTTTTCCAATGGTATGCACGTGCAGCCCCTACCAGCTTGCTTCATCATTAAATTTTCAGAAAATTTTGGACCATTTGACCTCATGTTATAGCTTGTAATTGGCCACCGTTGGAGTATTTTTACCATGGAAATTGGAAAGCACTAAAAACCAGGGCCTATTACTAAACTCGTTTTACTACAGAGCCAGTTGCTATGTTATTAAACAGTTTGCACTGTAGTACTGTCTGTCCCCTTTCTTCCCCTTCTTCATTTTTCCTTCATTAGTTTTGTTATATCTTTAATACATATGTTGGTGTTCTGACAGGCTTTTAAAACCCCTGATTTTATTTTCATAATAACTCTGAACTATTTTGGCTTAATTTTACAAATAAACAGAGGTAGAAAGAATTTAGGTAATCCTTCAAATGCTATCCATCTAATAATAGGAACAGAAGAAAAAATGTAAGTGTGTTGTCTGAAAACTCGAATTCCTTTGTTAAGTGTATGCTAAAGCATTGATACACACACACACACACACACACACACACACACACACACTGCAGGAACAAAATCAAGATAGAAATAAAAAGACAAAAAGATACAAATACCTTATATATCCTGTGTTTTTTTTTTAAATGGATTGGCATTTACTAGATTTGCCTGTTTTCAGATTTTACCTTGAAAGATCTTTTACTGGAAAACAACATGAATGCACATCCCAATGGAGTTCTCTTTCCAAAGTACCACACCAAGCAAATGAATAGAGAGTAAAGGCTTGTCATTGTGCCCTGATTCTGGCTGAGGGTAAAAGACACAGGCAGAAGCTTGGATTACTGGTTAGAGGACAGATTTATTAGTGGGGCAGCCTACAAGAAGCTGTCCTATCTTAGCTGAGAGAAACCAAGTATAGAGGTTACTAGGCAGCATTACGACCCTCACCAGCTCCTGTGCAAATATCAGTGGGAGCTGTCATTTCCAAGTGTCTGTCCTCTGCTTCAGTCTCCAGGGATTCCCTGTTGACTTCTTTGGGCACTGGTTTCCTCACAGAAATGCTCTCAGCTCTTACACCACCAAGTGCTCGGGAGCTCAGAGAGGGTGACTCAGATCCATCTGGATTTGATTTCCTTCTCAACAGACATAGGATTTAAAACAAAGTGGAAAAGGTTTTGGCAAATAGTATTTGAGGAGACTCCCAATCCCCAAACTAAGCACAAAAGTTAAAATAGAAAGCATGAGTTCATTTACTCATCCAGTGAACAAGTTTGTTCAGAGGATGGCTCCCATGTGGCTGACTCTGCTCAGCATTCTGGGAAACAGTGAGCTGGCCATGTAAAGCTCTTCATCCTAGTCAACAGCTGGAGAGAGAAGACAGACTGGCAAAAGTGGAAACATCGGGGTTACTTCAATTTGGGAGAAATCTTGTTATGAGAACACTTGAATGAGTGGTGTCTTTGTCAGTGTCATTGTAAGAAGGTTGTGACTGGCATAGTCATGTTGAGTTGGCGGAGCTGATGTGTCTCTTTGAGGAGGAAATATTGAAATTGAGACCTCTAGGACGCAGAGAAGTGTTTGAAGGTGTGAAACTCAGAGCCATGGGAATCTTACCGATCTAACCACATGCCTTCCTGTGAGGGCATTCCTTCCATTAATTACTAGCTGTCTTTTTGCTTCTTCATATACCTTCCTGAGAGTTAACCCATCAATGTCCACTGCAAAAGATGGAGAAAAGGATAAAGGATGAACTGACTTCCATAAAGGCTTGACCTTTACTTCTAATTTTCTATTTTCAATTAATTTTCTGTTAGTACACAAGATAGTGTGCTCCTTTAGGACATTTTCACACAAAAGGAAATATCAGAATGATCCCTATTTACTCTTGTGTGAAATCTATTTGAGGGACAAAGGCCAACAGCAGGAGACAGGGAAGAGAAGAAAGGATAATGATGAGTAAGAGGAAGAAAGTACAATGATCCATGTGTATGGAAATGTTCATCTATCATCTACCTATCTCTCTAACTCCATGAATTTATCTCTGTTTCTCTATATCTATCTTTCTGTCTCTGTTATCCATCATCTATCTATGTATCTATCATAACTGTGTATCTCACGTATGTATAGACGTATGTATGAATCTATCTATCTATCTATCTATCTATCTATCTATCTATCTATCTGTCATCTGTCTCATCTCTCTAAACCAAGATTCTAAATGACAGAAAATAACATATGTCCCTTTTTAAATCATCACTTTCTCTTGTTACTACTTCTAACCCATGCTTTAAACATATTCCTCTACTCACTTAGTCTTCTTTCTACTTTTATATTATACATGTGGAGTTATGTATAAAATAGATAACAGGTTTATATTTTGAGAAAATGTGATATGCTTTGGAAATTGATTTTTCTCCTAATATGACAGTATGTTTCATTATATTTTTGCAAAGAAAACCTGTCATTATTTTTTAGAGCTGAATAAAACTCCACTGTATATACATCTCTTATTTTCTTAGTTCATTTTTCTAATTATATAGATCTAAGCTGGTTACACAAAATGGCTCTGAATAATACTACAATTAACACAAGAATACAGAATTATCTCTGTGGCATGCTAACTTAGATTCCTTTGGGTACATGTTCAGGAATATGACAGCTGGATTGGAATGGTAATTCCAGTTTTAGCTTTTTTCGAGGGATCCCTCTATTCTTATCTCCATGATGGATTCCTAAATTTACATGCCCAAAAACAATATGTGATGATCTCTTCTCCTCCAACATCCTTGCTAGCGTTATTGGCAGATTTTTTTCTGGTTAGCTACTCTGGGATGAGACGGCATCCCAATATGGCTTAAACTTCCATTTTTATGTTGAATAAGGATACTGAATTTTTCATACATTTTCGGCCATTTGTCTTTCTTGTTACAACTCTTTGTTCACTTAATTTGCTCATTTGTTGACTGGATATGCTGAGTTCCTTTGTGCTTGAATTTACCTTCTTTATATATTATAGATACTAATCTCTGGTCATCTAAAAATTACAAAAGATTTTCTCCCTCCTTTTGTTGATTGAATCTTCAACCAGCTGTTTGATTTGCTGGACAGAGAGCTTTCAAACAATTTCTAGTATTTTATCAGGTTAATAGAACAAGAAATCAATAGCAAAAGACATTATATACGTGATATGAACACATATCCACGTGAAAAGTCAATTCTAAATGTTCACTAAGATATTAATGACAAGAGGAAATTAATTAAACTCGTATAATTTATAAATCCACATTAACCATTTAGGACTCTCAAGCCACTTGAACTTAGCTTTTCTGTTTTGGGGTATAGTTTATATGGTTACATACTATGATCCCAGATCACTTGGATGTTATTAAGGGACTGTAACAACATACAAGCACTGAATTGGACATTAAGTAATTACTTTTCCAACCCTAAACATTTACAGTATTTATTTGACCAGGCATTGAATATTTTATGATGGAAACCAGGGACTAACATTGTTATTAGTCATATGGTTCATACTCCACAAAAAGGAAAAGGTTCCTTTTCCCAGGCAACTGTGTTTATGAGGATTCCTTCTTTGGACACTCAAAATAAGAAATAAGAAAGAAATCTAAATTAATTGAATCCTGACTGGCAGGAAATATACTTTGCATTTTATATTCACTTAAGTATATAGTTATATAAATCCACATATAGCCACAGATCTGCAATAGTATTTACTTACATCATCTTTCAAATAAAAAAAACTAATGTGAACTGAAGAAGAATACTTTCCAAGTTACACTTAGTAAATGCCTAACTCCAAAGCTTGAGCTCATCCTTTGCTGAGCCATAAACTGGAAGGTGCTGGCTTTGACCAGCAACTAAAATAGATCAGTTCCTTCCTTCTGAAAGCTGCTTGATCTCATCCCGGCTCTGAACTTGAAGAAGCAAGGAACTTACCTTCCAAAGAGAACTGGCAACCAGGGGGAGTTGGGGACTATTCCTTAGCATTCTATAGACGGTCTTCCTTCGTGTGTGTGTGTGTGTGTGTGTGTGTGTGTGTATGTGTGTGTGTGTGTGAAGATCTATTTATTTATATGAGTACACTGTTGCTGTCTTCAGACACACCAAAAGAGGGCATCAGATCTCATATAGATGGTTGTAAGTTACTATGTGTTTGCTAGGAATTGAACTTATGATCTCTGGAAGAGCAGTCTGTAATTTTTTTATTTTCCATAATCTTTGTTTACATTTCAAATGCTTTCCCCTTTCCGAGTTCCCGACTCACCATGTGTCCCATAAGTCCTCTTCCCACCCCCACCCCCACCCTGGTCCATTCCCCAATCACCACCAACCCATTCTCTGTTCTGGTACTCTCTTGCAAAACTGGAACCAGTCTTTTCGGGACCAGTGTCCTCTCCTTCCTTCTTCTTGGTAATCTTTTTTTTTTCCTATATTCTTTGTTTACATTCCAAAGGCTTTCCCCTTTCCCAGTTCCCCCCTCACCATATGTCCCATATGTCCTCTTCCCCCTCCCCCCCATTCCCCAATCACCACCCCACCATTTCTCTGTTCTGTTCTGGTACTCTCCTACAAAACTGGGTCCAGTCCTTTCAGGACCAGGGTCCTCTCCTTCCTTCTTTTTGGGAATCTTTTGATTTGTTAATTGTGTCTTGAGTATTCAGAGCTTCTGGGCTCATTAATATCCACTTATCAGTGATTGCAATTCATGTGTATTCTTTTGTGATTGGGTTAACTCACTTAGGATGATATTTTCCAGATACAACCATTTGCCTACAAATTGCATGAATTCATTATTTTTAATTGCTGGGCAGTATTCCATTGTATAAATATACCACATTTTCTGTATCCATTCCTCCTTTGAGGGACATCTGGGCTCCTTCCAACTTCTGGCTATTATAAATAAGGCTACTATAAACATAGTGGAGCATGTGTCTTATTGTATGCAGGGGAATCCTCTGGGTATATGCCCAGGAGTGGTATGACAGGGTCCTCTTGAAGCGTCATGCCCAATTTTCTGAGGAACCACCAGACTGATTTCCAGAGCACTTGTACCATCTTGCAATCTCACCAACAGTGTAGGAGTGTTCCTCTTTCTCCACATCCTCACCAGCACCTGTTGTCCCTTGAGTTTTTAATCTTAGCCATTTTGACTGGTGTGAGGTGGAATCTCAGGATTGTTTTGATTGGCATTTCCCTGATGACTAATGATGTTGAACATCTCTTAAGGTGTTTCTCGGCCATCCGAATTTCTTCTGGTGAAAATTATTTGTTTAGCTCTGTACCCCATTTTTGATAGGGTTATTTGGACCTTTGGGGTCTAACTTCTTGAGTTCTTTGTATATATTGGATACTAGCATGCTGTCAAATGTACGGTTGGTGAAGATCTTTTCCCAATTTATTGATGGCTGTTTTGTCCTTCTGACAGTGTCCTTTGCCTTACAGAAACTTTGTAATTTTATGAGGTCCCATTTGTCATTTCTTGATCTTAGAGCATAAGCTATTGGTGTTCTGTTCAGAAACTTTCCCCCTGTGCCCATGTCCTCCAGGGTCTTCCCCAGTTTCTTTTCTATTAGGTTCAGTGTGTCTGGATTGATGTGGAGGTCCTTGATCCTCTTGGAGTTGATCTTAGTACAAGGAGATAAGAGTGGGTCAATTCTCGAAGAGAACCATACAAAGAATCAACAAAACCAAGAGCTGGTTCTTTGAGAAAATCAACAAGATAGATAAACCCTTAGCCAGACTAACCAAAGGACAAAAAGACAGTATCCAAATTAACAAAATTAGAAATGAAAAGGGGGATATAACAATAAAAACTGAGGAAATTCAAAAAATCATCAGATCCTAATACAAAAGCCTATACTCAAAGTTACTGGAGAATCTGGAGGAAATGGACAATTTCCTAGACAGATACCAAATACCAAAATTAAATCAGGATCAATTAGATCAACTAATCAGCCCCATAACCCCGAAAGAAATAGAAGGGGTTATAGAAAGCCTCCCAAACAAAAAAAAGTACGGGACCAGATGGTTTTAGCGCAGAATTCTATCAGACCTTCAAAGATCTAAGACCAATACTCTTCAAATTATTCCACAAAATAGAAACAGAAGGAACACAGCCCAACTTTTTCTATGAAGCTACAATTATGCTGATACCAAAAGCACACAAAGATCCTACAAAGAAATAGAGCTACAGGCCAATTTCCCTTATGAATATTGATGCAAAAATACTAAATAAAATTCTTGCCAACCGAATCCAAGAGCACATCAAAAGGATCATTCAACATGATCAAGTAGGATTCATCCCAGGGATGCAGGGATGTTTCAATATATGGAAATCCATCAATGTAATCCACTACATAAACAAACTAAAAGAAAAAAACCACATGGTCATCTCATTAGATGCTGAAAAAGCATTTGACAAAATTCAGCAGAGAAATCATGGGGGGGGGGAATGAGTGGGGAATAGCAGAGGGAGAGGAATTATGGTACATATGGTGGGGGGTAACTGGGAAAGGGGAAAGCCTTTGGAATGTAAACATAGAATATAGAAAATAAAAATTACAAAAAAAGGAAAAAAATAAAGATAAAAAAAAGAACAGGAATTCAAGGCCCATACCTAAATACAGTAAAAGCAATAAACAGCAAACCAGTAGCCAACATCAAACTAAATGGAGAGAAAATTGAAGCAATGCCACTAAAATCAGGCACTAGACAAGTCTGCCCTCTCCATATCTTTTCAATATAGTACTTGAAGTTCTAGCGAGAGCAATTAGACAACATAAGGAAGTCAAAGGGATACAAATTGGAAAGGAAGAAGTCAAAATATCACTTTTTGCAGATGATATGATAGTATACGTAAGTGACCCAAAAAACTCCACCAGAGAACTACTACAGCTGATAAACAACTTCAGCAAAGTGGCTGGTTATAAAATAAACTCATGCAAATCAGTAGCCCTCTTGTACTCAAAGGACAAGCAGGCTGAGAAAGAAATTAGGGAAATAACACCCTTCACAATAGCCACAAACAATATAAAGTATCTTGGTGTGACTCTAAACAAACAAGTGAAAGATCTGTATGACAAGAACTTCAAGTCCTTGAAAAAAGAAATTGAAGAAGACCTTAGGAAATGGGAAAATATTACATGCTCTTGGATTGGCAGGATCAATATAGTAAAAATGGACATCTTGCCAAAAGCAATCTACAGATTCAATGCAAACCCCATCAAAATCCCAACTCAATTCTTCATAGATCTAGAAAGATCAATTCTCAAATTCATTTGGAGTAACAAAAAACCCAGGATAGCTAAAACTATTCTCAACAATAAAAGGACTTCTGGGGGAACCAATATCCCTGACCTCCAGCAGTACTACAGAGCAATTGTGTTTAAAATTGCATGGTATTGATACAGCGACAGGCAAGTAGATCAATGGAATAGAATTGAAGATCCAGAAATGAACGCACAGAGTTATGGTCACTTGATCTTTGATAAAGGAGCTACAACCATCCAGTGGAAAAAAGATAGCCTTTTCAACAAATGGTGCTGGTTCAATGGAGGTCAACATGCAGAAGAATGCGAATTGACCCACTCTTATCTCCTTGTACTAAGGTCAACTCCAGGTGGATCAAGGACCTCCACATAAAACCAGACACACTGAAACTAATAGAAAAGAAACTGGGGAAGACTCTGGAGGACATGGGCACAGGGGGAAAGTTCCTGAACAGAACACCAACAGCTTATGCTCTAAGATCAGGAATTGACAAATGGGACCTCTTAAAATTACAATGTTTCTGTATGGCAAAAGACACTGTCAGAAGGACAAAACAGCAACCAACAAATTGGGAAAAGATCTTCACCAACCCACATCTGACAGAGGGCTAATATCCAATATATACAAAGAACTCAAGAAGTTAGACCCCAAAGAACCAAATAACCCTATTTAATAATGGGGTAAAGAGCTAAACAAGGGATTTTTACCAGAAGAAATTCCGATGGCTGGGAAGCACCTTAAGAGATGTTCAACATCATTAGTCATCAGGGAAATACAAATCAAAACAACCCTGAGATTCCTCCTCACACCAGTCAGAATGGCTAAGATTAAAAACTCAAGAGACAACAGGTGCTGGCGAGGATGTGGAGAAAGAGGATCACTCCTCCATTGTTGGTGGGATTGCAAGATGGTACAACTGCTGTGGAAATCAGTTTGGCCGTTCCTCAGAAAATTGGGCATGACACTTCCAGAGGACCCTGTCATACCACTCCTGGGCATATACTCAGAGGACTCCCCTGCATGCAATAAAGACACATGTTCCACTATGTTCATAGTAGCCTTATTTATAATAGCCAGAAGCTGGAATGTACCCAGATGTCCCCCAATGGAGGAATGGATACAGAATATGTGGTATATTTATACAAAGGAATACTACTCAGCAATTAAAAATAATGAATTCATGCAATTTGTAGGGAAACGGTTGGATCTGGAAAATATCATCCTAAGTGAGTCAACCCAATCACAAAAGAATACACATGAATTGCAATCACTGATAAGTGGATATTAATGAGCCCAGAAGCTCTGAATACTCAAGACACAATTAGCTAAGCAAAAGATTCCCAAGAAAATGGATGGAGAGGACCCTGGTCCGGAAAAGACTAAATCCAGTTTTGCAGGACAGTACCAGAACAGATAAATGGTAGGGAGGGGAGTGATTGGGGAATGGGGGGTGGAAGTGGACTTATGGGACATATGGTGAGGTGGGGAACTGGAAAGGGGAAAGCCTTTGGAATGTAAACATAGAATATAGAAAATAATAAAAAAAATGAAAAAGAAAAAATATATGATTAAAAAAAAGAAAAGATATGGAGAGAGAGGGCAGCCTTGTCTAGTGCCTGATTTTAGTAGAATTGCTTCAATTTTCTCTCCATTTAGTTTGATGTTGGCTACTGGTTTGCTGTTTATTGCTTTTACTGTATTTAGGTATGGGCCTTGAATTCCTGTTCTTTTTTTTAGTCTGGCTAAGGATTTATCTATCTTGTTGATTTTCTCAAAGAACCAGCTCCTGGTTTTGTTGATTCTTTGTATGGATTTCTTTGTTTCTACTTGATTGATTTTAGCCCTTAATTTGAAGATTTCCTGTCTTCTACTCCTCCTGGGTGAATTAGCTTCTTTTTGTTCCAGGACTTTCAGGTGTGCTGTTAAGCTGCTAGTGTATGCTCTCTCCAGTTTCTTTTTGGAGGCACTCAGGTCTATGAGTTTTCCTCTTAGCATTGCTTTCATTGTGTATCATAGATTTGGATAGGTTGTACCTTCATTTTCATTGAATTCTAAAAAGTCTTTGATTTCTTTATTCCTTACTTGACCAAGGTGTCACTGAGTAGAGTATTGTCCAGTTTCCATGTGTATGTGGGCATTCTGTTGTTTTTCTTGCTATTGAAGACCATTTACTCCACAGTGATCTGATAGGATGCATGGGATTAGTTTGATCTTCTTGTATTTGTTGATATCTGTCTTGTGACCAATTATATGATCAATTTTGGAGAAGGTACTATGTGGTGCTGAGAAAAAGGTATATTCTTTTCCTTCAGGATGAAATGTTTTTTATATATATATATATATATATATATATATATATATATATATATATATAATCCAATTGGTCCAAAGCTTCAATTAGTTTCACTGTGTCCCTGTTTAGTTTCTGGTTTCCTGATTGGTCCATTGATGAGAGTGGAGTGTTGAAGTCACCTGCAATTATTGTGTTAGGTGTAATATGTGCTTTAAGCTCTAGTAGAGTTTCTTTTATGAATGAGGATGCTCTTATATTTGGAGCATAGTTGTTCAGTATTGAGAGTTCTCCCGGGTGAATTTTTCCTTTGACCAGCAAGAAGTGACCTTCTGTGTCTCTTTTGATGACTTTAGGTTGAAAGTCAATTTTATCTGATATTAGAATGGCTACTCTAGCTTGTTTCCTGAGACCATTTGCTTGTAAAATTGTCTTCCAGCCTTTTACTCTAAGGTAGTGTTTGTCTTTGATGCTGAGATGTGTTTCCTGTATGTAGCACAATGTATGGTCCTGTTTCTGTATCCAGTCTGTTAGTCTGTGTCTTTTTATTGGGGAATTGAATCCATTGATGTTAAGAGATATTAAGGAATAGTAATTATTACTTCCTGACATTTTTGACGTTATCTTTTATATTTGAGTAGTTATCTTCTTTTGGGTTTAATGAGAGGGGGTTTCTATCTTGCTTCTCTGGGGTGTGGTTTCCCTCCTTTTGTTGGTGTTTTCCCCCTATTATCCTTTATAGGGCTGGGTTTGTGGAAAGATAATGTGCAAATTTGACTTTGTCATGGAATACCTTTGTTTCTCCATCTATGATGATTCAGAGTTTTGCTGGGTAAAGTAGTTTTGGTTGAAATTTGTGTTCTCTTAGAGTCTGCATGATAAGATCTTCTAGCTTTCATGGTCTCAGGTGAGAAGTCTGGAGTATTCCTGATAGGTCTTCCTTTATATGTTATTTGGCCTTTTTCTCTTACTGCCTTTAATATTCTTTCTTTGTTTAGTACATTTGGGGTTTTGATTATTATGTTATGGGAGGTATTTCTGTTCTGGTCCAGTCTGTTTGGAGTTCTGTAGGCTTCTTGTATATTCATGGACATCTCTCTCTTTAGGTTGGGGGAAGTTTTCTTCCATAATTTTGTAGAAGATATTTGCTCGCCCTTTAAGTTGTATATCTTCCCTCTCATCTATGCCTATAACCCTTATGTTTGGTCTTCTCATTGTTTCCTGGATTTCCTGGATGTTTTGGGTTACAAGCTTTTTGCATTTTGTATTTTCTTGGACTGTTGAATCAATAGTTTCTATGGTATCTTCGGCATCTGAGATGCTTTCTTCTATCTCTTGTATTCTATTGTTGATATTTGCATCTATGTTCCCTGGTTTCTTCCCAAGATTTTCTATCTCCAAAATTGTCTCCCTTTGCAATTTCTTAGTTGTTTCTACTTCTGTTTTTAGATCCTGGATGGTTTTGCTCAGATCTTCTGCTTGCTTGTTTGTATTTTCATGTATTTCTTTAAGAGATTTTTGTGTTTCTTCTTTCATGACTTCTACTTGTTGACCCCCGTTCTCCTGTATTTCTTTAAGTGATTTTTGCAATTCCTCCTTATTGGCTTCTATTTTTTGATCCATATTCTCCTGAATTTCTTTAAGTGATTTTTGTGTTTGCCATGTAAGGGCTTCTAACTTTCGATCCATTTTCTCCTGTATTTCTTTAAGAGATTTATCTATGTGTACCGCTATCAGCATCCTGACCAATGATTTTAGATCCAAATCTTGTTTTCTGGTGTGTTGGGGTACCCGGGACTTACTGCTGTTGGGGAACTGGGTTTAGATGCTGCCATATTGTCTTGATTTCTGTTAGTAACGTTCCTACGTTTGCCTTTTGCCATCTGGTTATCTCTGGCCTCAGTTGGTCCTGTAGTCACTAGTTGGTGCTTGAACCTCCTGTGGGCTAGTAATCTATTTCCCCACCACTGGATGACTGGGTTTCCCCTGGCACAGACTGCTGATGTGTTGTTCTCCTCTTGGGTGCTGTTGGACCCCTGGTGTATCTTTCTCCAAGCAATGTTATATTCGGTTATCTCTGTGGACTTGCTGCTTGTCTTCTCTGGTTCTGCTTGCTTAGTCCAGTCAGCAGCAAGGATGCTGGCGGCAGCAGCAGGGAGTGGGGAGTGCAGAGTGCAGGGTCTCCTACAAGGCAGAGAGCCCTCCCGTTCTTAGATGACTAGCTGGCGGCCTGAGTCCCCAGAGATCTTAAGCTTGGGATAGCTCGGGTATCTGGTTCTGCCAGCTCAATCTAATCAGCTACCACCAATATTTCAGTCTGTAATCTTAACCACTGAGCCATCTCTCCACCCCCCCCATAGACCATCTTCTAACTTGACCACATCCTGCCACTCCAACTTCCCTTCGATGATACCCTAGTGGACTATAAGCTGCTGGCTCAATGCATATAAATATCATTGATTGCCTTTTGTGAGTGATACAGGATCAATAAGAAGACTCCTGGTGCTACAGTATTTTGAAGCAAGTGCACTGTAGATGTTGAGCTGTGTTTTCTGACCATTTTTTCAAACAATCAATCAAACAAACAAAGAAGCCACAATAAAAATGAATACAACAGCTAGAAAGCTTCACCTCAACCCTCACAGAAAACATTTAAAATTCCCCCTGGCTGCTGGGTGTGAGTGGTTTTCCTTTGGCCCTGCCTTATTGCTTCCTTTAAAGTGTGCCTGGAAGTCTTGCAAATCGGAAAGTATAAACAATGTCAGGGCAGTGCTGTATTAAAAGGAAACTACATCTTGTCTTGCTCATAAATAAATACATAGATTCCTAAGAAGCCATGCACATTGTATTGGGTGACCTTCCCTCAGTGTGTCCAGTTATTAAAATAGAGAGCCAGTGTAATTTTTAAGCTGCCTTGAACTGATTCTCTGACTCTTGCATTTGAAATGGAAAGTGTTGGAATGTACTCATGGGCGAGTTCTACATGGACACTCTTTGTTCAGGTAGCATGCTTAGGTGAGGAGGTAGATAAATTATTTGAAGAAGGAAAAGGAGATAGCAAATAATTGTAGAAATTCCAGGCTTTCAACCTGCTTTAGTTACCTACTGGATTGAAGCAGTCATGTCTGGCTTCCTGGTAGACACAGGTATGTTTTATTCTTATTATATTTAGGATAATCCTTTTCATTATCTCTATCCACTCCCCAAACAGGCTCATAAGAGCTGATGAAGAGGGGTTCCTATGTTCTCTTTACTGTTGACTTGCTGTTTATTTTCTCTGCTTTTCTCACTGACATTTAGCCAGTGTCTTTAAATAGAAGGTAAGTAATGGGTTGGAATACATATAATGACTTGATCTAGGTGAGCATATAGAAAAAAATTCAAGGATAAGAAGGCATATTTTGTAAATTCAATCTTCCTCCACTTCTAGGAAAGATTCTGAAACAATGTGCGGGTGGTTTTGGTTGTGCCAATGAATACATGTCTTGTAGAGTGGTTTGAATAAAAATGTCCACCAGAGGCTCACAGATTTCAATGCTGGGTCTCCATCACCAAGAAGTAGCAGAATTTGAAAGCATTAGGGAGTGTGGCCTTGTTGGAGGAAGTGTGTCACTGGGGGTGAGCCTTGAGTAGACATAAGCCCAAATAAAGCCCAGTATCTCTCTCTTTCTGCTACCTGCAGATCTGGATGTGGAACCCTTAGCTACTTCTCTAGCCCTACGTCTGCCTGCTTCTTCAGCCCCACAGCTTCTGCCTGCCTGCTGTCATGCTCCCTGCTATGATAATAATGGCCTAAGCCTCTGAAACTGTAAGTAAGCCCTAATTAAATGCTTTCTTTTATAAGAGTTTCCATAGGCAGCCAGGCAAAGTGGCATGTGCCTTTAATCCCAGCCCTCCAGAGGCAGAGACAGGCTGGTATCCATAAATTTGAGCCTAGCCTAGTCTACATAGTGAGTTTCTGGACATCTAGAGCTACAGAACAAGAACCTGTCTTGGAAACAAACAAAAAACAAAAAATGAAACAAACAAATGAACAAAAATATTTGAGGTGGCCATGGCATGTCTTTACAACAATGGAATGCTGACTAACACATGGCTCAATTGTCATTTGACTGTTAGGAACCAGAGATTATTGAACATATAGCTACAAGCATCTAAGAAATAGTCTGAGTCTCATTTGAGCTTTTGTTTGTCTGCTGGACATTATTTATTGAAGTTCCATCTTCTACTACTGCTGGTTATCAGTAAATGTTCTTAACTGTTGAGCCATCTCTCTAGCTCCACAAGATGAAGTGTAAGAATATGTTTAACACTTATTTATAGCCAAGAGGTATTGTATAGTATCTGTACCAAAGTTTGGGGTTTATGTTAAGCCAGTATGCTGGCTTAGTGCTTTGCATATAACTAGTGACTTTCTCTGAATCCTTACGGACTTTTAAGAAACTATATTGGACAAGTCCTTGTATGACTTTACAGCGTTTGCATGGGATCCATTTTATTTATAAAAGTAGTAAATACCTTACTATCAGTTTCCAGAAACTGAGTCAAAGCTTTTCTCTAAAGAAAGTATCTATCAATTGACAACTTTCAATGTTGGGACAACAATGTCTGAAGGGAACAGAGTGCTTATGATAGACTTCTTTCTCCCACTTTTTTGAGTTTATGAATAGGAACAATTTTTGTGGTATTTATTATAACTCTGAGGAATCTATTTATATGTAAATTTATCTTATTTCAGATGTAATTGGAAACACTGGCAGATTTTGAATGAGTAGTTTGTCAGTATTATGTGCTTAAAATAAATTCTGTTACTACTGTGAGGCAACTTCCTCAGTGAGGAGTGTAGACTAAGAGTAGAAGCAGAAAGATCAGTAGGTCATATCATCTCAAAAGAGAGTTGGCTTCATAATGGCAGTAGTGAAGGTGATGGTATTGGGTCCAGTGAAAGGTACACTGTGAAGACTGAACAAGAAATGTGCGCTGATGGGTTAGACGTGGAGTCTGAGTGTGGAGCATCACAACTCAAGTCAAGCAACAACATGAAAGGTAAGGACTAGATGAAGAACGGAAAGGGAGATTTCATCCACTAATTGTCCATGTGGAAATCCTAATGGATGATTATATGTGAATCTAAACTTTTGAGATTAAATTTAACTGGGATAGGAGATGTGAAAGCAAGAAAAGCAAGGTAGAGGAGGGAATATAAAGAGGGATACATAATACTAAAGAAAACCTTTGAAAAGGCCATATGCAAACTTACTGCTGTAGAAGCTGCCTAAAATGGATGTGTGTGTGTACATATGTATGTATGTTTGTGTGTGTTTGTGTATATATACATACATGCACACACACACACACACACACACACACACACATATATATATATATATATATATATATATATATAGAGAGAGAGAGAGAGAGAGAGAGAGAGAGAATAAGTGGAGTTACTACAGGGGTCAGTATCTCTCCCAGATATACGCGATCAAGCCTACCACCAGATATGAATTAACTTTTCTCTCATTGATGGCTAATGGAGTACTTCTCGAATGAAAATGTATCACATCACTGTTGGTTACTCTTTGGAACTTGATGATATGATCCTATTATAGAAGACAGCATATACTCGAGTTAAAGAACATGGGGAGAAATTAAGCTCCTAGTGGCACGGAAGATTAATTTCTCCTGGCTAAATTTCACAGTGCTGGGAACTTCTATCCATGATACTAGGAGAGAAAAAGCAATCAGCCATGTTACATAGCTGTGAACCCTGCTAGCTGCAGTAACAATTGGCCCGGCGAGACATGGCCATTGGTGCAACAGTAGAATGAATTTTATAGGAATAACCAACCACTTTCTGATTAGAGCTAAGATCCATTCTCTGAGATAGAATTTGTACTTGGCCCCATAATTGGGACAAAGAATCTGTGACTAGATAGGTCATAGGCCAAATTTGCAAAACAGCTTTTCAGTTATCTTTAAATAGTGATTTTTCTCATTAATATTTTTTACACTGGTATCCCATGTCCTTTAAGACTGGATAATTTTCTATTAATATTTTAATGATTTTTTTCTTTTCTTACATTTTCTTTAACTTACAGTCAAGACATGTTAAAAATACATTTTTGAAACAATATTTATTATTGTTGTTGTGATTATTAAGTTTTAATCCAGCATATAAAGGAACAGCCTTTATTGTGGTGCTTTCCTACATATGTACCATGACATTTGTTTTTATTTGTCCTGCTTCCCAATGGTATTCCCTGTCCTCCATTTGTTTTGCTCCTGTTATTCTGTCCAATTGTCTAGACTTCTCTTTTCATGTCACATGGATTCCATTATCCTCTCTTATTTCTCCCACTGCTCTTCCTGAAGGTCTCTTCCCTCTCATGGTTGTCTTTCTAATGTGATGATCTACACATACATACATACATACATACATACATACATACACACACAGATGTTGATACAAACATACACAGAGAGATACACATAGATGCATACGTGTGTGCGCGTGCGCGCACACACACACACATTCACACACACACATTTCACATACCAAACTGAAATAGAAACTTAAGGGATCTTTAGAAAAAAATCATTTATATTGGATGATGCTGATTACTGTTTGCTATCCCAACTCTAGTGAATTGAACTGCTGGTATATTCGTGAAGTATTTGCAAGTGGATTGAGCTGCCTCTGTTGAATCCTGTGAACTCAACTGCTGATTTCCTGACAATACAGATGTGAGTTGCTCCAAAGAACAATTTCTAAACAGTTCTATTTCCCCCATATCCAAAAAACTTTTCTTTTCCACTACCTCTGGTGTATGGTAGGCTAGAAGAGAGGCTAAAGAATTTAAGAACCACAGTTGAAAGTAGGTTTTGAAAAATTAAAGTTTACATAAAACATATGGCATTTGTCTTTGTTTTCAATAATTTCCAGTTCTACCCACTTCCTCTGTAGATATCATCATAGTCTCAGGTTTTCTCTCTATTAACTAAAATTCTATGTTTGTGAGCCATATTTTCTGGATTCATTCTTCCAGCCATGGACACCTAGATTGGTTCCATTTCTTACCAACTGAGAACATATTCTATGATTTGGTTTTTCCTCCTGTCCATATCAATGCTTATTTTCTTCAGACTTAGCTTTAGCTCAACTTTTCAAATGGGGAAATACAATAAGCATATGTGGCTAGGATGTAAAGTGTCCATTAGCTTCCCTGGCATGGTTTAAGCTAATTGCTTCCAACTGTATCTCTCCCCTCAGATGTGGGGACTTTGTAAGAGGGTGTGCACATCCTTTGGCAATCTTCCCTAGAATCTCTATAGTTGGGAAGGGGAGGACAAACCTTCAGGGGGAGGAAATCTAGGAGACTTATTCATTTTGTGACTACAAGTTAAAGAAAACTCCCACCAATGCTAGGGTAAAGCCCAGAAGTTCCTGTTGGTCATGAGGATGCATAATAATGTTTCTTTCTGCACTAGTCAGCTGATGATAAGACAGACTTGAGAAGATTAAATCCTGAGGTTCGTTAAGGGCTCAGAGTCCTCCAAATTCTAGTTTGTTGCTACTGGGCCTTTTCTTTTATCACTTTGAAGAACATTTTTGTCATTTTTCCTGCGAAGATTTAAAATTTCAGAATTTATATATTTTTTTAATATATTTATTATTTTCTATATTAATTGTTTACATTCCAAAGGCTTTCCCCTTTCCAGTTCCCCCCCTCACCATATGTCCTATAATTCCTCTCCCCCCCATTCCCCAATCACGCCCCCCCCCACCATTTCTCTGTTCTGGTACTCTCCTACAAAACAGGATTTAGTCTTTTCTGGACCAGGGTCCTCTCCATCCCTTCTTTGGGTTAATAATTTTACATAATATCTTCCACTATGGGCTGAGTACCCTGAGGAATTTAAAACCAAAAGAAATGGTCACTGTCATTGCTGTCTTTCAACTTTGTCAATGAAATAAAACTGGAGGAAGCAGAAGGTAACACACAGGAAAAAAAGTCCAGGTTTAATATGTAAAACATACACACAAACACACACACACACTAATGCACACACATGTACACATTTGTGCATACATATATGCACATGAACTCACACACGTGCACACATACATATGCATAAGCACATTGTATATTAAAGCAGTAATATGTATAGTGTCTAAATTTGATTGTCAACTGGAGAGATTAAGAAGATAAGAGCTATGCCTAGGATAAACATGGAGGCATGGAACATTTCATTGGTGATATGTTTCAGCACAAGATATAAAAGAGGCAATTTTGTGCTTTTCCTACCTGCTTCCTGGAGAAAAAGAGAGTGGGTGATTGCTGCAGTGGAAGATACTTCTTTCACTTGGCAACTAGTGAGGATTTTTTGAGAAAAGCAATGCAGGAACTGTTTCCCAAGAAAAACAGGAAAATTAAGCAATGCTTATATGATGTGCTATACCAATGCTTCATTGACATAACTTGTATTTTTTAAAGGAGTTCCAATCTCTATTTTCATGTCTACCAGTTATTAACAGTCTTTCCAAGTTTGAACTGTTTCCTCTGTCTGAGACAATATTGTCATTCATAAATGACAATTTCATGCTAACATAGTAGTATTATTCATAAAATGAGAAGATAACATGATGCTGTTTTGTGTTTTGTATTCCTCAGAGCACTGTTCAATGAGATTTTTATCTTCATAAGAAGTTAAAGAATGTTATCTGAAATAACATTTTATAATTTAATAAGCATAGGGACTATCAATCAGACAAAGCCAAGTTGTATCATGTAGTACATTTCAGAATATTTACTGTGTCAGGAGTATACATTTTACTGCTATTATATGCAAATTATCTTGTTATTCCACTATTGAACTTTTAAATGAAAACTACCATGACTGTCTGATGATATTATTGTGTTGTTGATCATAAGTTATTTTACTAAGATGCAACACTATGACATTAAAGAGTTGTGAAAGAAATAAACTATAGGCAGAACATGGACTGTGAGTTAAATTCAATTTTGGCTCCCAAGGCTGCTGCCTGTTACTCTGCCATCTTGGTAAGAGTGGCCAATGATGTTGATTCTCAATTTCCTCATCTTTCTAACAAGGTAAAGAGATTTATGTTGTGTGTTCCTATGAGACTATTTAGAAACAAGCAAAATATGAGTAAGAACTAGAAGTATCAGTTCCCATGGCTGAGTAGATTCTGGATATTTGGCAGTCTCTCTACTTCCTTGATAATATGTTATTTTGCATTTTAGTGGAGGGTCAGTTATCATAGAATAACTTTACATAGGATTCAGGATTTGTGAGCATTCTTCTTCTCAGTATCATATGTGAAAGGATATAGAAAGAGAGAAGTCTCCTTAACACCAAATATATCATTGGTTGGAAAAGTCAGAAGAAAAAAATTGCACTATAGCGTGAGGCTTACAAGCTGAATTCTTCCATAATAATTACAATTCCCACTCAAACCTTCATATCCTTGAAATAACAACAACAACAACAACAACAATAATAGTAATAATAATAATAAAAGTCTAGATCTGAGACTCAGGCCTGTGTTGCAGAGGAATAGAATGCCAGACCAACATGCTATGAAATCTTTCTCTTCCTCTCCATACCATAGCATGCTTCCATAGAAAGTTGCAGGGCTAGTTGATATTTGAAGAAGACAGCAATAGAGTAATAATTTATCTGTTTCAATAGTACTTATATGTAACTACTTACTGTTGGGCATCAGTGAGCTTAGCTCAATGCCCCCAGCTGAGCTGTTTGCACAGGAAACATCCTGCGGCTTAATTTGATTCCTGTTTTCCCGCCCAGTGTGGTAGGGACCACCCTGGTCCCTAACCTATGGCTATAATTGATTTTTCCTGTTGTTCTTCCTGGCCTCTAGTATATATTGCTGGTCCCTCAGTAAAGCTTTGGCATTCTCCTTACCAGAATGAGCCAAGTCTGTGGTTTTTGTCAATCCCCCAGGCCTATGCCCGAAACTTGGTACCGTGGCAGTGCAGGTGCTATCACTTACAACTATATCTTGTGCTAAAGAAGATAGGCAATTACTAAACACTAATAGGACATTATTTCTTTTCTGATAACATTTAAAAAAAACTAGGAATCATTCAATTGAGGGAAACAGGACAGATTAACAAACTTAACTCAGGTTTTCTCCTGTTATTTTTGTTGAATTTTTGCTTCACAGATAGGAATTAAAAATGGGTAGCAAAAGAATTAGTTTCTTTGTTTCATTCAGACTCTTTACGATACCCATTCATTACCAAACTTTTCCTCTCTGTCTAAAGTTGGATATGAAGTGAAAAATACAATTCCTTTTTCTGTTTCAGAAGAGCTGCTCTATTATGTTCTTGGACCCAAGATGAGAGGTGGTCTCCGAATTGATTACCTGGGCACTGGGTCGATATACTTCAAAGGGAGAAGGAGGATCAACGTGAGTTCACACAGATCCAGACATGTCAAGCATGGGTGGACTTTCCTCTGCTGTCAACAGCTTTGATGATATGCCAAGTGAGCTGTCTGTAGCTGTTCACTACTTTGATGACATCAGACCCATCCTAACTCCTTGGCATCTCCACAGCTCTGCATTCCTGTGGAATCTCAGGTTAATCTCGAGGATCACCTGAAAAATTCTTTTTGTCTGTTTTGGGGACTTTACAAAGAATTATTGACTAAACATTTCTCTTTTAGATGAGGACAATCACTGTATTTCAATCCTTTTCTTTTTCTTTTTTCAAAGTCCTAGATCTCCAAGCTAAGAACTTATGCCAGCAATGAATTTTTTTTACAGAGGTTATATGAGGACCCTCTGCATTTTAGTAGCTATAGACAGGAGAGGAATTGGTTCTGGGCTGGGATTGTTGGAGAATTTGAGTTTAACTCACACTCTGCCATTAAGCTTCCTCATTTTGGACAGATCTCTTCTGATTTCTCATCCTCATGTACTCCACTGGAAAGAAAAATTAAAAAACAAGGTTGAAAAGCATCCCAAGGAACTCTAGTTGTTCAATTGCCTTCCTTTTCCAGTGAGAAGACAGGTTTCGGTGCTGTGAGCTCTTCTTGAGATGGAAAAATGTTCATGGGAGAGTTTGTGCCATTCCTATTCTGCTTCCATTCTGGCAGAAACAGCTCAATGTTTCTTTCATTTTCTGTTGGTAGGAATGTGTGTGTGTGTGTGTGTGTGTGTGTGTTGTTGTTGTTGTTGTTGTTCTCATTATTCTTCAGACTTAGGGCCTGGTAGAACAGTGTGTTACAACTGTAATGAGGCTATGCAAATAAATAAATAAATAAATAAATAAATAAAACAGTGAAATGCCATTGGATTTATTTACATTGAAAGTGTAAAACGAGGCATAGAATTTCTGCTGGGATGGTTTAACATAGTGGTTGATAAAACCATTAGATAAAAGCAGTGATCCAACCATGAGTGCTCAAAAGTCAGGGAACAAAAGAATGCTATGAAGGAAGAGTCCTTAAAACTATGTTAGGTCCCTACAGCCAAGTTAAGCTACAAGTTGGAGTCATGTTGCGCTACTTTCAATCAAACATCCACCACTAGCAACCCATGTTAACTAAAACTCCCCGTGTTTCTCTCATCTCACTGAGGTTAAAGGAAATTCCAAACATTAATTCAACAATGAGGCTGCTTTGATAAATTATTTCACTCATGGGTAGGTGGAAAATAGTTTATTAAATGTATTATGACCCACCATCAGAGTTAAATAAACCAGGAAATTTGTTTGATCTTTTGCTTAACCCAGTTTGTCCTCTGACACAATTGATCAGTCCTCAGATTAATAACAGGTTTTATACCCAGGCTTTCTGGCTAGTTTTAAAGAAAAATGATGCTACAGGGAATCAGAGTATTACCTAGGACCGAACAACCTATGGACTCTTGGATTTTGCTGAAGGACATATTTAGTTGACGCTAAAGACTATGTCTCAGTATGAGGGATTACTGATCTTGTTAGGTATAATGTTCCTTTATTAATAATGACACCTTCCTCTCTTCCTTTGCTTCTTCCTTCCTACTTTCCTTTCTTTCCTTCAAAACTTCTCCTATATTTATTTTTTCATTCTATGTTTTCTTTTGAGACACACACAAAGAAACAGAGGGGTCCAATATTGCAAGGCCCATAATGCTCTTTAAAATAATTTAACAAAATCCATAAAACAAGACAAAACAAATGCGACAAAATGCTGGCATCCATTTTCCGCTCAACAATGAATGAATGATCGTTACAAAACTCTCTCTTTTCTTATACGTTTGAAGAACTTTGCCGTATAATTTTGATTATAATTGCTGGGTTAATTCTGTGTCATCTCACTTCAGCATAGGCATCATACTAGCAAAGAACATGACTGTCTGCTCAGCTTCCTGCTGTATCCCCAGTGGCTATGGTCTGGTAACTGTTCAATAAATACATAATTAAAGGTGAGAGGGTTAGGCTTTGCCAATTGCAAAGGAGAGGGCTTTAGGCCAAGAGCACACAAAGATGTGGATGTTGCCAGTTCCTCTTGCATTGCTGGCTTGATCATTGCACTCGATAACCAACTATGTGCTATGCCTCCATATTGCTTTTACTTGCCGCAGGCAGTCTCTTTTCTCCTTTGAGCTGATTTTAGAGAACTCAGTCTCCATCAGAGCTGGTCAGGTGTATTTGAGAGTCAATGGCTTCTGAGAGCATTTTTGATCAATGCTGAGAAAATACTATAGGATGAATATTTTGCATTTTGCACTGCTGATGAAACTCCGAGGTGTGTTCCACATCAGTTCCCAGAGGTTCCAAATGTGCCTGAGACACAGTATACACATCAGCAAGTAAAGGGCTTCTTTACTTACTTTAAACTTGTACACCCATACAAAGCTTCTTGGATTACTTAAGTCATTGGAGTATCTCAAAATCCTTGTCTGAAATTAATCTTTCATTGGCCACTTACAACCGTTTGGTGAAGAAAATTGGGTGTGGATGAAATCATTAAAACTAAACTTGAAGAGCATGCTACATAGAGAACTTTATGGGTCAACACATAGGATATGCTTCATTGTGCTAAGGAGTGCTTAAGAAACAGATATTTCCTTGGGAATTTTTTTATGGTCTATGTATGACTTCAAGTTTATTATGTTGCCTTCGCTGAACATTGGCAGAACTCTGTAGTCATCACAAGCTTTGTCCTCCTTATGATGCACTTATTCAGCATTTAATTTCCAAACCCCTTTCTCTTTCCTTCCTGAAAGAAATGTGTGTGTGTGTGTGTGTGTGTGTGTGTGTGTGTGTGTGTGTTTAAAACACCAGCCAAAAAGTATTTTTCCTCTCTGCATGGTGGCTTTGCAATACAGTAATGACATATGCTCTTTCATGAGAACCATGCGTACATTCCATCCTGGGTTCTTCAAATACCTTTGGATGAAAATAGACATTCCTTTCTCCAGCAATCTTCATGTATTCTTCTTTATTAGATATGCTACATGAAATCTATTAATGGAGAAATCATGCCTGTGAAACCTCCAAAATCTAACCAACCTAAAATAACCCTCATGAAACAAAGCAAAAAAAAAAATGTTGCCTTAGCTCCCCATTTAGCTCCAAGATATGATAATCTGGTCAGCTGAACTATCCAAGAACCAAGAAACAGACATTTTTCAGAACTAGTAGGAAGTAGCACAGAGACACAAATTTGATCCATGACTTACTTTCACTACATGATTTTAGATCTATGTCCTATGTTGTTATTGCTTCCAACATACCACAGCACACACAATCCACAGTAACAAAGCTCTTATGCAAGCAATCAAGAAACATGTTTCAAATTAAAAGAATGTTAGTCATATGAATGAATAAGCCTCCATCCCATTTCATACTTCCAGAGGATCTGTATGAAATCACTAGTATAAATCTATTCACCTTGGCATGAAAATTCATTCACCATTGCCTCTGCTTTATAAACGCCCCCCAAATCCTCCAGGCTACACATGTCAGTGTTTCCTAACTTCTCTCCCTGTATGCCATCTCCTCCACTGATCACTGACTTTAGTCTCAGTCACAAGGTTGGTGTGTGATCTTATAAATACAGGTTTCCTGATTTTGTTTTGGGTGTGAACCTCTGGTTTTGTCTGGTGTTTTCTTGCGTGAAAAGTTTGTACTTTACTTCTGGTGGAATAAACCCAGTTTTACTCCGACGTTGTATATCTGATTGTCACGGTTCATCTTCTCAGTCCTTGGGTGTTCCCTACAATTTTCTGCCAGCAAGCCTTTGCTCAAGCTGTCTGTTGAATTGATTATGCAGTTTTACTTCAGAAACCATTCAGATTTTAATGATCAAAGAGCCATGAGTAGCCATCATATGTTATGCTATCATGTGATTGTTCCATAGCAAAATTTGTAATTGTCTCCTAGAATGTGGTTCTCCTCATGTGTTAGTGAACACTTAGAAAGAAATGCCTGATTTATTTATTTAAATATCACAGGTTAGACCTTTCTAATTGTGTTCAGCTCAGAATGAGGCCACAATAAATTAAATATCCAGATATAGTAGTGGTGTAAGATGGGCTATGGCTCTCACAAACTTAAAAAAAAAGAAAATAATAGTGAAACATATAAGCAGCATGGATCTCCCTTCTGACAACCAATAGCTACAGAAACGTAAACTTCCCTACTTCTCATGAGGTCTCAGGTTCAAAAGCTCATTTCTTATGAATCAAATAAGGTGTGTAAGATGTCACTTCCATGACTAGTTATCCAAGTTTAAAAGTGGCTCTTAGAAAATCTTTGGTGGGGACCCTCTTTTTGTCTTCCCATTGCTGATTGGCTGCTACATTGTGATACAGTTTTGAAGAGCTTCACATCCATAAAAACGAACTCAAGGAAACTTCCAAAGAACATTTGCCAGTAACTAAATAAGGCTTCAATCTAATAGCTGGTGAGAAGATCAATCTAGCTAACACCTAATTTTGTGACTTAAGGAGAAAATCCTTTCCAGGTGAACCTTGAGATAACCATAGAGTTGTTAAAGCCTCTAAGTCAGAGAGGTTAGTTAAGCTGTGCTTAGAACATTGGCTCAGTGCATTGAAATAATACCTGCTGTTGTTTGATGCTACTACAGTTTGAAATAATAGCAATCACAACAGTTTGATACTAGAAGTGTACTTTTGTTGACTCTTATCACCACAGTCAAGTCAGGTCATACTTTCTTACCCTCAGTGATCAATGGATCAATGGATATTTCATCTCTGTCCTTTTTGAAGCTTTCTATTTCAGGGCTTTGAGGAAAAAATTGTGATTTCCAAAAAGTGTCACTTATACATTTGTCTTCTCAGAGTTAATGCATAATTCTACAAATTTGGAAATTTGATAGATTAGAACTTCAATAAAATTTAGGGGAAAATGTATCTACCCTCATTTTAAATGGTAGAAACTTCTATTCAAAAAAAAAAAAAAAACTCAAGGTTTTGCTCAGGGGCTCATGCCCTGGAAATGTTGAAGCTGGATGTTTTGTCCACTGTGAAAGCCATGCTCTTCTCCTTAGCAGTGACACAGGGATATCTAACATTTACCTTGTAATACTACAGACATTACACAGCAGGAGCCATACAACGCTCACCCCCCCATACACACACCATATAACATCTCTCTCTCTCTCTCTCTCTCTCTCTCTCTCTCTCTCTCTCTTTCTCTCTCTCTCTCACACACACACACAAATAATAATAATTACAATGATAATAATAATTAATAAAGATGAAATTTTAAATAAATTCCAGCATTGGGCTGTGCTACATTCATAGCTATCCTGGCCTACTGTTGCCCACAGCATGCAGCTTGGACATGTCTGCAAATGTCTGCAAGCTCTTGGCCACAGCTGCCCATTACAGTGATGTGAAGAATATCAAATAATCACAGAGTTTCTAATTTAATTCTTTGAGCATAGTAGCTTGGACTCTGGGATTTTTCAAAGCTAACATAATTCTGATGTCTGGCTAAAGCTGAGACCTAATAAACCCACTATAGACCCTTCTAAACTGTGTTTGTTCACATTGGAATGTATCCATATTACTATTGTACCTGGCTCCTGAGTTGGAACTAAGCTTGAATCCCTTGTTCTATAGACCAGTTTTACAAAGACTCTATTCAGCACACATTATAAGGAGGAGAATTTTAGATTAGGAAGAGATAAGAAATTGTGACCTTAATTTGCGTACTTACAAAATGGAGGAGATTTTATTACAGACAGGAAAGCGGTCAACAGTTTGCCCACTTCTCCTGTTGCTATGCTGTTTGCTCATATTTTGCTTGTCCTTGAGTGGTGGCAATTTTTCTTCAATAATAGTATTTAAAGCTAGAAGGGACCCTAGAATCCAGTCACCATATACACAAGAAAATTTCATCCTGTAAAGGAGAAACACTTTACTAAAGGACACTTCATAAATTAGCAGCAAAACTATTCCACTCTCTGCAGTTTAGGTATGTAGCTTAGACCCTTGTGTTATTTTTGCACTGACAACCATAGAATAACTTTGTTTTTGACTGAATTCCAGGTAGATAGATATAATATGTATTTTCCAGAAGTATATAACTGAAGAATTTCCTGCCCTTTCAAGACTGTGTTCTGTCTTTTCTATCTCCTGCCAGGTTCCAGGAGTGTTATATTGCTGCCTCTAATAACTGGAAATATTTACATTACAGATGCTAAAGTCACAGCCATCTCCTTCATTGAATTTCAGTCTTTGCTCAAATACTTTCCCAGCACACGATTTCTCCTTTACTGAGTGTTTTTGTACCTTTAATAATCAATAAAAACCTGTTTTTCACTGATCTGTTTCTCTTCTACTCCTCACCCCACTAGACTGCTAACAGCGAAAAGAAAGGATCTTTTTCTGTGTAGGTACCTCTGTGCCCACTGGCTAGAAGTAAAACCTCAAGAAACATCAGCTCATTAAATGCAGAATGAACCACTGAATTTTCACTACTCTGAGAATACATGAATTCGATACATGAAGAAGCAAACACAAGTATAGATGATCAGTTAAGAGGAACAGAGAACATGATATTTAGACATCAGTGGGAATTTGGATTAATTGTTTCAAAATAATCTCTTCCAAACAGAGATTCTGCAATGCCAGACTTATTTTTTTTTTTCTAAACAGATGACTCAAGTTAGAATTGTTATGGATTCTTTAAATAAATGTTTAATTCATTCAATATTTCCATTCACTCAATAACTGTTTAGTGAGGGTCTGCTTTATGCATGTTGGATACAGTTGTTGCATGCACAATGTGAGCCTGAAGTGCTGACTCTTGTGAAATTTTTGATTCTGTCTTCACTTTTGATTGTTTGTTTGTCTTCTAAGTACCACTCTATTTTCAAGTGTTTGTTTATCACTCCAAAAGTCAATTTCAGCTCAACTGGTGGCTACTGGGAAAAATAAAAGTATTTGTGTCATAATTTAATATGTGGCTGAGATTTTCATAGGTATTCCATTCAATCCATAAATCAAGTTAGAATAGATTACCATCATAGCAGGAACTCTAGAGCCCAATTGATAACTTTGAGGTGTCTTATCTTAGTTGTTTTTCTCAGTAGCCTTTCGTGGTGCTTAGTGTGCATGCAATTTTTTTGTGAAACTTTCTTCAAATTATTTGTTTTTGATACTACTATAAGTTAAATTCTTAAGTTTCTTGTATTATTTACTGTTGGTCCTTTCCCTTTCTCTTTTTACAGAACTTTTATTCATCCTTTGTGAATTTCCCTTCAACATGTTTTGATCATCTTCACTCTTTATCCCTCAACTCTTTGCAGATCCTGCATGCTTCTCTATCCACCCAAACTTATGTCCAAACAATTTTATACCAACTTGTGCTGCCCATTTATTTTTGGATGTGTGACCTTCCACTGGATCATGATCAATGCACCATGGCCTGTACTCTTAGAAAAGACTGATTCTCCATTTTCCAGAAGCAAACAATTGCCAATAGTTCCTCTGCTAGGAGTGGGAATTTGTGCCCAACTTCCTGTCCCATGCTGGGATTTTGTTTGGCTTGGGTTTGCACAGGTCCTGCGCATGCTGTCAGAGCCACTGTGAGTCCATATGTGCAGCTGTCTTGCAGTGTCCAGAAGACAGTGTTTCCTCAGAGTCATTTACTTCTCCTGCATTTTACTCTTTCTACACCTTCCTCTGCAGATGACCTACTTAGAGATGGTGTTCCAGTCTCTTATTCTCTGCAAAATGCCCATTTGTGGGTCTCTGTTTTAATCACCATCTATTGCTCAAAGAGGCATCTCAGATGAAGGCTGAGAGATACATGAATTTACAGATACAGTCACATATAATTAGGCCTCAGTGTAGTAAGTCTATTTAGTAAAATAATAGTAATATGGTCACCCCTAGAGCATTGGTTCTCATCATGTGGGTAGTGGCCCCTTTGAGAGTTTCTGGACACTTTTAGCAGGATTTTTTACATCACCTAACTGGCATACTGGTTATTTACACTATGATTCATAATAGCAAAATTATAGTTATGAAGTAGTAATCAAACAAACTTTATGTCTGGGGTCACCACAACCTGAGGAACTATATTAAAGGATTTCAGCATTAGAAAGCTGGAGAAGCACTCTCCTAGAGCCGATGTCCTGTCTAGTCATAGATTCTTTGTCCCACGGTGGTATGAAGATGAATTTTATCTTCCAGAGCAGAATTTAGATCCAGTCAGCAAGTAGGTGTTATTCACATGATGTTTGCATCTCTATTACACAAGTAGGCATATATTTACAGGCTAGTCATTATAATATCTCATAAAGTTTACATAAATAGGACTAATGCTTGCTTTTCTCCTCTAGCAACATGCATAGCATCTTCTAGAACTATGAAAGCTAGCCAATGGGAAGGAAGCTTCAGTTGAATATTAGCTTTATTCCTCCATATTCTAGGACTCTAGTATGTGGTATCTTCAGCAATAGGTTATTGTTGTCAAGTTCTAGAGGGTAACAAAAACTATTGGCAATAGTGGGGTCTATAGGACCTCACTGACAAATGACTCCAAAGAGGTAATTTTCCTCTCACTGAGCTTTTATTTATAATCAAAAGGATAAATAACATTAAAGACTAAAGAGACAGAGAGACACAGAGAGAATATGTGTTAAAATGAAATTATCTGGACTGGAGAGATGGCTTAGCCGTTAAGAGCACTGACTGCTCCTCCAGAGGTGCTGAGTTCAATTCTCAGCAACCACATGGTGGCTCACCATCATCTTCAGTGAGATCTGATGACCTCTTCTGGCGTTTCTGAAGAGAATGGCTTTGTAGCCACATGCATCAAATACATAAATAACCTAAAAAATTGAAATTACCCTTTGATGATGCCCCACTTTGGGTACACCAATATAACTGTAATTAACTTTCAAATGACAATCTGTACTGTAAAATCTGAATCAACTCAACAGCTGGTTACAGAAAGTTTTTTTTTCAATGTAATATTTTTACTGATAATTTGGGGATTTTACATAATGCACCTAGATCATACTCACTTCTCAGTCCTCCCAGTTCTGTCCTTCAGTCCTCTACTCATGACCTCCCTTTGCCAAAAAAGAAGAGTAGAAGGAGGAGGAGAAGAGGAGGAGGAGGAAGACAGTGATGAAGAGGAGGAAGAAGGAAGGAAGAAAAAGAAAGAAAGAAAGAAAGAAAGAAAGAAAGAAAGGAGGAAGGAAGGAAGGAAAGAAGGAAGGAAGGAAAGAAAGAAGGAAAGGAAGAAAGAAAGAAAGAAAGAAAGAAAGAAAGGAGGAAGGAAGGAAAGAAGGAAGGAAGGAAAGAAAGAAAGAAGGAAAGGAAGAAAGAAAGAAAGAAAGAAAGAAAGAAAGAAAGAAGAGAGAAAGAAAGGAAGGAGAAAGAAGAGAGTAAAAAAAAAAAAAGAAAATGAACCAAACAAATCCAAGACTACAAGTTCAATTTGCATTGTCTATATATGCAGTGAAGCACTGCCAAACACTCAGTAGCTTTAAGGAGAACTGACTCCTCCACCAGCACTCCCACAAGAAGCCATCAACTGTGGAGAGCTATACTTCAGCATCCTTCTCACCATTTTTGTTTTTGTCTTTTTTGTTTTGTTTTTCGAATCAGGGTTCCTCTGTATAGTCCTGGCTGTCCTGGAACTCACTCTGTAGACCAGGCTGGCCTCGAACTCAGAAATCCACCTGCCTCTGCCTCCCAAGTGCTGGGATTAAAGGCATGCACCACCAATGCCCGGCCCTTCTCACCATTTTTAAGAGTTCTTTTGGATGGATTCCTGCCTAGGCTATTACTTTGGAGGGTGCAGGGGGCTGGAAGGCAAGGTGCAAGTAGGGGTCATCACAGAAGCCTTTCATGTCCTTTCTCAACTGTGAGTCTGCAGTCATCAATACCACTGCAAATGTAGATTTCTTACCCTTTACAGTCAGCAGGAGCACAGATTAAGGACTTCTATACATCATTTTTCAGCCACAGTCATCAACATGGACTCCAGACAACCCTGATCACTGGTGACAGCATGGCCTACAGACAACAACATGGCTTCCAAAGGGAGCACAGACCACTGACATCGGTCTGGCCTTCAATGGCAGTATGGTCTATGAACATCAACAAGGCCCCTGGCTTTAGCACAACCACAGAACCCAACATGGCCCTCAACAGCAGCACTACCATAGACATAGACTCAGTTGGGCTTGCGGGACACTCACCCAACATGGCCCCTGGTGGCAGTATAGCCCATGGCTTTAGGAGGAGGTATGAACACCTGCATGGCTTTCAACGATAAACTTGGGCCACAGACGTTGACACAATCTCAAGATACAGTAGAACCACAGACCTCCAAATCAATTTTTGTAGATTATTTGATGTTTTCTCTTTTTTTATAATTTTTATTCTATATTCTTTGTTTACATTCCAAAGATTCCAAAGACTTTCCCCTTTCCCAGTCCCCACCACCACCATATGTCCCATAAGTCTTCTCCCACCCCCAACTATTCCCCAATCACCCCACCTACCCACCACCATTTCTCTGTTCTGGTACTCTCCTACAAAAGTTGATCCAATCTTTTCAGGCCCAGGGTCCTCTCCTTTCTTCTTCTTGGGAATCATTTGACTTGCTAATTGTGCCTTGAGTATTCAGGGCTTCTGGGTCGATGTTTTTTCTATCAAATGTTATATCATCTGATACTGGGATTGTTATAAATCCTTTTAAATCTTTTATTAGATACTCTTTACTGACTTGAACCTCTAGGAAAAATGTAAACATAATCAAAGGAAACCATCTTCTATTGTACTTTGTATTCAGAAAGTACCTCACCTTTCCCCCCTGAACTAAATCCACTCAGATTTCTGGGCAGACTTTATACCACTGAGCTACATATGTAGACCTTGATTCAGCCATTCACTAATAACTGTGATGTTAACTGTGTGATTTTTAACAATGATCTTTAACTGGCTAGATCTAGTCTTGGTTACTGAGTATTTATCATGATAGGATATTGTTAATATAAAGTGATATTTATATGTCTATAAAGATAACAATGTATTTTTAAATCTTTATTAATATGATATATTAATTTGGTGCTTTAATATGCTACAGCAAATCTACAGTTTTAAGATCAATCTTAGCCGGGTGTGGTGGCACACGCCTGTAATCCCAGCACTTGGGAGGCAGAGGCAGATGGATTTCTGAGTTCAAGGCCAGCCTGGTCTACAGAGTGAGTTCCAGGATAGCCAGGACTACACAGATAAAACCCGTCTCAAAAAAAAAATCAATCTTATTTTTGTCATGATAAATAAAAATTCATATAGGATTAGTTTGCCATGAAATACAATGGATATATGCACATACTTTCACAAGAAATACAGTTTTATTGTTTTTTTTGCCCTATGTGATATTTTGTCTGGTTTGGTATGTGCATGGTTCTATCAACCCAGACTAAGTTCTATAATGCTCTTTCTTTATTGAAGAATAAGCAAAGAATTGGTATTAGGTCAACTGAGATTGCCCACCCTGGGGACTGAAAGAAAAAAGAATGACTAAGTGAGTCTGAGAGCTGCGAGAGACACCATCAGTGCATGCAGCCCTGCTGATGATACATTTTCCTTGACAGTAATTAACAAGGGTGTACAGAAGCTATAGGAATGCTCAATTCCTTTTACCTCCATTCTTATAAAGCCCTTTTCATTTCCATCCGACAATCTGCTGACTTTATGTTCTTTGCTTAGTTCCCATAGGGACTGAGCTTGCAACCTCCGAAAGAGAACACTAGAGATAAGAAAGGACGTTTAGTGCTGAGAAAGGAGCAGAAAAAAAAGAGAATAAGAAGTCAGCTGTGCATTTGTAAAAGACAGTAAGGACTCGTTTGTCTAAGGAACAGCTCTTGGTAGGTAGGTAAAAGAACCTATGCCTGCAGAGAATAATGATATGGCTAGAGGGATGATATATAAAAATGATAAAGATTAAGGGCTTTACAGTTCTCATTTATGACAGTTTGCAGATCTGCAAAGCATCTTTCTTGATTCCCATAGGTCCATGTAAATAAAGACTATAGATACTACTCTACAAGGGCTGATATGAAAGCTAAGAATCTACCCATAGTTGATAGTAAAACTAGACCCAAATCCCTGTATCTTATTTCTGATGAAGGGACAAACCAGTTATAACAAACATCACATGGCTGGACCTTCATTTGCCTCAACCTCTGCCCAGTGTATTGAGTAATGCTCACATTTGAATGAAAGAATGGTTAAGTTCTTCCAGCCATATTCTGCAGATAGCACGTGCTCCCATGGGGCTTACAATGTGAACAACCCACGGGAGGTACAAAGACTTAATGGAGTTCAGTTTACCTTCACCTTTCAGATGTCTTAGTCCATCATGTACGCTTGTTGAGATGTTACTGTTTCAGAAGGTTCCAGGATTGGGTTCATCCCAAAGCCCCTGCAAGTAAGGGATTTGATATTATGATAGATAATTTGGATTGTAAGTAAGAACTGAGGGCTATGGATTGGCAGCTGACAGCTGAAAATCTTATTGTACTTACAGGTCACCCACAGTAGTTAGACAAGATATATGTAATCATGCTATGTTTAAGAAGAAAAATTTGTCCTTACCTTCAGATTCTCTTAAGAGGTTTTTCTGACATCTTATTTTAAAATGCAAGTTTCTTGTATTGGGATTTATGAATATTCTGGTTAGTTGGATATAAGATGACATTACAAAAAACTCACAGAATTTTCAAGTGAACAATGTATTTTATTCACTTAGGAATGAGTGAGAATCTTTAAGTTTTGCTTGATTTGGCACAAGAAATGTGGTATAAGGAAGGCATGGGCCTGGATCACAGAAATACCTTCATATTAATGGTATCTATGCTCACTTATTGGGCCAGGATTACCTTATAGAGTTGCCAGGAATTAAAGCAGGCCATTTGGAGGTGCCATAGCCAGAATTAGCTGTGACAATTTTAGTAAGAGCAGTCAAACTTTTGATCAAAAACATAATATAGTGGCAATTTCCAGGATCAATATAGTTGCAGTTACCAGGATATAATGATATTTAAAAATTTAACAGGGTACATAAGATAAATGTCTCAGACCAATTGTCCCATCGAGCTTCCATGATTCCTTGACGTCCAAGGCAACATGCAGGGAAGCGTAAAGTGGTCAGAATGCTTCGCTGTCTCAGGGAGTATGTTGGTCTCTCAGGAACTGAAAGGCCTAGGAGCCATGGACTCTAATCTGAAAATTCTACAATGGATGCCTCTGGAGGCAGGTAGGCCAGACCCAAGAACAGTAGCCCCTCCCATGAGCTCACTAAGCATCAGAGGCCTTCACCATGAAAAATCCTGACTACATAATTCCTAAGAAACTTCTGAGTTTACAGTTAATTTATGTAAGCTTCACAATTTGTCAGAGAAACTTCCAGTCCCGTGATTGATTGTATCGCCATTGTTATTCTTCATTCCAATGGAAAAGAACTAGGTCACTTACATTTGTGCATACTTATGTAGTGAACTCAAAAAGGTTCCAACCAAATTAAATATTTGCTCTAATAATATTTTGTATTTTCATAACATTTTGTAATTTAAAAAAACAACACGAGTCAATTTGTTTGACTTTTCTTACAGTAATTGTTAAGGAGGTCAGACAGCTGGTGGCAAGTTAAGGAAATCATTCTCAGTTTACACATGAGGAAATGGCCCACAAAGAATTTCAATAATTTATTTAAAATAATGTGACTAATTAATGGGAGTGATGGCAGGGACCAGAATGTAGGTCAGTTGATGTATGGGCAAGAAGATTATAACCAAATCATGTCTAGTCTATAAATCATGGTGCTAGACAATAGGATCTATTTTCAAAATAAGATGTATCCCTTTCTCTAGGATTCTCAATCTAGAATTCCTGTTAGTATGTATTTTGAGCAGCTTGTGTGAGGATCAGAATTGAAGTAAGAGTGTGAATTGAGATGCATAAAACAGAAACCTAACAAGTCTAAATGAGAGGACTTATGAAAGGCTCAAGAAGTAAGTGAGATATGGCTTACCTCTCTTAAGAAAATGATCTTTGAACAACAAAGACATGTTTTCCTGGTAGAAGTGCATGCACACAGAGTGGAAGTTGTGGAAAACATCTTCACAGAGAAATCCTGAATCATCTAATTCTTTTGTTCATTTTATTTTGTTTTGGGGATAATGGGAATGAACAGTGAACTACTGCACAGTAGTTCACTACACTGTCACTAAGCTTAATTTCCTGATCTGAAACATGCATGCCAATGGTGAGGATGGCAATTGAATGGAGTTAGAATGACAGCTGAGGTCAAGTGGTTATAATTCTGGTCCTGGACTAGCTTAGTCAGTCTAGTGCTTGCCTAGCATCTTCTATCTCTTCAGTTCCACCCCTAGCAGGACATAGATCAAGGCATGAGGTGTGCCTGTAATTCTTTAATCCCAGTACTAGGGAGGCAGAGGTAGGCAGATTTTTTAGTTCAAGGCTGGCCTGGTCTACAGAGTGAGTTCCTGAAAAGACAGGGATACAGAGAAACCCTGTCTCAAAAAACCAGAAAAGGAGAGAGAGAGAGAGAGAGAGAGAGAGAGAGAGAGAGAGAGAGAGAGAGATTAAGAAAGAAAGAAAGAAAGAAAGAAAGAAAGAAAGAAAGAAAGAAAGAAAGAAAGAAAGGTAAAGTATAGCTGTGGAATATTTCAGAAGAGTATAAAATAGGATGTAGGGAATACAGTTCAGAGGAATATGCTTAGAATACAAAATTTCAAATGTCCACTGTGAAGTAAAAACAAGCAGTTGAGTAGAAATCTAAAGGAAAAAAAGAAACCATCTTTCTAGGGGAAATCAAGCAACCTGAGCATAGATTTTGGTATCTTCACATTGTGCACATCAGTATAGAGGATGATCACATTTTCCCTTGGTATAAGCTAAACATCTGTTGTTATACGATATAGCTATTGGTGCTAATTATAAATGAAGTTGGTAGACTACCACATTCTGTGCAGACAGCAGATTCCCTCCACCAATTCTTGAATTAAAGATTCCCAACAGTTTTGTGATGTACATGTATTTGTTACAGATGAGGAAACAGAGTCACAAGGCTGAACAGTTTATTTTTAATGACCTGAGAGCTGACACATGACTGAATTAAAATTGCAACAAATCAGTCAGGTTTCTTGAGAATCAAAGACAAGTCTGATTAAACTTAAGAGAAACAACAGAGTATACGAAACACCATTTCTATGACTGAACAAGGCTAGGAGGTGCTTTGTGTCTGACACGTGGAAACCAGTGGCACCTGAGACACCTGAGACATACTCTAAGGTCCTTCCTGGAAAGCAGAAGGAAACATACACAGTGTCCCTTTCCACCAAAGGTCAGAGCTACTTTTTGTGACTTCAAAGGAATATACATTTTTATAAAATGACTGGATTCTAGGCTCCCGCATTGAGAACCCTGACCCTAGGATTTTATAGTTACTAAATCGTCATGCTATGGTCCCATTCACCAGCTCTTTGGATGCACTAATTTAGCACGGCTCATCAGAGCATATATGACTCAGGTGATTTGTGCCTTCAGTGAGCTTGAGTCTTCTTGCCAAAATCTCAAGTACATGATTCCAAAGAAAAAGAGAATTGGTCAATGTGAAGTATTTTAGGTGCAGTGACTGGGTGAATGGCAATATTCCCAGTTATCTTTAAATCTACCCAGGGAGTAGTCTTCACACACAGATTCCCTAGTGAGGAGGTCAAACTTCTGCCTTTATGTGTATCTGATTAAATACTCACAAACAATGTGGAGAAACCTTTGAGCAAAATTTGGAAAGGAAAATCTTTGCAGCCGTGGGAAAAAACAGAAACTTATGATGCACATTTGTCTCATAAGAGATACCATAATCTTCCCAAACTCTGTTTGTTCAGCTTTAGCATTTGCGCAGAATATCAGAATTTTTAGGAACAAAGGTATTCTTATTTCTGTCTACTATTTGTTGAGAGGGGTGCTCTTATCCTATGTGTTCTTACTACCTGTGTTTCTCACTACTTTTTCCTATAAACACCACCTACTCCTACAATCATTCTAGCATGTCTCCCCATGATCCACTTGTTCCTATGTTTGTCTCTGTTTATAGGGTTGCCTTCACATTGCCTGGAGTAATGCATCCTCATGGTTAACAGGGAGTGATACTTAGCTTTAAATGTTCAGATGGAGTTTTGGTAATTCTACAAAAACTCTCATCATCTTTTAATTAGAAGTCTATATTCCTTCAGATTGTCAAGCATGTTAACTTTTCTTCTCATACAGATATTGTTTCTTGATCCTTTGTCTTGTAGCTTTTATGTCCAAAAGCAGTCTATCTTTCTGGGTTGTCCAATGGCACTCAGGGGAATGCTAAATAAATAAGACAATTCTTGTTTGTGCACTTGGACTAGAAAAGTCACAAACTTTGGCACCTCTTCTTTAGAGGTTCTTTCTCATCTCAGTATCTTCTAATCAAGGATGTTCTCAGTATCTTTTTTTTTTTTTTTAGTCTGAGAATGAGGAAATTTGCAAAGTATAAATTTTCCAGTTGGGTTGGCAAGTAAAAACAAAAATGAAAGCAAAAATGCATTTCTGCTATAAAACCTGGGCAGAGAGACACAGGGAAGAGATGAGAAAAGAGCATATCATTTTAGAGAATGGTCAATAATAGATATTTGAATGACTAAGCCTACATGAGTGAGAGAGAATGAAGGGAAACAGCCTGGGTCCTGGAAGTTTCAACGAAGACGCGACAGAGTGAGTCTAGAGTTAGTATGAAGGTGCTTTCATAGAGGTATCTGTTTGCTCACTGAGTAGGAAACAAAAGAAAGACTATAGGACTTTGACATGCATACATATGGTAAAGCAGAGTCACCAGAAATGGCCTCATTGGAATTCTTGCAATGACATGTTAATGGTATCCTGAACTAAGCCAAGGGAAACGAGGCTTTGTGCCCAAGTATCAAGCAATCATTTGATAGGGACTAACCTAAGAATAGGTGTATTAACAAAAGTATAACTGCCTTTTATTAAAGATTACAGTCTTTCTGTGAGCCAGTGGTACTTCTAGAAGCTGGAGTAACAAGCGTTCTTGGAAAGGGTCATTAATTGCTGCATCTATGTTATATGCCTTAGCCCATGTGAATGAAATAGAATACAATGGCATAGCCACAAAAAGAACTTTGGGCTTCTTAATGACATCACAGTGGCCTCCCAGTGGATTAGTTTCTATCAATCAATAGAGTAGTGACAGAGATGATCCTATAAGCAGTGGTTCTAGTCAGTGATGAAAATGGCCCCCTATTGGTAGTCAGTGCTTATAGGAACAATGGCAGACAGCCCATCAATATGTGCCACCATAATATGACTTGTACATGGTATATTACTCAGTAAATGACTGTTGAATGAATAAATGACCAACTGTAAGCCATTAAATTGCTTAGCAAGTTGAATATTTTGTTATATTTATGTCTTCTCACTACCTTTAAAAGCCCTTTGTGTTTTATTACCCATTCAATCTTGAATTCTACCAGGATTGTCAATATTCTTGGACTCATGCTTCACCTATTTTATTTTTTCATTCATCTTAGATTGGAGGGCACATTTTCTGTGCACCGAGTCCTCGGTGGCATCAGATAGAATTTTACTTCTTTGTTCTTTTTGCACTTGAGGGAAGTTTAATGGATTCTTGTTTGATCATTAACACATCTTCATCCTGTCCTAGATTGCAAATGGCTCAATCTTAGCATTACATATTCACCACCCAGATGGAGATAGGTGCTTGGGAAAAATTCAAACCGGACACAGGAAAGATAAGTTCCTGCCTAGTAATATCTTTAACCAACTGCCAGGATCTTACTTAAGCCTTTTGTGCTGGAGTCTAAGTCTTGGGTGGTCTGGGGTTTGCCTTTGTAAAATTATATACAGAATGGGAAAGCCATTGATACAAAGAGAGATAAGCTACCATAAAGTTCAAAACAGTGTTGTGAGTAGGCATTTTCTTATGGCAGTAAGAAGGGATGGATTAGAAATTAATTAACCTTTCTAATCCTTCATTTCGTCACCTTCTAATTAGCGAGAATAGTACCCATATCACATATTATTAATATCAAAGGAAATGCTGTTATGAAATACTTAACTCATAATACCTAACATGTAGTCATTCTTTAGTAAGGTAGCATTTGATGTTCAACATGAGCTATTATTATTACAATCTAAGGGTGGAGAATAGTCAGTATAGTAAACAAAATACTTATCTCCTTAAAAGTAATCAAAGTTATAATAAGAAATATGACCACATAGCCACAAAAAGAACTTTTGGCTTCTTAATGGCATTTATAAGTTAAATATGATGACTGAACATGAGGTTCAAGTTGGCAGAACAGATATTAGTTACATTTTCGTAAGACTAGAGATGGGGTACATAGCAAGAGTACTGACTTCCAGGAAAATCTCTTCCACAGTGTTTCAGCAAACAATTCAACTTCCTAAAATTTTAAAGAACTGAATTTGAACTGAGAATATGGAATGGACAGATTGCTATTAACTTTGTTTTTCTTCTTCATTCTCATGGTCACGCATATAACCCTCAGCTTCCTTCACAGTTCAGTTGGGACAAGTTTTGATGGATAAACGCATCAGAACTGATGAGGACAGACTTAACAACAGATATGGGCTTTTGCCTTGTTTCTTTTCCTGTGATGATGACTGCTAGAGGCTCTGTTTCCCCTGCCTGTCCCCATGTCCCCCCATCCCCTTCTCAATCGCATGTCATCTTCTTATATGATTTATTTAATGGCACCTATTGAGTCTCATGAATTTTGTCTTATGCACACAGTTATAGGACAGAGTTTCACTATCTATCCTGGGCTGTCCTTATACTCACTTCAGCATCTCTTTTCAGAGAACGGAGGTTACAAGCACATGCCACTATGACCAGACAGTATTTGTTTTAGTCACTTCACATTTAAAAATAATTTAATTATCAACATCATCATCATGATTGTTATTGTGTGTTGTTAGTTCCCTGATTCCACCTTTGTGTGAACCCTAGGGACTAAATTCAGGTTGTAAAGTTTACACACGAAATGTTTTGACTTGCTGAGACCCACCACTCAGTATTCTTACATATGTTAACTTAAAATAAAATGAATAAGCAACGTGAAATTCATGAAACTCATTCATATACAAATCAACTCAGTGAAATGAAAAGTAAAATGCGGAAGTTATAATTTAAGCTTCACTAAGTCATAGACTTTATTGATGGAGATGAAGTTGCCTCTCTTAAATGTACACTTATTTATTTCTTGAATAAGTATGTAGGCATACTTGTGGAAGTTAGAGGAAAACTTGTCAAAGTAGGTTTTCTTCTTCTACCATGGGAGCATTTAATCAGATATGTACAATGGCAGAACTTTGACCCCCATCACTGGAGGACTCTGTCTGAAGACTGTATTCCCTGAATAGATACAAAGATAACTGGGAATACTTCCATTGACCCAATGTAGGCTCAACCAATACAACTCATGTTGGCCGAAATAATGGCAAGAACTTTTACCTACTTAGCCATCTCACCAGCTTAGCATGAGGTAACTAGCATCAAATGGGCATTTTTAAGCTTTGGTTAAACAAAACAAATGAAATTATTTATGAACGTTTACAAAAATTCCGAAGAGAGAGGACATGAGCATTTCAACTAATGACAAAATTAACCTACAGCAGAAATTTCTGTCTCACCAGGGACAACTACAAGACAAACCCACAGTTACACTTCCAGACTGCAAGCCTATATACATATTAATCATATTAAACAGTACTACAACCAAACAGCTATGAGCTTCAGTTCGGAATGTGAAACACTTCCATTTGGAAAAGCACATAAAAGTAATTTACAGCCTCAACTTCCTAAAATGAATAGAGTAAATTCCTGTCTTACAGGGTTATTGTGAGGCTCAATCAACAGCGATGTATGTATGGAAAGTGCCATGTATAATTGGCACAGAGGAAGCCCTAATAAAAGTTTGTTATGAACATAATTAAACACTTCAAAGCAGAACACAGCTCTCAGTAATGCTCGGCTGTTTACCAGTCTGGCTGTTGAGGCTGAGTGCTTGAGCTGCTGTAAAGTTTCATCTGTATTGATGTGGTCTTTTGTACCAAATTACTTTCTACTTGAAGATTGCTTGATAACATGTTTCCTTGGAACCTACCTTCCATAAAAAAGGCTTTCCCATAAAGCTAAATACCTTACTGTGGTTTAAAAAAAAATGAGTGTTAGCCCTGCCATTTTCTACCACCTCCATAGAGACATCACTCAAAAGATGTAAGCTAAATACCTGGGCCACCTAAAGAAAAGTGGGAAGCCACATTCTGTCGTTTCTGCTTTGCTATCATGCTATGAACACAAGTTTCAGCTACAGTAGGGTTTGGCTTGTTTGTCTTTATTAACAATGGATTCCTTTCCTAAAGAACTACTCTCATGTGTAGAGGAAAGACACTTTGCCCGTTGTTCACAATGATTGGCAGTTATTGACAAATAATTGACAACACTGACTGTCGCACAAAGAAGATCTGAAAGCAAGACATACTTCCAGGAATTAAGAGAGACAAAGAATCATGATAAAGGGCAACTCGCCAAGACAGTGTAACAGTTTAAAGTTTACTTCTTTCTAATTCCACAGCACTGGAAAACACACATTGAAGTCTGAAAAGATAAGAAAACAAACAAACAAGATGAAACAAAACAAACAACAAAAACATCCACAGGCTTCTCAGCCATTCTTCTAAACCTTTGTGATTTTGTCTATGAACTTGTGCTACTCTCTACCTGCCAAAGAATCTCTTTATTCAAGTGGGTAGTAGTTAAGGCAGAGACTTAGGACAGCTGAGAATAAAAAAACTGCTGAGAAGTGATTATGAATACTCAGGCATGGCTGGAGAGAGGTCTCAGTAGTCAAGAGCACTGACTGCTCTTCCAAAGGTCCTGAGTTCAAATCCCTGCAACCACATGGTGGCTCACAGCCATCCATAATGAGATCTGACACCCTCTTCTGGTATGTCTGAAGACAGCTACAGTGTACTTATATATAATAGATAAATCTTTAAAAAATGAATACTCAGGCATATGTTGGGCTATCTGTATCAACCACCTCATCCCCAAGACTCAGTTAACATCATGGGAATAATCTTTGAGCCAAAGAATGCAGAGGAATGTTATAAATGACTGTCCTATGGACGTAACTTGACTGTTGTACACATGAACTTAGAGGATCTATGGTCATCTATATAATACCTGCACAAGCAAAAGTTCAAGCATGGAGACAGGCAAGACTTCTGGAGAACTATTGGTATTTGGTGGCTGGCTGCTGTGGTATAGAAAGTGACTTTTCTTTGGGCATGAGATAGCCACTGGGAGGTTATCCATGCTTGAGTGGATGATCTCACAAATATGCCCACATGGAAAGAACTAACTGGACTTTGTCTGCTAGGGGAAGCAGAGACAAGAGCATCCCTGGGGCTTCTTGACAAGCTAGGCCAGATAAATTGGTAAGCACTTGGTTCTTAAAATAAGGTGAACAATGGTTAAGGAGATACCTGGTGTGAAAATCTGGTCTCCGCAGATATGCACACACTCCTGTATGTGTGTCCATAGCCATGAACACACATTAAGAAATCAGAATGGAAACTTTGTCCTAAAAGATTTTTACCACAGTGTTATCTATCCACAAACAGGATTAACTTTGTGTGAACTCTGAGAAGTCATCCGGCTTCCCCAATAAATGACTTTATGTCTGGACTCACGCCAAAAACATGTGTTCGTTGTGATGTCTTCTGGAGAGATGGAGTCTCGGCACAATGACCCTTTATCTAAAGCCATCCAAATCCTTTTCCTGTCTTTCTCCTTCCTTAGTTATCTCTGCTCCAGATAACCAGGTGATGGCTGCTCAGAATAGAAAGACCAGACAGGGTCATCATCACTATGCATAGGGGCACATCTCTTAAACATGTTAAAGGGAAGTTGGAATGCTGTCATCCTATTTTCTTTTAATGTCCCTTTGTTTTCTTCTGTTTAAGGATATAGTTCTTAAGTGTCTGCAATGTTTTTATTGGTTTAAGGAAAAGAATAGCATTTCTCATGCCTGCAGACCAGGTCTTCAGATAATGAACTTTTACTGTTTATATAGTTCCAGAACTTGTGAGGGATGCTACTTTTAAAGGTTTCTAACATGTTTTCCTACACTGTTTATTCATATAGATCTTCTTAGATGATTCTCTCCACAACCTAAAGTCATTTCTTATCAGTGTCATCATGGTCATTATTTTGGCTAAGTGGGTTTATTAGAAAACATGGATGGAGGAACATTCAGTAGATCATCATTATCACATAGTTACTACATAGAGATGAGACTCAAGTCAGGACTTCAGGTTCTGGGTCTCAGGCCATGACCATTCCACCACAATAGTTCATCTCTAATTTGATAGTTGCTCGCTGGTTCGCTGGTGTGTGCGTGTGTGTGTGTGTGTGTGTGTGTGAGAGAGAGAGAGAGGGGGGGGGAGAGAAAGAGAGAGAGATGTATGGAAGTATGTATGTGTGGTATGGTATATGTGTGGTGTGTACATGTATGTGTATGTGTGTGTGGTGTCTGTAGGTGGCATATATCTGTGTGGTATGAATATGTGTGTGATAATGTACTTGTGTGTGTCTTCATGGTTTTATATGCACATGTGTATAGCTAGGCATCCTTGTGTGTTCACATGTGGAAGACAGCGGTCCATGATAAGTGTCGTCCTTTCTCACTCTCTATCTTGTAATCATTCTTATTGATTTCTTGCTAAACCTAGAGGTAGCATTTGCTCACTTCCTCAGCAAGCACAGATACATGGAGCCCAGTAGATAGTTGCTACAGATCAGAACTCAGGTCCTCATGTTTGCAGAGCAAGAATATTACTCATGGAGTCATTTCCCCAGCTACTCTTAAGCATAATTATGAAGAATTTACTCATCAGTGTTTAAATCACTAGCTATAGACTGTTCTTGCATCAGTTTTTTAAAGAAAGGCCACAGTCTATGCATGCCCAGCAAAGTTACTTATTGCATCTGTGTTCTCTGGAGTCTCAAGGACAGTTTTGGACATCATACATTTTCTGTCATAGCATCCGGAATACAAATCAGTTCCTGAAACACTATGGGCAGGGAATAGTTTCTGTGAACCTATTGCTGTAATATGTAGAGCACATATCAAAGTCTTGATTAACAGAGACAGTCTAAGGGCAACTTTTTGATATAATCATTCTGGAATCCTATAGTAATTTAGTCCTCACAGAACCATTGTATATATAATAGAGATCAAAGTCTCCCAACTGCAATTCCTCATATTACAATGATTTATAGAATAAAAGTCAATGCTCAGAGAGATGGGGTCAAACTACCTCTGAGTTTATGTGGAGCCTTACAGTGGTGACTTCTAGCAGCTAGTCTGGTCTTCTAGCCATTGAACTACACTAAGGGGCTGAAAAACGCCTTTTATGTTCACTTAACTTACATGAATTCTGCCATTTTCATTTTGCACATACCTGTCAAAGAAGACAGAAGAGAAAAGAGAATAGATAATTTTAGAACATAAATACACCACTTCGCCTTCACTTTGCAAGCATCTTCCAGAGTGAGAAAAGCTGGAAGAGGTAAGTTTGTTCTTGTCTTAGTTATTCTCAAATCCCAGAGTTCAGTAAGTCTCTGCCCACTTAGATTATGCGTTTATTTTCACCATTACCCTAACCTAGTTCTTCATTACTGCTTTAAAAAAAGAAATGAAGATCTCTCCGAAAACTGAAAAGAAAAATGCTGTTATTGAATATTGCAGAATTGATACTTATGGATACATCATAAATATACAAACAATAATTTTCATTATTGACATGTATTCTAGGATGTACGCCTTCCATTGTATCCTTATAGGTTCCATAATTTTATTAACAGTGCTGTGTACTAATTTTCTAATTGCATTCCCTGCCCTTCTTTCCTTATATTCCCCTATACTGTTTACTTTAAATGTATACCATTTGTCTTCTTAAATTGAGTATTGAAGGAAGAAAAATTTTATGTCACCAAGTATAACGTCAACATCTATTTGTGCTTCATGTGCTTCTATTCATTCAAAAGTGATGTGTGTGTTTATGTGTGTGTCTATGTGTGTGTGTGTTTGTGAATACACAGATATACACACAAATGTTTTCCCTAATAGGATTAATTCATGATTGTGAATATATTCCAAGCAGCTAGCAAAGAATATTATTATGCTAGTGATTATGCCCTGTTCCTCAGGAGACCACAGTCTTCCTATATATAGGGGCATACCCAGGCATACATTCTGATCTGCACACATGTGCCTGTCTTTATGTCCTGATTATATAGCTTGACTTCCATATGGCCTGTAGAAGCAAAATACAAATTTTCAACCATGTTACCAAATAAATAAATAAATAAATAAACAAATAAACAAATAAATAAATAAATAAAATGTCTCAATCCATGCGTGTCTTCAGCTGTTCTTTACAAGATACTTCAGCCAAATTCTGCAACTCACTTTGCCACAATCCATGTTTCTCTATTGTTTCAGTGTAGCTATTTTCCCCACTGAGGTGAATATATTCCCTGTCTTCAAGAGTTTGGAAATTCTCCTTATTCTCCCAGACATTTTACAAATATCTCATTTCTTACAAACTCAAAAGAAATCATACATGGCAAATGACAACCATATACTGCCTAGCTTTTCTCTGGATTTCATCATTTTCTTTCTTGTGCTTTGTTAATGCATACACATGCATTTATTCTTTCTTCCAGAAAATATCTTATGTATTATTAATCTTTATGCCCAAGATGTAAGCCTGGAGATTGGCAGCAGGATACAGCAGAGGCATGTGTGTTAAAGTGAATGAATGATATGGCATCACTAGAGCTCAAGCAACTGGAGCAAGAAATCATTCAATTTATTATGTCTAATATGAATCCATTCTTAATTTTCTTCATGGCCAGCCTGTGATAGGGTTGTATATGCCTTATGGCAATGTTCTGTCTGAGGAAGACTCTGGTTGCATTATCTTTCTTTACCTATGGCCATCGTAAATCATGGAGGATTCTAAATGTCAATTTGCTATTCCAACCTACTGTGTAATAAGGACACTCCCATATACTAAGGTTTTATCTCATAATGGGTGTTAAAAAAGTCTTTCATAGTGAGAAGATGAATGTGTTGGGAGGAATATGGGGGAGAGGAGACAGTAATGAGGGTGGATATGATCATATTTAATTATTTACATGAATTCATTTCTCAATAAAAAGATATATAGGATAAAACTAAAATATGGGAAACAAAACAATAAAATAGTAGGAAGAGGAAAAAATCACAATAAAATACATTTTACGATACTAACCAATTTCTTATTTAAAACTTCACAATTCACTTAATAAAGAAAAGTATGTTCTTCCTTTTCTGTTATATTCATATATATTCATAGACAGCATTGCCTGGGGGTTGTATGATTGCCAAGTATGTGCATCTGGCATGTCATGCAGCAGCACACGTGAAGTGAACAGCTCAAAAAAAGGAAGGAAATGACAAAGTATGCCTCTTCTGAGGGGCATACCAGATGAAATAGTCCTTTATTATAGTAAGTGTGAATTCAGCTCAAAGTAAACAGAACAGACAGATAGTAAATTGTTTAAGCATCAAAAAAATCCCCACAAGACATAAACTCTCTTTATTATGTCTAGAAAACTTTAGAATTTATCTATCTATCTATCTATCCTGTGTGACTGCTTACATTATGAAGATATAGAACCAGTCCTTATATGTCAGAACCCGGTTACAATAACATAACTCTACATAAAAGTCAAAGTTTTTTGGTCTGCAATATCAAGATGACAAGGGAATTAACTTTCCAGGGAGAAAAGTAAAATCATTCATACTGTGTGTTTCATTTCCTCCCATCATATTAAGCATTTGTGAAGTTATACCTGTAGGTGGAGATGAAGGGGAAGAAGAATGAGGAGGAAGAAAAAAAGATGGTTGGAAATGAAACTTGCTTTCTAAGAGAGGAAGGTGGAATATCTCCTGATTGTCATGGAATGTAGAAGGGAGGGAGTGATTTCTTTGAATCTTACCCTGAACTTATTTGCTCTATTTTGTAGGGAAAGTTTTCAGACTTCTCAGAGCCTACATTTCTTTCATCTATAGTTTCAGAATTGTACAATATGACATAAGGTTATTACAAATATTTTATGGTAGAGTATATTCAAGCACATGTACATGCTAGTTGGAAGTTGGTATTAAGGATGTGAACTCATATATCTCTTATCTATACCAGTAAGTAGGGGTTGAAGGAAGGCTTGGTGGCTAAGAGTTCCTGCTGTTCTTCCAGATCAATAGTATTTGATTCCCAGCACCCATGTTTGGCAGCTCACAATTACCTGTAACTCCAATTCAATAACCTCTTCTGGCTTTGGTAGGCACTTGCTCACAGGTGTGCACACACTCACACATATACATAGATGAAAGTGAAATAAATCTAATCAATCAATACATGTACCAGTAAATAAAATGATTGAAGTACCAGTTACCAGAAGCAAATTTGTTCCACAAGAAAGTCCAGACATACTACTGACCATAGGGGTTTCCATCTATTATCCCCTTTATTACTTCCAATTCCAATTTTCAGTTTTTCATCGACTTGTCCTGATGCAAAAGAACATTTCTCTACTATAATCTGGGCCTGTGCTGGAACTCAGACACCTACTTCAGAGTTGCTGAGACTGTTCAACTCCCCGAGTCTTTCAACTACCTTGACTCCAGGGTCTTTACTTCTTCTCTAGAAGCCAGACTCATGACCAATCAGAAAATGACAATTCACCCAAGAGTCTGACGCCTTGCCAATCATTAAATACCAATCCATCCTAGATAAACCCTGATTCATCCTAGAGCCATGGTGTGCTTCCCTCATTTGATTCCCAGTGAGCTCTCACCTACTTATAATGTCAGTCTCTACTTACTCCTTACCCTGCTTGCCCCTCAACTTGGCAATGACAACAAACAACAGATGAATGTCATATGATGAAAGTGTCAAATAACTTACTTCCATGCTCCAGAGCATTGCGTACTTCTGTGGCTTTATCTCTAAAGACACACACACACACACACACACACACACACACACACACTAAAACAAACATAAAATTCTAGTTAGAATATCTTCAAAGCTGAGTGTGAGATGGTATTTGTATCGAAACAACACCAAAATGTCCCGGAGTAAATGTGTTTTCTAGATTATGAGTGATATCACAAAGTCGTTTATTAATAGTAGATGTAACATGCTTTGCTAGCCCATGGGTCTGGGCTTAAACTGGACTTATTATAACTTAGAAATTCCATGGTTTGGGATAGATCAAAAATGTATCCAGAAATGGTTCTTTTAAGTTATAAAGTATGAATTTAATTCTCTGAGGTTGCTTGTAGCTACTCAACTGCAGTCCCAGAACAAATGTTCGTTGAAGGAATTATCAAGTTGGAACTGAATGAGGGAAGTCACCTGGCATGGTGGGTGGCAGAAAATCTGTATTTTCTGAATAATGCTTCTTACTCTCATCTATGTTACTTATACGAGTCACTGCGTGCTGCTATAACAAATGGGTAATTTGGAAACTTGGTAAAGAATATTGCCAAAAGTTGCAAGGGATGGAAAAAGACAAGATCGAGACCCCAGCAAATTCAACATCTATTAAGGAATAATCTGTCCTTCCAAGAGAGCACCTTGCTGCTCTCTGTTGCCTTTCAATACCATGTCCTCATAAAGCGGGAGGCATTGGGGCAAAAAGGATCAGATCTCATCCCAATTAACCCTTTCCTAGGACCCTTTCTAGAGCGATTATTGTCTGCACTGGCGATTAAGGACTTACATATGCTTTGTGGGAGTACAGATAGTCAAGGCAAAGCAGTATGTTTTCATGCCGGCATCTCTCCAGGTCTCTTCCTTGCGCTTACTTGTCCTTTGGTAAAGAGCCTAGGCCCCAAAGCTGGATCATCTGAAACTTAATCCTGGTTAAGTCAGCAGCAGCATCTCCTTGAGTAGTCATTTCCTCTTCTCCACCTCCAAAGCCTCACATGCATAATGATGGTACTTCATCCGGTTCAGAGGATGAATGAGCTTATGCTTTATACAATGCCTAATGGCGACCGAGTGCCTGACAGAATTTCTACTTGCTAATTATTATGAGAGCCCATCTAGCATTGCCCTTTGGAAGGCCAGACACATGAACGGTTGCTCCAAAGACATTCTCCCTGGCTGACACGTTAATTATTGCATTTCCTTGTAAAAACCCTGTGTTGTGGAGTTGGCATGAGATGAAATCATTTTTTTTAAACATAAAGTTGTAAATCTTGTAGCACCTTAGCTCTCCTCACATCCGCCTCTTTTCAGTTTACAGGTGAGAATAACAGAGAGTTGGCATGTCCCCACAGAGTGTGGGTAGCTGAGTCTTACTCCAGATGCCTTCATGTTCTGCATGGTACTGATTTTCACTCACTTGTCAAACAGACATTTAGAAAGACAGTAGGAAGCATGCACATTGCATATACATATACATATACATATACATATACATATACATATACATATATATATATATACATATACATATAACATAAAACATGATCATTCTAGGCTACTGATTTGACCGCATTGGGGGCTGAAGGATAAAATCACATTCTGCTAGGCTGTCACCAGATAAAGTAAAATAACAACAACAAAAAAAAAACAACAACAACAAAAAAAACGCCTGATGATCTGAGATAACCTGCTCTCATTCTTTTTTTTTTTAATTTTTATTGGATATGTTCTTTATTTACATTTCAAATATTATTCTCTTTCCCATTCCCCCCTCTGTAAATCCCCTATCTCATTCCTCCCTCCCCCTGCTTCTATGAGAGTGTTCCCTTATCAACCCACCCTCTTTTGCCTCCCTGCCCTCGAATTCCCCTACACTGGGCCATCCAATGAGCTATTACAAGACCAAGGGCCTCTCCTCCCATTGATTCCTGACAAGGCTGTCCTCTGCTACATGTGTGGCTGGAGCCATGGGTCCCCTCCATGTGTACTCCTTGGTTGGTGACTTGGTCCCTGGGAACTCTGGAGGGTCTGGTTGTTGATATTGTTGTTCTTCCTATGGTATTGCAAACCCCTTCAGCTCCTTCAGTCCCTTCAATAACTCCTCCATTGGCAAACCCTTGGGAACACTGCTCTCAGCTCAGTGGTTAGCTGAGAGCATCCACCGCTGTATTTGCCAAGCTCTCGCAGAGCATCAGGAGACAACTATATCAGGCTCCTGTCAGCGAGCACTTCTTGGCATTCACAACAGTGTCTGGGTTTGATGACTGTATATGGGATGGATCCCCAGGTGGGGCAGTAGATACTGAAAAAGCATTTGGCAAAATTCAACATCCCTTCATGTTAAAAGTCTTGGGAAGATCAGGAATTCAAGACCCATACCTAAACATAGTAAAGCAATATACAATGAACCAGTAGCCAACCTCAAACTAAATGGAGAGAAACTTGAATCAATCCCACTAAAATCAGGGACTAGACAAGGCTGCTCACTCTCTCCCTATCTATTCAATATAGTACTTGAAGTTCTAGCTAGAGCAATTGGACCACAAAAGGAGGTCAAAGGGATACAAATTGGAAAGGAAGAAGTTAAAATATCACTATTTGCAGATGATATGATAGTATACTTAAGTGACGCAAAAAATTCCACCAGAGAATTGATTCTTTGTGTAGTCTCGGCACAAACAGAAATGGGGCCATTGTTACAAGGCAAATAAAAAGCTCATCGAAGTGTGTCATGTATATCTTTGCATCCTGGGCCCTGCAGGGACTTTGTTGCTCTTCGTCACATCTGTTTTTTTTTTTTTTTAATCGTCATTCCCCCTCACACACACACACCCCCGCCCATGTTGGAGACTCAGTTTCCTCATGTGTTAGAAAAAGGAATTAGAATTGAGTTAGGTTCTAAATCCTCTTCCCATTCCCACATGCGGGGAAGTTAGCTGCCTAAATGCTAAATTAGTAGTCTGCACAAGTATTTCCTTTCTTATGTCCATAGCCTGAAGAGTCTGTGTTGCCAAAATTCTTTTCATACAATGCATCTCTCTGAGTGGCACATGGGTAACTGTTAAACACGACTGTAATGTGAGAATGTGCATTAAATTAGTGTAAAAACTGTATGCTTCACAATTTCCAGATGTCAGAATCTAGTAATGTTGTCATTTTTCTTTTTCTCTGTTCAGATGTTCACACAAATGGAAGGCACATGACGACAGGAAGCCACCTTCTACAAATGCATTCCTTTGCAATTGCTTCTACCAGTTTCTTCCTGAAGATTTAAATCTGCTGTGAGGGCTCATCAGATTGCCTTTTAGACTGTCGGAGCACAGTGACAATGCCTCCTCCCTCCCCTTCCCCCCACCATTGCCTAAAATACTGGCTCTAATATGACTTTGAAAATAACAGACAGCCTGGTGGTAGGTAGAATGCTCAAATTAACTCTATTAAACTCCTAACTGTTCAAGTTTCAAGTAATCAGTTCCAGTTGGTACACATCCAATTCCAGCCATAGGCATCTGAAGAGCAAACTGACTTGGTAGCAATTGTTGCTGGGGAAGTTTAGGTCACCATCAACCTAAAATTCAGCACTAAAGCTGAATATTGATCAGACTTTCTTTTGGCTCCTTGATATTAAATAAGATACCTAAGGGCTGTTTTATTATCAGTGCAGAGGAGTACTTCGGGCAATTTAAATAAGAAATTAAGTATCCTGTTTTTATACACAAGGATAGTACCAAACCCTGATTGAAAAGCTGTAAGTTATTTCACTTTTAAGATCATTGTTGCTTTACTTAATCTTTTTATTAACTTGATAACAATTGCTTTTGTCACATTTATTTAGAACTATACCCTTTCTTTGAATGTTACTCATGTGTCTGGGATGGGGAGCACAAGAGAAAACCATGATTCATATTGTGGTTGACCCATGCATAAAATTTTATGGCAACCTATGGAGGTATACAATGGAACAGCTTTGCCCAAATCTCCATGTGCACATAAAATGAACAAAGATAAGAATAGTCACAGTGTGTGTGTGTGTGTGTGTGTGTGTGTGCAGACACACTATACATTCAGTCCTTACGAGAGTCAATGAATTATAGCACAGATAGTGAAACTGAAGCTCAAAGAGTTTAAACCATGTGCTATATGAAGCAGGATATGTTTTTTCTGTAACCAGCCACATACATTCCGATTTTAACCTTATAAAGTTCCCCCCTCCCATTGACAGTGTGGCAAATGGCAGTCCAGATGGAGGTACAGAGACCCCAGGTTCTTCTTCTATTGCCCTTATGGTACCAATGTCTTCTGTTGCCTCAGAGATCTGAAATAGGTCTTTGTCTAAGGAAGACACGGAAAACAACAAACAATAACACAACAACAACAACAAAAATCAGGAGCCTGAAAAGTCATTTAAAGAATGCTGGGCACAGCCAGATTAGAAGTTACTCATATCATTTCTAGTCCACATTCTATTGATCAAATTCAGTCACTTATAGGGACTCGTCCCAAGGTGAAATTGACCTGTCAAAGAATCTCTATAGGCCTGGCAGGAAGAGGAAATGAGTCTATTGAACACAGGACATTGTCTTTTTCCCTTGACAGCAAAGGTACTAAGAACAAGGTCCATTTTCTGTAGATCCAAATCCTGTGCTTTCTTTGCCTATTCTAACACAGTTGTAGAACTACACTCAGAATGACCCAGACCGACAGATGTATATAGCCATGCTTGAAGTTAAAAAAAGACATGGTAATGCAATTTCAACAATCTTAAAATATCTCGGTTATGCTTATAGAGACAGCTTTGAACATTCAGCTGAAGTTTCAGGATCTCATTCATGTTTATCTCAGACATGACCTAAGAGTGCTGGGAGATATTTGGTCTGCCTGAATTTATGACACAATGAACAATCTTGTAAATGCTCTTTCCCTGCCAATTTCCCCCCTGTCTACAGTCTGCTTTGGGAGATTTTAGCTGTTTCCTTTGTGTCAACTACAAACACTGTGAAGCCGACTTCCTTGTGTGTGTATAGTTTCATCATTTCCTACATCCTCTTTTCTGAGATGTAGAGCTGATAGCTCAGCAGCTACTGTGCATTGTCTCAGTGCCCATATGTTCTTATCATCAATGTAAATAGCACTGCAACTTGTGTTTCTTCTCACCAAACATGATGTTGTGCAGCATGGTATATTATTATATGTACATTGTACATAGTGCATTGTAAAATGACTAATAGTTATCACTGTATCACCTCATATATACCGAGAATATTGAAAACTTACTTTATTCATAATTTTTTTATTTTATTTTCTATATTCTATGTTTACATTCCAAAGGCTTTCCCCTTTCCCAGTTCCCACCCACCATAGTTCCCATAGTTCCTCTCCCCCCAACTGTTCCCCAATCATTCCCCCTCCCCCCTCGGTATTCATAATTTTTAATACTTAATGTTATTAATTCAAACTACATTATTATATAGCAGATTTTCTGAATGTATTTATGACATATGAACCTACTTTTACATACTTTGGTCATCTCAAACCTTAGTACTCCTCCTTTAGTCTCTTGCCACTCACACTCTGTTCTCTGGTTTACACTTGACTACTGAGATATGAGGAAATTGTACCATAGTTCCCTAGGCATAATACTTTCTCTATTAGGATGTGCAGTATTTCATGAACACTTTTGTGTGTACGTTGTTTCCATCACATATCCCTTAAGAATGATAAGAAAAGAAGATAATACAGAAAACTAGGAGAGAAGTGGCCTTGATAAACTTGGCTAGAGACACCCTAGGTAGGCTTTTGGAACTGGTTTGTGGGAGGGATATTCAAGAGGCTGGCACTGAGGTCTAGAGAAGACCTACAATGTTGTAAGTTGAATTCAAGTGACAAAGAACCTGGCCATGTCTTGAAATTTTGAATGAAGCTGACACACACACACACACACACACACACACACACATGGTAGAGGAAATTTCAAGACAGCATAACATAGAGAATGTGCCATGAATACCATTTAACATGTCTTTATGTATCTTCATTACAGGGGAGAGAGAAGGAGGGGTAGAGGTAGAGAAATTGTGCATTTTATAGGAAAGGCACACAGGTATGTTTGAAGTAGATGGCAGGGCTGACAAAGCCGCTGTACTTATTGAGGACCTTAGTGCCCTCACAAAGTCCGATCAGGGCAGTAGGAAAGATACCTTGAAGGCAATTCTCGACACCATAAAGCTATAGTGTCCGAAAAGTAAACAAATTTGAATAATTTTCATTTAAAAATACAACCACAGAATATCAAAGTATATAGAATCCCTACATCGTTTTACTAAAGCAAAATCATCTGGAAAAACATTTTTTCAAGTCAGGCACTGAGACAAAAACCACTATAGCTTTGAGGAGGCAACCTATCAGCTTTCAAGTTTGCAATAGGACTCTGTCGTCTTTATGATACTACATTTGAAGGCATGGAGAATGTCAGCATGAAAGTGTTATGAAGACTTACAACAAGGCTTCAGAATATAACCATCTTAGGCCCAGCAATATGGACCAGAGAGTGTGCTTAAGACAGACTCCAAGGCAAATATGTAGAGCTCTACAGGTGATATCTAAGTTGGAATGAAGACCCCAGGATACTGATGATACCAAGAATGTGAGTCATCTGCACACCTTTATTGGGAGAAAAGTAAAGAAATCTTTATTCATTCAAGAAAGGGCCACAGTAAGAATATCAGCAAAGTCCAACTTGCTGAACTAATGTCTTCTTATTGGGATCATTTATAAGACTAATGCAGAGGCATTACTTACAGGAACAGAAATGTCTCAAGGGTTGCTACATCACCAAAGACCACACCAACATGTTGCCAATTCATGACATCTGGACATATGCTGAGTGTTACACAATTTTGTAGATGATCAACATGTTGTAGACTGTCAGGCAGTTCACAGAATGTGAGCCTCTTGCATAGGTAGCTAAGTTGATCTATTATTCTTTGAGGTGGCTTGACTGATTTCTGCTTTTGGGAGGAAGCTCCATTAGTATGTTTTATTCCCCAGTAAGCTTGGCTGATCCATACCTGCTCTAGGCAGTTCAGCTTCTCTGAGAAAATGTCACTTAGCAGCACTTACAGTTTACTCATGCTCAGAGGAGGAGGAGGAGAAGGAGGAGGAGGAGGAGGAGCCTAATGTATCTGATTAGTTTAGGAACTTCCTGAAGCCTTTGAGTTGTTTACTTCCTGGGCTTAATGAGACTCCAGACAGGATGGAATTTCTCACCTCCCCTACAAACATCCTTTTGCTCCAACTCTTTTCTAACATCCTGTGTATTAAGGCGTTTTTCCCCCTTGGAATCTCTTATTTTATCTCCCCTCCAACATCCTGTTGTCTCAAGAAAAACCTTTCTCTTTGGTAGAAAGTTTTAATCAGAGAGGAAATTGCTACACAATATCTGCCAAAGAAAGCTACAGTCACTGTCTAGGGCCAGAATGTGCTGTAGGATATAACAGAGGGATAACACAAACCCCCTGGAGTACAGAAGATGCTGTTACTCCCTGGATGTTGGACATCTTTGCCTGTTGGATTTCTTTATTGCATTAGTCCAATGTTGTGGACTGTTCCTTCTTATTGGAATCAAAATATTTCCTGCTCAACCATGTATATTGGCATATCAAGTTGCAATTCATGTGATAGTGGCTCACAGTTAAAAGATTGTGTTAGAGGTGATTTTGTTCTTTGAACTTAGTACTGCTGGTTTGAGAGGCTCTGAAACCTTTTACAGTAGAACCTAGTTTGAAGAAGTAGGCTGCTTGGAGGCAGCCTTTCCAAGTAACAGCCTCGCTATGTTCTGCCCCAAGTTCCCTGCCTCCCAATCCATGGCTCTGCAGCAGTCTCTATACCACTGAGCCTCCTCCATCACAATGGGCTGTAACTTCTTTAATTGGCAGTGAAAACTAAGCATTCTTCCCACAAGTTATTTGAGACAGGGAATAATGTTACAGAACAATGAGGAAAATAATTAATGTAGTACTTTGCCTACCACCAATCTCTACCCCAAAGTAATTGATTCCAGAAACGATTAGTGTTGAGAATATAGCTCAGTTGGTATAGGGCTTGTGTAGCATGAATAAAACTCTAGGCTACTGCACTACAGAGTGCTAGGCATAGTGGCACATCTCCATTATCCCAGTTCTTGGAAGGTAGAAGCCTGAGGATCAGAAGTTCAATGTCATCCTCTGCTATGTGGTAAGTTTGAAGCCAGCCTGGGGTACAGAAGGTCTTGTGTCGAAAAAAAACAAAAACAAAAACAAAAAAACATTAACAATAGTAGACCTGTAAGAAATCTTATTTGAATGAAGTGTTTTCAGTGTTTGATGTCTGATTGATATGTATTCCTATTACAAATTCTTGAAGGACCTTGTTTCTTTTTTTTTTTATTTTCTATATTTTTTGTTTACATTCCAAAGGCTTTCCCCTTTCCCAGATCCCCCCCACCATACATCCCATAAGTCCTCTCCCCCCCAACTATTCCCCAATCATCCCCTGCCCCCCCCCCACCATTTCTCTGTTCTGGATCTACAAAACTGGATCCAAAAGACAAGAACCAGCATTGCCTTGCCAACTTTCAACCTAAAGTCTGTACTTGCTTCCTGCTAATTTGAAATTCCTTTTATTAATTTAGTTAAGTTTTAGTTAAAATTTCCTTTGTAATTACTAATGTTAAATATTATTTCATATTCCTATTGACTCTTTACTTTTTTCTGTTGAGAAGTCTTCATTGAAATGTTGCCTGTTTTAATCAAGCAAATTTATTTTCCTACTAGAGCTGTTCTTTGTATAGTTTAGATATTAACTCCTCATCAAATGCATATTTTGCAAATATCTCTTCCATTATTTAATTGTTTTTCATTCTATTAATTGCTTTGTCTGGTTCATGCAAGATTTCAAGTTATTGTAACCCTATTTGTTTATCTTTGGTTTTGTTGTCTGTATTTTTAGAGTTATATGCAAAAAACATCTTTGCATTAACCACGATCAGGAAGCTATTGCTAATGTTTTCTCTATTACTTCTAACGTTTTTTCTATTACTTCTATAGTTTCAGGTCACATTTATGTATATTTCTGTTTGTGTATATGAATTTGATATATGCATTCATATATACATATATATTCTCTCATTCTGTTAAAATAGATTAACAGTTCTATTGACTTTCATACATTAAACTATGCAAACTTCAAGACTTGGTGATTTAATGGTTGAATTTTACAGTGTACTTAAAGAAATAAAGTCAATTATTCCCAGACTCTTTCAAAAATAGAGAAGGGTGTGCTATTTGCAGAATTGTTGCTATGGCTTTGGTATCAAAACCATAGAAAAACATTGCAGGAAAAGGAAAACTTGGACTAATAGCCATAAAATAATTGTCAACATCCTCAATAGATACAGAAGAGCACATCAAACAGCACAAGGGAAAGATCATTCACCATGGTCAAGGGAAGATGTATCTGATAAGACATGCCTTTATACTCATTTATCTTCCTAAATCAGGTCAGGCTTTACAAACTAATAGAAAATAATTCAGAATTATAAATATAATTTCCATCCAAAAGTAAACATTTAGAATGAGAGAATCAAAACAAATTAAAATTCAAAATTCCTATAAAATACCACAATCACATTTTTCTTATTCTTTTTGTATGAAGAGACATAAGAAATAACAGTATCTACATCATTTAATTGTTAGAATTTAGATTTTTTATTGGCATTTTATTAATGCCTCCTTTCTTAATTACAGAAAAATGAGATATAAAAGTTCATAACTTTCTGCTGGATTTGGGACATTTCTACTACAGTATTTTATTATTATTATTATATTTTACTATTGAAGTGTCTCATCTCAAATGCACTTTGAATGCAATGGCTGTTCACAACAGAGCCCTTCCCACCCTGACCACAGAGAGGGTCTTTGAAAGTAAGGCAACCTGAAGTGTGGACTCTATCAGCTTAGTGTAAATCTGTTCCTCTTGAACTGTGTTCATGATCATATTTTATGAATAATCAATTCTAAGGTCTTTGAACACCTTCTACATGATGGACCCTGCTCTCTCTTCTACTGACTTAAAGACTCTACATGTGACCCCCCATATGCCATTCTAAACATTCCACCTAATGTCTTTGCCCATTTTCCATAATTTTAAAACATACAACGTATTTTCTTCATTAGAAAATTCTTTCAGTTTCCAAAGAAAATCTTTTGCCAAAAATATTTCATTCCCTTCTTCCTTTCTTAATTTTAATTTTGAGATATGGTCTGTTTTTATGTAGCTCCAGCTGCCCTTTAACTCACTCTGTGGAACAGGCTGGTGTGGAATTCACAAAGATCTGCCTGCTCCTGCCTCCTGAGTGTGAGAGTATTGTGTTTTACCACACATGGCTTTACCTTATTTTTAAGCCCATTTTTATTGCTTTAAATTGTGTGTGTGTGTGTGTGTGTGTGTGTGTGTGTGTGTTGATATTTGCACATGACTAGAGAGTTGTTAGCTATACTTGGAACTAGAGTTAAGGTGCTTGTGAGCTTGGGGGCTATCTAGTACGTGCTGAGAACTGAACTAAGATCATGTGAAAGAACATTCTGCACTTTTTCACCACTGAATTATTTTACCAGCCTTGATTTTTTTTTAAAAAAAAAGAATCAGTCACTTATATTTTATAGTCTAGGAGTAAAGCCCCACAAAAATTTCCTCCTTTGACATTACCATACTCAGTGGCGTTGCCATTTTTATGGACTCATTTTTGCAGACGTACTTAGGAGAGACTCTTTCACAGCAGACTTTCTAGTATTATGGCTTTTACTATCTTTCCACCTCCTTTTCTGCAGGCTTACCTAAACCATCGATCCAAGAGCCTTGTTAGGGTCATATTCATTGGGACTGAGCACCCCAAATCTGTTTACTTCTGTGTTATATCCAGTGTGGTTTTCTGTGATGGTTTCCATTTGCTTTTAAAAGGAAGTTTTTTGAAAGAAGATAAGGGGTGGTAGCTACAGATGTCTGTGGGTGTAAGTGCAAGATTTAGAGAAGAGAGAAAATTCCATTCTCCTAGGAATGAAGCCCCTGATTGAATATCAAATGCATAGTAGTAAACCCTGAAACATATGTGTGTGTGTGTGTATACAAAAATGGGCTCAGCCAGTTGTGAGTGTACATGTAGTTATATGCATATGTATATGTATGTGTATATCTGTAGTGTACATATTCATATATGTATGAATACTTAAATGCATACACACAAACATGAATATGTTACAACAACAACTATGATAATAGTAAAAGAGGCTATTGGCCTAAGAGTTGAAGGGGCATGGGAGGTGTTCAAGGGATGGTAGCTGAGAGAGAAGAAAATGGGGGATGACATGATTCTAATTCAATTAAAAACATATTTAATGTCAAAAATATTAAATTTAATATTAAATGTGTAAATGTGAGTACATGTGTGTGAATGTTTGTGTGTGTGCACATGCTCACATATGCATGCAAAACATGCATATTCATGAAATCGTTGTACTTGTGGAACTCAGAAGTAACTTCCCTTCTATTATGAAAAACCCAAAAATGGATCAAATTGCTAGATTTGGTTGCAAGCACCTTTACCATTTGAGTTGTCTTCTTGGTCCTCTTACCTAATTTTTAAAGTACTCAAGATGTGGCCCAAAATCATCTTTCCAGGATTTAGACTTCACATAAAGAAAGTTTGTTGGTTTGTCATTTATTCCATCTTGAATGAAAAGTTTGTATATTGTGTCAGAGGAAAAAAAACGTTCCTAACAACTCACAAGTACCTTGACCTTACAGAAGGGAGAAGGAACCATACACAGTGATTAGAGACCTAACTAGCTCGCAGATCCCACATATCTGTCCATTCATTTGATTTCATCCATGGTTCCTTCTCTCTCTCCACTTATTATAGCACTGTCTGGAGAAAAGTTTTGGTCTGCTTTGAACTTTGCACATCTACACTGCTTTGGATAGTGCCTGGATGTATAAATTTTCTGAAAATCCTGAATTCCTGGTTAACTTTACCTCTAAGTACTTGAACAAATAAGTCTCTTTCTTGACCTTCAGTCATGTCATTTGGAAAACAGCAATTATCATAGAAACTCTTCTGCACCAAGGTCAGGAAGTTAGTAATGTCAGCCCTTCTTTTTGATACCTGGCATGAAATAATTACTCAGTGATTATCATGTGATATTTTATTTAATTAGAACCTTCACACAAAGGTTCAAGAAGGTAGCTGAGTGAGGAAGTAGAAAAAAATCATAGTGCCTTGAATCAAAGAGGACTGAGACACTTCATTGTCTGACTCTGGTGCCTTGAATAATGTGCTTTGATTTTCTGAGCCTGGATAGATCCGCTGGGGGAGTATATCTATATAATAAGCTTATCATGAAAAATGACTGGAAAGGCAAGGGAGGAGAAACTGTGGTTAGGATGTATGAGAGAAGAATCTATTTTCAATCAAAGAAAAGAAATATCACATGGTACTTCTTAGTATATATGATATTCATGTTTATATCCATGACTTTAGAGATGAAACATCAAAAAAAGGAGCTTTATTAATACAAAGCCAATTTAAAGAAAATAGAATGGAGTATGAAAACTAAATTCATGCTATAAATGATGCTTTTAAGCATATGTGTTGGAATTGGGAAATTTTCCAGCTTCCATGGAGTGTGTGCAGTGCTCCTTCTAGTGCTTCTTATACAAGTCAGCAAGGTCATTAAAGACCTGGATGAGACGTGGCATGAGAGCAACATGCAAAGCCATATTCAATGTAAACTCCAGTGTTTTTATGGCAAAGAAGTAGTGATTAGCATTTCTAATTTTGGAGATAAAAAGAAGTCTGAAGATAATCATTTGAGTTAATTTCACCAGACAAGGATTATATTATACATTTGTTTTATTTCCAGCCAACTTTGTTCACATCCAATTGTTTTAAAGGAGTGGGTGCAGAGGCTATTTTCCTCTCTGGGAAAGGCACATGGCTGTGCCAAGAAGGTGAGTAAAGCTAGATTCACTAAAGGGAGGTCCAAGTGCCTTTGAAATGCAGCCAATGTCAGATTCAAACTGGAGTAAGAATTTCTCAAAGCTGCAGTGGACAATAAAATTCCAAAATAGAAACTCTCATCGTGATGCAGAAGTGGGAAGATAATATGATTACCATGTAAACCACTCTCAACGAAGGATGAAGTGCTGATAGAGCTTCTAGAAAGTGCTTCATTAATTCCAATTTTCCTAACTCGTATTACTTTGCTTCAGCAAGAGGAAGTGAAGAGTCAAGACTGGACCCCTAGAAGGTGTATTATGCAAACTTTTCTTATAGTGGCATAACTGCCTATGTTATGACGGAAAAAATTCACACAGCCAACAGTTAGAACTTTGCATCCTTGTTATCTTGAAGTGACAGGCTGAAAAAGAGACCATTTACCAAGAGATATTGTTGTCTATGGGGCTATTGGTGTGGACTCTGGAGAGTGACACTCTGGAACAAAATATGATACTGCTATGTCAGAGATATTCCATCTTGACCAGATATTCAGCTGCTGAATCTCTATATTCCCATGTGAAAAGTAAGGCTAGTTATTAGAATATCTGACAATAGCTACCAAGAACATCTGGTGAATATGTGATTGAAGGCAGTTTTGAGTTGCTGTACTGCCATTTTATCCTGAAAGTTTTATCTGAGTCTTGACTTTGGTACTCACAACCATTTTTAATATGCCTATGGAATAGAAGAGACAATTAAATCTGACAACTGAGTTGTGGCCCAGTGTATTGTTCAAGGCCTTGCAAGGACGTTTTAGAGTAACAGTCACTTGTCACTTTGGGGAGAGTATGGGAAATACTTAAAAGCAAAAAGAGAACATTAAAATCAGATTTATTTCCCTAATACTACCCTCATTGAACTGTTGCTTCTTCATTCCTCTTCTCTGAGACATTCTAGGAGGTGCTGGCCATAAGAATTTCATTCCTTGTGCATCTTTCACCAACCCCAAATCATTACCATGAGTGTCTTGACTCCCTCTTTTATGTACCCTGCACTCTTAGACTAAGTAGTAGCAGAACATTTCCATGGAGTTAACAAATACTTGCTTGAACAGACAGATATTTAATGGATTTATATGAACATACCGTATTTTATAAGGATCCAAGTAGCAGAGACAAGCCTTTTATTGTTTTTGTTTCAATACTGCCTTGAGATAAAAATTACTACTATCAGGAATTCCACTGTACAGATGGAGGTGCTTAGCCCTGCCTACATTTCAATTCTGAAGACAAGAGATCAGATATTTTCTGTGTTCTCTGAGTGACAGAACAGTACTAGACGGCTGCATTTTGATTTTTAAATTTAGCATGATTCTGACTTCCTTTCTCCTCTGTGTCTTCTCTTTTGTGCTCTCATTACCTCGGTAGGTTAAAGTTGAGGTACCTGTCTAGACAGAAAAAGTACAGAATAATGAGCCTGGGACAAGAGCAAGGCGTGATGTTAATTGTGTATTAAGCTTTATAGGTCTTGGGATCTTTCATTCCTATGACAATGGTAATAGGAATAATGAATGCTATTTTATTTCCTTCACAGCCAAGCTTATAAAAGGGAGAAACAACTGTAGATGCTCTCCATCTTTTCAGCATTCAGACAAGGCCTACGAGTACACGTAATCCAAAAAGCTCCGCATTGGTGCTTTTGCCAATTTAATTCATTGTAACAGGAGTTTATTGAGCACCTACAAACTCACCAGTATTTCTGATACTGGCAATAGATAAATGAATAATCAGGTATGATATTTGTCAGTGTAAGTTGGCAGTAGATACATGTGCTATAGAACACATCATAGGCAAAATTGGGATTCTTTAAAGGGAGATTCAGACAGGGCTTGATAGGATTTGATATGGTACAGTTATATTCTCTAAAGTTTCTTGTGTGTGAAGCTTGGTATATTAGTCAGTGTTCTCTTGAGAAATAGAACTTATAGAATGAATCTATATCCATCCATCCATCCATCTATCCATCTATCTATCTATCTATCTATCTATCTATCCATCCATCCATTTAGCCATCCATCTCTATCTGTCTATCTATCTATCTATCATCTACCTATGTATCTATATTACCAATGTATCTATATATCTATGTATTTATGTGTGATCTTTCTATCATCTATAGCTATCTATCAATTTGCCTATCTGTCTATCTATCTATCTATCTATCTATCTATCTATCTATCATAAGTATCTATCCATCTTATATTTATATAAATAAAAAGACAGAGAGAGGAAAACTAAACTTTTTAGAATGGCTTACAGACTGTAGTCTAGCTAGTTCAACAGTGGCTGTCTACTAACAAAAAATCTAAGAATCCAATAGATGCTCAGTCTGTGAGGCTTGATGTCTCACCTAATCTTCAGTGTACACCTGAATTTAGAAGTAGGCTCTAATGCCAATGAAGGAATAGATTTACAACAAGAGCAAGAAAGGAAAGAAAGAAAGCTTCAATCTTCCATGTACTGTAAATGCCATAAAAATATATGGGCCAGATTAAATGTAGATCTTTCCACCTTGAAATATATAGATTAAAAGTATGTCTTCTCCAATCCAGATACTGCCCCACCTGGGGATCCATCCCATATACAGTCACCAAACCCAGACACTATTGTGGATGCCAACAAGTGCTTGCTGACAGGACCCTGATATAGGTGTCTCCTGAGAGGCTCTGCCAGTACCTGACAAATACAGAAGTGGACACTCTCAGCCAACCATTGGACTGAGCAGAAGGTACCCAATGGAGGAGCTAGAGAAAGGACCGAAGGAGCTGAAGGACCTCGCAACCCCATAGAAGGAAAAATAATATGAACCAACTAGTATCCCCAGAACTCCTAGGTACTAAACCACCAACCAAAGAGTATGCATGGAGGGACCCATGGCTCAAGCTGTATATATATCAGAGGATGACCTTGTTGGACATGAAAGAGAGGACCTTAGCTCTGATAAGGCTCAATGCCCAAGTATAGGAGAATGGCAGAACAGGGAAGTGGGTGGGAGTGGATGGTTTGATGAGCAGGGGGAGGGGGAAATAGATAGAGTGTTTTTAGAGGGGAAACCAGGAAAGGGGATAAAATTTGAAATGTAAATAAAGAAAATATCTAATAAAAAAAAAGAAAAGAAAAAATTGTGTCTTCCTACTTCAAAATATTTAAAAAACAAAAACAAAAGCAAAAACAAAAACAAAAACTCCCACAGGTGTACCCAACTACTTGGCTTTTAGCTAATCCCAGATTTAGTTAAATTGACACAAAAACTAACCATTAAACATGGTCTCCAGTATGATCATGATGAAAGATCAGCTAGTAAACACTAATTAGATAACCAGAGCATTAGTAGTCTTATCCTTAGAAGATCAATGACATTTTCATGGGATCATAATGTGTTTTGGAAATGAAATGTCCCTCATAGTGCTCTTTGGTTGATCCAATAATTGTGAAGTGATTGGCTATGAGAGCTCTGACCTACTCAATTAAACGATTGATAGCTTCATAACTCAATGATATTATTGAAATATGATGCCTGTGGTCTTAGTTAAAGTAGTCTGACTCAGGTGTCCAGGCAACATGCTAAATTGTTTTTGTAGATTCTTGGGAAATGAGGTGCTTCTGTTTTTTACCATGTCCCTAGAAACTCTACAAAGAGATTTTACCTTTGAGTTTACATAAAATGCTTTTACCATTGCCTTCAAAACTTATTCAGGAAAGAGACTAAGCCAGTTTCAACACATTGGTAACTCAAGTAGAGAAAAGTGCAATCCTAGCACTTTCTCATATGTGGAATCTAATCATATTTGGTGAATAATTTAGAAGGTTTTAATTTGAATTTCTAAAATTATTAGAAAACAGACCCATTTGTTATAAGGATTTACTCAGTGAATATTAAGAAAACTATTCAGCATTTTTCTTTTTCTAGAAATAGCCAGATGACCACAGCACACTGAAGGGAGTATCTATCAGTAGAGGAATTCTGGCTTCTTTAGTTACTAATTATGCAGAGATTAAATGTACAAATTAAATACAACATGACTGTTGGATATTATTAAAAGTATGTACACAAGTCTTCTCCTGGGGCTTTGTGAAGAAATATTTTCATTTTCTTCATTAATAGAAGTACACTTTCTATATTTCCTTATACATGTAGATTCTCTGCCTATGACAAAGGAAGACTGGGAAGAGAAGTAAGTGCCTGGTGGATAGAAACTAGAAGAATCCAATGGACTTCAATATCAAGACCACTTAAACTCATAAGGAACTCTCTGCAGTAACCCATTTAGCATTTATAAGATAGACTTCTCACCAGCAATGTAAGAACACATTAGTACCAACCTGACTGGGATTGGGGAAAAGGTAAAACACTGTCTATGAGGATAGAAAACAAAAGAAATGTGAACAAATGATTCAGAGAGAAAGATTCATAAATGAGTTAGTAGCACAATTACCCTTTTATCTTCAGAAATACAAACGACTAGACAGTATGAAACTGTTGCTGAAGACACTATAAACTTAATCTGCCAGAGAATATGATATTGTCCTGACCAGGAAGATCAGGAAGATCTCTCTTTCTCTTTCTCTCTCTCTCTCTCTCTCTCTCTCTCTCTCTCTCTCTCTCCTGCCTAGTTTTCACAGTACTAGAAGGTGCTGTTAAGAACATTGGGAAAGAAAATATATCAGTAGTCCTACTCAGCATTAGACTATTCAAGCTAACTTACTAACGTTAGGGCAAGATAAAACTTCAGATGGAATAGTAGTGAGACTATTTATGGGGATAACCAATCAGTCTCCTGATTGGCTTTGATACATACTCCACTGGAGGGAAACAATGCCTTGAATTATAGACATGGCTAAAATCTGTGGCTAGGGGCAACTCACAGGCCTTACAGAACTTCCTGATGTTATTTTGCTAAATGGTGGTTCTGTTAAACTGCCTTCTAAATATTTGTGCTTATATCCATAGATTTACAAACACATCTCTCAAATTTGGTCATAGATGCTTCTGATTGCAGAGTAAAGTAGTTAATGCATACTCATAACTGTCCAAAATACTGAAAAATAATTGAATGCGAGTGCTTAGCTCAGCAGTAGATGTAACAGTTATATCAATGCCTAATTAAAGACTCAGAGAACATCATAACAGAGGGGGGAGAAAGAACTGGAGCATAGGAAGAATACTAGGACATGTTAGTTCCTTGATAAAACATAATGAAGCCACAGAATGCTGGCCACCTACACAAAATTAAGTCAGTTAAAAATTCAAGCATGACTGGTGGAGGAGTTAGGAAAGTCTTCCTCCTAAGACAGGAGCTGTTTACAACGGATGGCTGATGATAGAGTGAGAGTCAGTGTTATTTGGAGGAATTGGCCAATGGAATTTTGAATAACCCTCCATGGTGACCCTACATCTATGTGCATGTGCACAGTACTAATTGTATTCAGTGGGTCATTAAAAATACAGAGACTATGAATTTATAAGGAAAATGTGCTTCCAGGAACACAGGGGTATTGGAAGGAAGAAGTCATGAATAAATATAACCAAGATACATTGTGGGTGTATGGGTCTAAACTTTTCAAAGAATTTATCATAAAAGCCATAGATAACAAATGCTATTTTTTCTGTTGGGGACTTTGAAGCATTTCAGATATTGGCTTCTCCTTTTGCACAGACAGGATCCTTGTTATTATAATTGATATCTAGTTTTGCTTTTTTCTCTGAAGAGCAAAGAATAGAGGGAGAACCTCCAATATCTGCCCGTGATGTTGGATGGAGGCAAATAATTGGTCTCCAATAATTTCTTCTACATCTATTATCCCACATTTCACCTGCAGGATATATGTAATCCAGCCCGTATAGTGATCTTGAAACTGATGTACAAACAATGCCATAGTGTTTCTCTAAGTCCAGTTCAGGAAGGATAGTTGCAAGCAGCTGTTTCTTCACAGTCCCTCACACAAACTGAAAGTGGTTTGGCAGTAGAGTATTTTGAGCTAACCATGTTTCTATTGAATCTATAGAATTTTGATATCTTTTAAATTTAATTTTTCTGGTAATTCATTTTATTACCCTTTACAAAACACATCAAAATACAATAAACAGGATATTAATTTTAAAATCGTGATCCTTCAACTCAGAAAGCAAGAGACTGATCCTGTTGTAAGCACATCATAAATTGTTATTTATTGTATAAAATTTCTACTATCTCATTTCTCAAATCATTTCTTTTCCCTCTGAAAATATTGTTGTGTGACCCTTGATGTTAAATTGGATAATATCTATGACAATATAGATTGTAATTTTCACAAAAATAAGTGAATCACATAAATGCAGTACCCCTAGTGCTGACACTGGGCTGGGAATCCTGGGCAGTACCACCTCAGGTAAGGAAGTGGAGATAAGATACTGGCACCACTAAGAGGCATGGAAATCAGAAGATGGTAAGTCTCATAAATGGTGCCTGGATCACCATATAAAGGTCTTTGGATATAAAAACCCTTCAGAAGAATAAAGAAAAAGCAATGGGATGAACCTCACCAGAAGCAGTCAGAAGAGGACATCTATATACAAATATGTATGTAACAAAATTGATGAAAAATAGGCCAGGGTAAGAAAGGAAGTAGAGAAGAAAACTGAAGATGACATTAAGAAGTGGGAAGAAATCTAATGTTCAGGGATTGGTAGAATTAATATCATGCAAATGGCCACATTCCTAAGTGACTAACAAACTCAATATAGTCTCCATCAAAATTCCAATGGAATTTTTGCATTGGCTTTTTTTCATAAACCAGAAAATTAATCTTAAAAATCCATATGGAAACAAAAGACCACAAGGACTCAAAACACTTGTGGGGAGAAAAAGCAATGCCAGAATTATCAGAGTGCATGTCATGGAATTGTAAAGCCATAGTGAAACCAACCAACCTACCAGCCATGACAACAACAGAAACACATGGTATGCATATGAAAACAGAAGTCATATACTCTCTTATCCCACTCTCTTATCCCTCTCTCTCTCTTGTCCCTTTTCTTAATCTCTCCCATCTCTCTATTCTTTCCTTTTCATTTGGTCATGGCTATCTCTCATCTCTCTATCATTTCCTCTTTCTTTATTTTTCTATTTCCTTTTCCATTTTACTCTTTTTATAATAAAGCATGGAAACTATGAAAAAAGAGTCATATCCCAGTGGAGAAAAAAATAGAGGAACCAGAAACACAGCCACACTAATAATGTCATCTGATTCTTTACAAAGACACACATTAGAGAAAAGACAACCTCTCTAACATATTCTGGTAGAAGAGGATATTCACATATAGAAGAGTAAAACTAAATTCTTATACAAAAACAATGGGAAAAGATTAAAAATATTTAATATTTAAAATTTATGTGTTTTCAGAATTTCATACAAGGGTACTATATACCAGTTTTTCACCCCAGTTTATCCATGAAATACATCTCAAATTAAAGACCTTATCATAAGACTCTAGCTTTTAAATTTATAAGAGGAAAATACTTCAAGATGTAGGCATAAGGAACAGCTTTTGGAAGAGGACACTAATAGAGCACAAAATAAAAGCAACAATTGAACATCACATTAAACTCAAGGGTGAGGGAAACACTGATAGAAACAATAAGTAGATAGAAGCAATATAGAGAGCCTATATAATGTGATGACATATTTGCCATCTTGAAGAGGAATTCTTTTTTTCCTCCTTTTTTGTATTAGATATATTCTTTATTTATATTTTAAATGATTGAATTCTTAAGGAAAAGGAGCCTACCAACTTAAGAGTGGAAAGGGAAGGAGGTGTGGGATGAATTTGAGGGAGGTTATCTGGGAAGGGCAAGAGGGATTAAAAAGAAGAGAAACCATGGGGGGAGGGGGAATGATTGGGGAATAGTTGGGGGGAGAGGAATTATGGGATGTAGGGAGGGGGAACTGGGAAAGGGGAAAGCCTTTGGAATGTAAACATAGAATATAGAAAATAAAAATTAAAAAAAAGAAATGTAAATAAATAAAATATCCAATAAAAGAAAAGAAAAATGAAAAAAAAAGAAGGGGTTGATTCAATTCTATTTCAGTGAAAATATTAAAAAATTAAACACCAAAAGAACAAATCATTTAATCAATAAGTAGATAAATTTCTCAAAGAGTTCTCAAAAAAGACGTATATGTGACAATGAGCTACCTGTGAGATCTGCGACTTCTTTTAGGCATCGGGGAAATGGATATCAAAATAACACTGACATTTCACCTCATCTGGGCCAAAAAACAAAACAAAACAAAACAAAAACCCAAATAACAGAAAAGGATGGTGAGGACTGGGGCAAGTAAACAATACTGGGGGCAAAATGGAGATTCCTCAGGAGCAACTAAAAAGGGGGCTATTGAAAAATATGAAAAGGAATCACAAGAGAGGCAAGAGAAATGTCTGTAAAGCATGACAAGGGATGAACGAAAACAAAGGGCACTGACATGATACATATGAATATATTATCATGGGATCCATCTCTTCATATGCTGGCTTAAGACATTAAGGAAAAGAGAACACATGCAAATTAAGGACACCAGGTATTCGACTAGTATCTAAATCAGTATAGTGTATTAGTACCCACACCAATGTTTGCAACCGCACTGTTTACAACAGCAGTCCAGGCATTAGCCCCCCCCAGGCACCCATCAATCAGCAAATGAGTGGCTAAACAAAATCTGCTGAATCCATTGTGTGCAACGCAGTGTCAGTCCAGTATAAGAAGGAATGGAGTCATGTTTGCAAGAAATAGACTGGAATAACTTCATGTTAAGTCAAATAAAACCGACTAACAAACTAATGTTGCACATTTTTTTTCTAATTTGTGTAATCTATAAAACAGTTGAAAGCAGTGGGAAAATATTAAGGAAAAGGAAGGGGGTCATGATGAAGGGTAGCATATATAAGTAAGGCCAATGAATGAGGCAGGAGGGGTTAAAATGTGTTAGATGGATGGGTGGGTGAAAATGCCTTAATGAGATTGAGTTTTATAAAATGAACATGCATTAGTGAAAAATAATTGTACACTAAAAAGGATAATTTTGATAGAGTATGTACTTATTTTTCTAGTGCACATTAATTTTGACATAGTACTATAGGCTCTAGAGTGAAACTGTTCTAATGTATACAGGATTGTCTTTACCAAAGTCATTGACCAAATTAGCCTGGCTGTTAGGTACTAGAAGCACTTTTCTATCCATAGCCCTGTCCTACCTTTTCTCTGCAGTACCATGCTACTTCTTTGACTACTTCTCTTGGAGGAGCAGGTGGGAATTATAGCAGCATATTCTGGAGGATGCAAGTATCTACAGCTAGAATAAGAGTTTGAGGCAGGGAGGCATGGGTTCAAGAAGTAACCTACTTCCTGCAAATGGATGTTTAAGCCTATAGTCCTTTATCTTAAGACACATGCAGGTAGGAGTGTTCAGTATTAATAGAGTGTTGATTTGATTGATCAGCTTCTAATATGCCTTTTTGCTACTTTGAATTAAAAGTGGTCTTCTCAAAAAGCAAGAAATCTATATGATCTGAATTACATCTGGACTTATAAGATAGGGTCAGATTGTTCTTCCCAGTCGGAACAAAGCAGGAAGGCACTGGGTCTAATTATGTCCTTGGCATATGTTTTCCATATCACGTATCCCCGATGACCTTTAAGGCAGCACTCATTCCAGTTTCTTGGCTCTCACTGAACCACCTTGCCTTCAGGAATGTGTGCTGATTGAGCCCCACAGCTGGTGAACTGTGTTGGATGGTGTATGAGGTCATTCAGTGTTCATAGTCCTCTTGTGAACCTCACGTTGAACCCTGGAGGGTGAAACATTGAGAAGGTTCATTTCTGTCCACTTCCTCTTATTCTCTTCACTATTGTTAGCAATACCATCTATATTACCCAGGGAAGCCATTCCTGCTTTGTGTAGGATATCCTGTTATGTGCCCAAATGCTGTCCTAATAATTTAGTGCTAGTCAGAAATAGAAAGGAAGGAAAAGCATATTTATTAGGTGCTTACTTATCAGACATTAACGCATTTGGTCTTCACAATAATAACACAAGGTGGAAATGTTAATTTTCATTTTACTTGCAAGTAAATTAAAGCCTAATTCATTGATAATATTTGTCCATGGTTTTATAGATAATAAATAGCTGATCCACAATTATAATCCATTTTAACCTCTAAGTTTATTGTTTTTGTTCCAATATACTGTACCCTGATAATAACTCTTTTGTAGTATAGAGAAGTTGGTCTTTTGCTTCATTTGACACTCATTTGTAAGCATGTTGATAAGAACTTACTTGTATGTGGTTTAAACTAGGTGAGGATCAGATGATAGAGCACCGAAAACTGCAAGGATTTGTAAAATAATATTCATATACTAAGACATTTAAATTAGACAATTACAGTGTACTTAATAGTGGTAGGACTGGAGAAGCTTAAGGTAATAGAACGAAGAGAAAGATTACAACTCATGGACTAGGAAATGCTGCAGGAAGAACTGGTATCTTAACAGAGATGAGCAGGAAGACTCCAAACACTGCAGAATTTTGAGATAGAACAAGGATCCACCAGTGGCGAAGAAGTACATTCCAGAGAGAGAAGAAGGCATCTGCAAAGAGAAGCTGTGTAAGATGCTTCTCTGTTCATACTTACTTGAATTTACTTTTTACTGGGCAGCAGAAAGATACAAGAAGAGTTCACAATATACATACTAGAAGTAATAATTCCCATCAAAAATATTTTAAATTGACTTGGAGGGGGGCTTGAAGGAAATAAAATTTAAGTATTATGTGATTTTAAGGTAAAATATCTTTTTTGCCCTTATTGTTTCGTTCCAAAGACTAGCTCAATGTCTGGTTCATAGTAGGTGTTCAAAGTATTGACTGAGAAAGTAGAAATAAAATAAAAAGGTGATTTAAACTAGCTTAGTTTTTTCATCTGAGTAATTGCTAGGATATTACACAGCAAGGCACACATCCAAACTCAGTCTGAATTTGAATCCTGCTCTACCATGTACTATCTGTTTCTCTTTGCGTGAAGTATATCAAATTTATACTTAACAACAGGCAGTTATTTGGATAGTATAGATGTCATAAGACAGGTAAATATTATAAAGACTTAATAGGGGATTATGTGTACATGAAATTTATAGTAAATATTAGCTAAAAACGTAATTGTTAAAGGAAAGCTTTTTAAATGGTAAGAGAAAAACTCTCATACATGAAAGAACATGACTATGTGTTAGACTCTAACAATTAGGGATACCAATTTACCAATGGTTAGGCTGGTAACAATTCACTGCCAGCTCAGAGACAATCCCCAAACAAGCACATGCACAGATATGAAATACTCAAATGGATCTGACAGTGAAGGAAAAATTAGTTTCCTTTACAGTGAGGAAGGAAATTTTCGCTGAATGGAAGAGGTAAAATTTCTCTGTCTATAGTAAAAAAAAAATCACTTACCATCATAAGTCTGTAGTTCAGAGTTGTGAAATAGCTTTACCAATGGGAGACAGATAACTTGGAATAGAATACTTTATAAATTGTGTAGTTTTTCATTGATGTGAATTTTTTCCTCCCAAATGTTGTTATCAATACATAACATATAACTTAATGAACAAGTTGTGAAAGATAATGATTATATATTTTTCAGAACAGAATTGAAATTCTGTATTAATGTGCTTCATTGTTAAAGGTGGCAGGATTTGGAAAGATGACTCAGTTCATTTAAAGACACAGTACTTCCAGAAGTTCTGAGTTCAGTTTACAGCAACCATTTTATCCCTAGTATTCAGTCCCCTGGGTTATCAAACTTAAACCAAGATCAACTCGACTGCAACTTAAATCATGGATTTCTGAAACTAACTTTCTTTAATTCAGTCTGGGACAAGATCTGATCATCTGCACTTCTGACAAGTTTCCAGGTCTGACAATCCTGGGAGAACAGCGACGTGGCTTTCTCCTTGTTTCAACATATACCATTTCAAATAAATTCTCCAGAATTTTTATGGCACAGTGGTGCAGGGATGGAAAAAAGGAAATGGTGTCTGTTTGGGTACAAAGGATTTAGAGTGAATTTAGTTTCCCTCCAGATCCAATGTGGTTGGAGGAAACATTTAAAACCTTGCATTTCCTTTCCAGTGTCAGTATCTCACCAGAGGATTATATGATCCTTGTTTTTCAAAGTTGTCTTCAGCAACAGTTATTGTTTCTGTAATTTAGTACAGGCCTGAATGAGTCCAGACTGGGACATCTAAAGAACTTAACTCCAATCATCGTTTGACCTCCTCTTTCCTAAATGGTAGGAGCAACCAAAAGATTGAGCTCTTTTCAGACCCCAGACAAATCTTTCCCTTTATAGAATACTTTTTTCCCAGTACAATTCAGACCCTTTGTCCATTCTCTCTCCTTCTCCCCTTCCCCGTGTATTTCTCTGATTTCCCCCTCCTTCCCCTTGATGAGGGAAATAATGTTTTCCCTACCAATTATTATAGCAGACAATGTTTCAGTGTGCACTCTTGATTTTAACAGAGAAATTTCTGTTTCTGCAGGCAACCAACACACACTGTATAGGATAGAGTTACTGTGTTACAATGCTGACTCTTGGACCACAAGGGAGCTAGACTCCATTGAGAAAATATATCTGTGCCTGTGGGTAGTTTGGAATGCTGGAGAAAAGAGGCTATGGTCTGTATCAATAGATATATGCTATGTATAAGAATAAGTATATTCATGTCCCTAACATACTTCAAAATCTCAGACTAAAGATGTTTTTCTGGGCTCTCCTTGAATTAATGTGCTATTTTTCATGCAAAGGATGCTGAGTCAGACTTTCCGTACTAGTAGGAGGTTAAGTCTTTATTGTCTAAGGCACTAAAGTCCTGCTTTGTATAATTCATTCAGCAATGAAACCTAAAAGCAATGGTCAAGATTATTTTAGAATCCTCTCATCTAAAATTCATACTCAGCTGCCAAATTTTAAATTAATTAATGCTTAAAGTTTTTTTTCTTTGAACTAAGGAAAAGAGATAATCAGACAAATATGTAACCCAAGAATATTCCAGGAGAATGGGCTAGGTGATGCCTGGCCTCTGACTGAAAGATATTATGCTTATTGAAATGTCAGCTGTAGATAGAAAGAAACTGTGAAAATAAAGTCGGAGCCCATTCACAGTGCCTTCAATTCAATAAAACCAATCTGGTTGATTGATGTAGGTTTATTACTCCCATACTCTGCTAAACTATTTTTTTTTATTAAACTGGGAACTTTTTAATTTTGCATTTTAATTATTATCTCACTCTCTTTCCCTCCTTCCCTCCCTTCTTCCCTCCCTCTCGTGCCCTCCTTCCTTCTCTCTCCCTCCTTCTTTCTCTCTACTCCCCCCTCTGTGTGTGTGTGTGTGTTTGTGTGTGTGTATGTGTATATGAACCTAATATGTAACCCTATTTCATTTCCTCCATTCAGTTCAAACTTTAAAATGTTTTAAACAAGTCATGAGACATCCTGGTCTATTTTACATGATATCTGTAAGTCTAACTTATATAAACAATTTTAATATTGTCATCTAGGATATTCATAATCTTCTATAACCATGTAACTCTTGAATTTGAGATCATGAATTAAGTAGTCCCTAATCGAATGCACACTAGAGTGGACACACAATTTCTGAGAAGTAATGAGAAGGTGCACCTCTCAGACCTCAATGACATGTAGGTAGAGAAGAACAAGAATCTAATTAAAGTCCTTCGGACTTATATTTAAAAAGTTTGCTGGAACAATACAACCAAAATGAACTGTTATAACTGAAAATTGTGCCAAAATTCTGCTTTCCCAACCTCTAAATAAACTTGGCTGTCATCACTTTAGAAGCCCCAAATCACTGATGGATAACTGCAGCATCCTTTGTCCTCATCCTCTGTACTGTGTCTTACCTACAGTCTACTTCAATGTGGAAATCTCATACCCATCAGACTCTTGGCTATTTTCAGAGAAGACAAGGTGTTCTTTGACTTCCAATAGGCAGTAAAGTGAATGATATTTCATTCGCTTATAAGGCTCAATGCCAGATTCAGGGAACAGAACAAGAAGAAAGGTCTTTCCCTGCCCCCAAACACATTTGTGTCTGAACAGCATTTAACAGAAAACAGTAGAAGTTCTATGTATCATTGCTTGCTGGCTGCAATTTGACGAACTAAGGCCTTTGTTTGACTGTTCCCTATTTACCTTCTTTTAAGTTGTCTTGGCAAACGCAAGTTCTCCAAGTTGTCTTTCCATGAGAAAGTGTGTGGTGGGCACAGAAGGGAATTTTATTATCTTGGTTTAGTTTCTATTTATATTAAAGTAAATGATGAGTTTGTTATATTTGAAATTTGGAAAGTTTAGGGGTGAGAGATAATTAGCTGAATCTTTCAGTCTCTGTCTTTCCTTAAATAAGTCAAATTTTCTCATCTTAAGAGCAATTTTAATTGTCAAAACATTGGCTTTCTTCATGGTTTTTTGGATCCCGACAACCATCATGGCTTGGCAAGCAAGTCTCTACCTGTACAAGCAAGAAGTTATATTTAGGTTTGTGTGGAACTTTCTTTTCCAGTCTCAGGCATACTCAACTGTTGTTGCTGAGTTCCAACACTCACACTTCTAAAGAGAGATTCTGGAATTCTCTTGGGCCTGGTAGAAATTTAAATAGAGGCTCTCACCAAATCTAGGCTGGCCTGACCCCAGTGGGCCCTCATTGCTTGGAGACAGTCTATTGTTGTTTGACTGAATTAAACACATCCACTCTTTGTCATTCTGTCATGTGTCTGTCATTCCAACTAGTGCCTCTAGCAGAGCATGCTTCTTGGCATTCACAGGCATGCAACTAAAGGAAGGAGTCAAGGAAAGAAAACAATAAAGGGAGAAGAGGACAGAAAAGTGGAAAAGGTAATGGGGGAAGGAAGATGAGGATCTTAACATGAGGCTCAGGCACCTTTTTCTAAGAGGTGAACATGTGACATGTATTTTTAAAATCTTCATTATCTAATATAGTCACAGCCTTAAACCATATAAAAATATTTCTGTAAAACTTTAGGTTACCTTTCCTATAGATGTATGTAATCTAGAACTATTGTAACAGGCACATAGTAACTGTTAGATGATTGATTGAATAGGAAGATGAATGGGAGAGAACACTGAGTTTAAGAATTTTATATGGTACTAAGTAAGGCACAGGGATTGCAGTGCTCATCTGGATCGAGCAAAGCAGGGGATTCTGTTAAAGCCTGCTGTATGTCTACAGGGATTCCATGAAGGGGATTGCTAACAAACAGTTTTCAGGAGCTGAATTCTTACAATTGGTATTAGCTCATTCGTTATTAGGCATTGACTGCCAAATACACTGGAAGTAGGTGTTTGTTTATTGATTCAAAATTGTGAATAGATGATTGTGTAAAGCCAAAAGTGAGATATAATTAGTTTCTTCCCATCTATATAAGGCCACAAATAACTATAGAAATTTCATGCTCGAGTTTTCTTTGCTATAATAATTTGCCTTGAAATAAACAGCTTATAGGAGAAAGAGGTTTACTTGGCTTTTATTTCCCAGTTACAATTACTGAGGGAAAGTCAAGGCAGAATTTGAAGATAGCATAACCATGTCATATCCATAGAAAAGAACAGAAAGAATCAAATGCATGCATCCCAGTCTACTCTTGATCTCAGCTAGTTTTCTCTCTCTCTCTCTCTCTCTCTCTCTCTCTCTCTCTCTCTCTCTCTGCACTCTTCATCAATGCATACACAGAGAATGATGCCACACAAATGGGCTGGATGTTTCTTGAATCCCCACTGTTAAGATACTGATGAGTGATACCTCTCAGCTAAAAGAAGAACTAATAGGGTTTGGAGTGACAAAGTGCTGGGTAAAATACTTGAAATCAAAGTATGAAGACTTTGTGCCCAGATCTCTACTACTAACATAAAAAAGTTGGGCAGGCCCACTTGTGACTGTAAACCCAAGTGCTGGTGGTGAAGGGTAGTGTGTGAAGATAGAGGAGGATCCCTGAGGTGAGTTTGATAGCCACCCTACTTGAAAACACAAGTTTCAGGTTCAATGAGAGACCCAAGGAGGCAAAGTATAATAGAACAGGATACCCAGCATCTTTTAGTGACATTTCTACTCATACATATGTGAGACCATATGCACAGACACTTGCTTATATAGGAGTGTGTGTGTGTGTGTGTGTGTGTGTGCGTGTGTGTGTGTACATATGCCTGTGATAATGAGTTCCTGAGAGGACATTATTAGGAACTGGAAGACATGCATACAATGGGGAGGAGGGTGGTCTAAGGGAAACAAAGGTATGGAAATTTTCTCTCAAAACCCCACTCTCATCCTCACAATAGCCAACATTATATCCTACCTAAGTGAGGCTTGCTGTTGTTCAAGAGGCAGAGACACTAGCGGAGAAATGACATGATTATCCTTTCCCCGCCTGCCCTCAAGTGTCAGTGTGTGTCCCACAGGCTAAGAAGGAAAGAAATGATGCTGGAATTTTTTTGTTTGTTTGTTTGTTCGAGACAGGGTTTCTCTGTGTAGCCCTTGCTGTCCTGGAACTCACTCTGTAGCCCAGGCTCACCTTGAACTAAAAAAATCCTCCTGCCTCTGCCTCCCAAGTGCTGGGATTAAAGGTGTGTAGCACCACCGCCTGCCCGGATGCTGGAATTTAATATGGACTAAATCACTATAAATGATAGCAGAAACTATCACCAAGAAAACTGTGTGTGTGTGTGTGTGTGTGTGTGTGTGTGTGTGTGTGTGAGAGAGAGAGAGAGAGAGAGAGAGAGAGAGAGAGCATGTGCGCGCGTGTGCTCTTGCACTCCTTTTGAACTCTAAAGCATCTGTGGGATGAGCATCCTTACAAAACACAGTATCTCTTCCTATTCCTTGATTGACAGAATATGTAGAGTAAAGCTGTAGGAATATTGCCTACATTAATGACTTGTACAGCACCATAATGTCCTCTTGTCTCCTATCATATGCCAGAGTCTAGTTTTTCAGTCTCCCTGCTTAGACTTCGGTTGAAGGGACTTAGTGTTTACACAAGCCCAGTGGCTGCTTTGCATAGCTTGTTTGTCCAGTGCTTGTCATTTACCAGGCTTAATGCCACCCCAGAGTGGCCCAGATGCCCCCCAAAAAATCATGTCACTGTAGTTTCATCTTGCCATGAATGTAGCCCTCCAGCCCATGCATGCTTCATTTGAATTCTTCATATACTTGGACTACGTTTAAAAACATATTGCCAGTGATCCATCACAAATAAGAGCTCTCTAGAGTTATTTGTGGAGATGTTGTAAAACTAGGAATTCTCACAATCACAGTAATTTTAATATCTGGCAGACATTTTATAGTGGGTTGTTGAAATCTTTCCATAATTCAAAGGGTATTAACTTTCTTAAGTCAACTTTTCAGAGTGTGATATTTTAAATGAGAAGGTGGCAGCCTTTTTTTTTTCTTAAAGAGTCAAACTGTGTTTATATTTAGAGGTGATATGGCCTTAGTCACACCCCTTATCCTATGGCACAGTGGGGAGACCCACCCACTATGAGTGACAACAGTCTCTGGCTTGGATGCTAAGCTGTATAAAAGGGAGAGAGAGAGTGGGCTGAGCCCCAGCTTTGACCGCTCGCTTGCTTCCTGTCTAGATTCAATATGACTGTCTGAACCAAGCTCCTGCTCTCTGTTCGTTTCTGCCACGGTCGATTGCATGTTCGAGAGTCAACTAAAATAAACCCCGCTTTCCTCAAGTTGCCTAAGAGTGAATGGAGCTTTTAGCAGCAAGGGAATACATGAATCAACAATTCTACCTCTATTAACTCTGATGCTATTTGCGGTTTTTTGTTACTGGAAAAATAGCAAGAGGCACATGCTTATGCTTTTCTCTATATGCTAACTTATTTCTGTGTACTAGGGTTAAGCATGAAATACTGTATGGGATTTTAAGGAACATTTAAAACTCTTAGCAAACTTTACCAAGGTGACTTTCCAGGACCCATGGCCATCCACGCCATCAAAAATGAATACTCGAGTTTTTAATCTTAGCCATTCTGACTGGTGTGAGGTGGAATCTCAGGGTTGTTTTGATTTGCATTTCTCTGATGACTAATGATGTTGAACATCTCTTAAGGTGTTTCTCAGCCATCCGAATTTCTTCTGGTGAAAATTTTGTTTAGCTCTGTACCCCATTTTTTGATAGGGTTATTTGGTTCTTTGGGGTCTAACTTCTTGAGTTCTTTGTATATATTAGATATTAGCCCTCTGTCGGATGTGGAGTTGGTGAAGATCTTTTCTCACTTTGTTGGTTGTCGTTTTGTCCTTCTGACAGTGTCCTTTGCCTTGCAGAAACTTTGTAATTTTATGAGGTCCCATTTGTCAATTCTTGATCTTAGTGCATAAGCTATTGGTGTTCTGTTCAGGAACTTTCCCCCTGTGCCTATGTCCTCCAGGGTCTTTCCAAGTTTCTTTCCTAATAGTTTCAGTGTGTCTGGTTTTATGTGGAGGTCCTTGATCCACTTGGAGTTGATCTTAGTGCAAGGAGATAAGAGTGGGTCAATTCGCATTCTTCTGCATGTTGACCTCCAGTTGAACCAGCACCATTTGTTGAAAAGACTATCTTTTTTCCACTGGATGGTTGTGGCTCCTTTATCAAAGATCAAGTGACCATAAGTCTGTGGGTTAATTTCTGGGTCTTCAATCCTATTCCATTGATCCACTTGCCTGTTGCTGTACCAATACCATGCAGTTTTTAACACAATTGCTCTGTAGTACTGCTTGAGGTCAGGGATATTGATTCCCCCAGAAGTCCTTTTATTGTTGAGAATAGTTTTAGCTATCCTGGGTTTTTTGTTGCTCCAGATGAATTTGAGAATTGCTCTTTCTAGATTTATAAAGAATTGAGTTGGGATTTTGATGGGGATCGCATTGAATCTGTATATTGCTTTTGGTAAGATGGCCATTTTTACTATATTGATCCTGCCAATCCAGGAGCAAGAAATAAAAACTCAAGTGACAACAAATGCTGGTGAGGATGTGGAGAAAGAGGAACACTCCTCCACTGTTGGTGGGATTGCAAAATGGTAAAACTGCTCTGGAAATCAGTGTGGCGGTTCCTCAGAAAATTGGGCATGTCCCTTCCAGAGGACCTTGGCATACCACTCCTGGGCATATACCCAGAGGATTCCCCTGCATACAATAAAGACACATGCTCCACTATGTTTATAGCAGCCTTGTTTATAATAGCCAGAAATTGGAAGGAGCCCAAATATCCCTCAAAGGAGGAATGGATACAGAAAATGTGCTATATTTATACAATGGAATACTACTCAGCAATTAAAAATAATGAATTCATGCAATTTGTAGGTAAATGGTTAGACCTGGAAAATATCATCCTGAGTGAGCTAACCCAATCACAAAAGAATACACATGAAATGCAATCACTGATAAGTGGATATTAATGAGCCCAGAAGCCCTAAATACTCAAGGCACAATTAGCAAGTCAAATGATTCCCTAGAAGAAAGGAGAGGACCCTGGGCCTGGAAAGATTGGATCCAGTTTTGTAGAGAAACTGTGGGGGGAGGGGGAATGATTGGGGAATAGTTTGGGGGGAGAGGAACTATGGGACATAGGGAGGGGGGAACTGGGAAAGGGGAAAGCCTTTGGAATGTAAACATAGAATATAGAAAATAAAAATTAAAAAAAAGAAATGAATACTCAAGTTTATTTTGATGAATCATTAGTATCTCTAGGACCTACACTTAAAAAAAATAAAAAAGTGTTGTTCTCAGTGAATAAATGAATAAATACTGCTCTATCTTTTAAAAGCATTGCGATAGCAGATAGGATACACAGTTATACTTCTAGGCTATGTTATGTTGGTCTTTGCACAAAAGGTTTTACAGATTGAAATAAAAATTTCTTAGTACTCTTATCACTATTCTCAAAAGCTGTGTTTTATAAAAAATGTTTGTAACACAGAAAAGAATTAAGTATCCTTAGATACTCACTATTAAATCAATACTTCCTTTTAATTTTTAATAAGTTGCTTTATATGCTATAAATTTACTGTTTAAACAATTGCATATAATTTTATGTCTGGCTTTTATGTTCTAACATAAGATTTTAATATGTTATTTAAAACTATTGTCATGGTTTTTAACAATTATATACTGTTTCATTTGGCAATTGCTCCAAGAGTAGATATAGAAGCCACTGGTCTATCTCTATTAACTACGGAGGTTATTTTCTGTTATTTGTTATTGGGAAAATACAGAACAGAAACATTATTTCCGTGCACTAGTGTTAAAAATGAAATCATTTATTACCTGTGCTTTCATGGGTATATTTAATTTTCTTGGGCTGGATTTTTCTTGGGAAGCATCCTCTTATTGTGGAAATCCAGGAAGAGGTACTGTCCCTGACTCGTATTCCTGCTTGTAGGAAGCTTTTCTTCTTACTGGGGTTCCTGGGGTTCCTTGATGTGATAGTATGTGCTGGATCTTATTGTGGCTTGTTATACCCTGTTTGGTAGATGTCCCTGGGGAAGCCTGCTTTTTTCTGAGGGGAGGTGGAGGTGGAGGAATGGGAGATGATGGTGTGTAGGGAGTTTGGAGGGTTAGTGGTTAGGTGGGGAAAGGATATGTTTTGTGGGGAAGTGGCTGAGGGGGAGGGAGGGGAAATGCCTTTGGGAAACTGTGGTCAGGATGTAATACATAAGAGAAGAATTAAAAAATGAATAAGAAAACAAAATAAGCTAACCAGGGTTTTGGACTATTTAGCACTCTTAGTATATGTCATGAGGTGACTTTCCAAAGGATGTGCTGAATCTACACCATCAGCCATCAGCGATGAGTAATCAAGCTTATTTTAATGAGTCATTAGGATCACCAGGATTAAATTCCTAAAAGATAAAAGGTATTGTTAGCTGGGTGTGTAAGTGTGTGCTCAGCTGCGATCCCAACACCCCAGGATCAGGAGGATGAGGAGTTCAAGACCTGTTTGGATGACATAGAAATACCTTGACACAAGCAAATGGTTATACGTGGAAGTAGGAAAATGGAACTGTTGTTTTAATTTACGGTCTCTTAAATACTTTTCCATGCTTATCCATTTATCAATAGTTTCTCTGTGTTTTGTATATTCATGATAAGATCATTTTAATATGTTGGTTAATCTTAGGTACCAACATAAGGTGAGAGATTGCCTTAACAAATTGTTATTAAAAGTTTAAAAGTCAAAGCTATACATTTTATGATTGCATATATGTGCATCTTAATTTATTCAAGCCTCTCCATGACATTCAAGAATTTCTTGCTTAGGCTATTAAAACAGGCTGATTTACCACATATGCTGAGTAGCATATAAAATTCAGAGAATACATTTTGTTTATATGTGCCCGGGCCATGTCTGTTTACTCTCTGTGAACAGGACCCTGTGCTTCTTGGATACTTTGATGCTAGGAGTTGGGCACTATATTTTCCATGCATTATTTCAGTTCATTCTCATAATATCCCATAATGTATGTTTTATTTTATTAATAAAGAAGTATAGGGTGTGGGATCTGTCTACTTTTGCCCTAGTTAATATGTTTTGTTAGATGTAGAGGTAGGTATGTCTGCCTCAACACCTATCATTGAGTATTTCTACTTCCCTTCCTTCTCTCACTGGTCTCTCACTGGATTGGATTCTTTACTCTGAAACTTTTCTTCTCTGTCACTTACACATATTACATTTTTTAGGAATCCTGCTAGGCAGGCAGGGTGAGTGGAACCTGCCTGGGATCCTTGATGTTGAGCCTTAAAAAGAAAAAAGAAAAAAAGAGACATAGACAATAAGTTTTTCTGTTCACTTCAATTAAAATGAAGGAAACTAACATCCACACTCCCACACATAGAAAAGAAAACCAAACAAATAAAAAACAAATGTAGGTATCTTGCCTGCCCTGTCCTGTGCTCTTTGCCACATGTGTGTACACATGTACACTCACAGGTGCACACACAGATACAACTGCATGCAAACACATACACACAGAATTGTTTGTGTGTGTGTGAGAGAGAGAGACAGAGGAGAGAAACAGAGAGAGAATGTATGACTGCATGCAGGTACACAGAGAGAATGTGTGTGTGTATAAGAGAGAGGGGGGAGAGGGAGAGGGAAAGGGAGAGAGGGAGAGAGAGAAGAGAAAATGTTCTCTGTCATAGGTGAGACAAAGTTTCAAATGATAATCCCTTTTATGCAAGATTGGGGTTTTAGTGCTCAGAGAATTCTTTCACTGAGGGGGTTAAAGGCACTTCTTATAACACTGACTCCTACTAGTGTACAAAATAATTCTTTTACTTCCACAAGCACTATGTGTCTAGAAGTAAACATTAGCACAGTGGAATAAGATCCTGAGACCATGCAATTTTAATAAAGCTAATGTTCCAGTTTATGTGTGTGAAGGATGTATCTGTTTTCTTACTATGCAAATGATCTCAAACAAATGCTATTTCTCATCCTAAACTTCTTGTCCCACACTCCCTTCACTTCCCTTTGGCACAGGTCAGGAACAAATATTTGAATATCATTTGTTTCTTAATTCTCTAGACTGCTGTTTGTTTGTACTTAGGAAATAAAGATTCTGAAAAGATACCTGTGTGAAAATTAGTCCACCTGTAAGTGCAAATGCAACACTACCTGTGTTCGCCTAATCTTTTGAGTCTCGGAAATATAAGACTGACAGCTCTCCTATGACTTAAATGGGCTGCTGCTGGAGCCGAATGGCTTCAGTTCCCCACATGGCCTTGACAGATCCTGTATTTGATGCCCATCAAGGTTTAAATTCTCACACTGCAACCATCCTGTCTACACTCGCAGGTGGAAGATCATGGCTAGCTGCACTCTTTGTTTCCCCATGATACAATATCTACATGTATGTCCAGAAACACCTTTAATATTACTCCAGAGGTGTAAGATGCCTGAGCAAGACCATCCCATATCTTAAAACATAGACACAAAGCATCATCATCCTTATCTTTCAGTGATAGCTCTCCTGTTTTATGTCCCACTCATGCTTTCTTTTAGGAACTCTGTCATACTACAATGTTAAGTTTAATGGTAACTAACATGGCTGGCTATCACTATCTAAATGAAAATTTAAGAAAGTGTCCTTGCAGAATTATCACAATTAGAAAAGCACTAGGCATCTTAATCTTGCTTGGCACACCGTCAACTCATGTAAATACTTTTCAAGATTGAAAATCTGCTAGGTTGTGTCTTAACCCCAACCAGAAAGACTGATGACTTCAGAAATGTCTGCTTCAGTCAATTTTGAGGTCCAATATCTGCACCCTAGGCTAATTCTCTCTCAGCGTTTTGCGAATTCTGTATTGAGGGATTTCTTTCTTTGGAAATGCTATTCAAAGAAACTTACAGAACATCATTCTCTTCTTGTATAAAAGGGTCTCACCTCAGAGCAGTAAGAGAAGATTCCAGGGCAGACAGGTTATTTATTTTTACAAAACACTAAGAGGCATTTCTGGTTTTTACCTCCAATTTGGAATGGGAAGCAAAGTTCATAGATTGTAGCATGATGGCAAACATAGGAACCAGTTTAGAATTTGAAGCAGCTACTAAATCACCACTTGACTTTGCTTATCAGTTCCAAATCATTAAAGTTTTTCACATAGGCAGTTTTCTTTTCTGATGGCAGAGAACTATAGACATTAAGTTAATTTAGAATTAAACACTTTCCCAGTCTATTTAAGTGTCATCTCATCATTACTGTTTAGAACTAGCATTGTTTGGAAACATGTGGGCAGTGACAATTCTTAGAATCCCTTCTAGACCATCAAATTAGAAACTCAAGGAAGAGCCAGATATCTTCGTTTTCAGAATTAGTTATTTTGTACTGCTGTCAGAAGCAAAGGAATCTATAGAAGGAAAGTTATATATAGACTTCTGATTATGGGTCTAGAGGAATATAAGCATAGCAGCAAATAGACCTTGTAGTACAGAGCAGGAAGCTGAGTGCTCATGTCTTGACCAGGTAGTAAAGTGAGAATATAAACACTCAAAAGCCAGTGGCATGCTTTCCCTAACACAGCAATATCTCCTGAGCCTCCCAAACAGTGCCACCAACTGGGCACCAAGTGTTCAAACATCCAAGCTTGTGGGTGACATTTTTATTTAAACCACTACATTTTTCAAAGTTCTTCAGGTGAACCTATTGAATATTCTAAATTAAAGAACGATTGGCCTTCATTTATTTCATTTGACTGACTCTCCTTTCAGGATGGGAAAGTCAACCCTTTAATTTAGTACCTTATTGTCAAAGTCAGACATAAGAGCCTTAGCCAGTGCCCCAACTCATCTTAGTGCCCTAGGCTATGAGTCTGATATGGAAGAGGGATGTTGATTCACCTAACTTGTTTATCTAATAAATACATTTGAAGTATCTGACTTAAGTAAACATTTGTGATACATCCAAACTCTTCTACTTGACCATTTTCATCAAATCCCCATCTAAATCTTCTCTTGGTTCCTAAAGGAATCTACAAAGACAAGGCATATTTGTAACTCCTGCTTTGGAGGTCACAGGATTCATGAGCAAATACATTGTTGCATATTTTCATTGCTCTATTGCCCTACTCTAAAGAATAACAAGTAAATCTTCCATGCTAATAAAATTAAAAATGATGAAGCTTTAGTGCCTACATATGTGCTGTAAGGTATAAATTATGTTTAATGTCATTAATCAGGAACATAAGAAAGAATAAGATTGATTATTAAACTAAGGGAGGTTCATTGCTCATCTTTTATGGCTTGGGTAAAAATATGTGCCACCCATCTGTACCCCAGGTTTGAGTGTTGTCAAGACTGTTAGTGATGATTAGTTGTGAGTGAGCTAACATTATCAGTGGATTTGTCTGTTGATAATTTTATAGTTGAATTGGGACACTAGGAGTTGGGATATATAGTTGGAGGAGGGAAGTGGTCATTTGTTACTGGGTGCTTGCTTTTGAAGAGTATGCCCCTTTTTCCCCCTGGTCCCTTGTAGAATATTCTTTCTCTCTGGGTCAGTATAATATGCACAGAAATGTGATATTTGATATGTAATGAGCTGGTAACTTTCTAAATGTGTAGCTGAATCAGGTAGCATATTTCACAATAGGATATAAGGGCATGACATTTTGAATCTCACCAACGATCATAGTCCTGGTTTAATTCAGATGGGATGGAACAACCCAGCATCTTCAATCTCAATTTAGTGCATTTGTGCTTCATTTCACAATGTACTCTCAAGTTATAGTTTATTAAGATTTTTTTCAATCAGAAGAAAAATTATGAGTAGAGAAATCTATTGTTATGAGGACTATTCAAAACTAGCAAGTATTGAGAATAAATTTATTAACTGAAAAAGTCATTTGAGTTGTTGGCTAAATTAAGTCTTTTGATCACTAACTACAAAGCTATGATGATAGACAAAGGACATGTAGATATATTTTGTATTAGCAGATAGCCGTAAGAAAATCTGAGATACAATAATTTGGCAAGTTGCTTAGAAATGACGGCAAATTCTTATCTATTTTGTTCAGCTAGCAGTCAATAAGCATTGTGTGCATGTTATTTTTGTACAGAGCCCTAGACTAGGTGCTTCTCAAAAACATGTGAGTTTCAGACATCAATAAATTATCCTATATTTGTCATTAAGTATAAAATATACAAAATATATCAATCTACGATATGAAGGTGGGTGACAGAGATGAAAATTTCCTCACTGGTCAGCTAATGTGACAATACAGTGATAGACCCTGTCTCAAGGGGGAAGAAAATGACTGAGTCGGACATGGTCTTTGGACTTTCATACTTAAACTTTGGCTTGCAGATGCCCACATTTACACACACACAGATGCATGAATGTGAATACATGTGTAGGCATAAACACAATATGATGTAGACATAAAACAATATGATTATCTCTCAAGGATATCATTGTGAAAGTTCCCTTTTGTTGCTTGTAAAACTCATGTTTGCCACATGATTATTCTCTATTTATATAGCCAATTGCAGAATTTTCCATTTTCATCTGTTGATAATAAAAACTATATATTAATGTTAAACCAATCTTGATTACTGTAAGGAGAAAAGACAAGTTGATCATAGTGGAGTCTTATTTTCTTTCATATTACCAGATTAAGTACACAGATATGTTTGTTTATTTTCACCTGTGTTAATAAGTGATATGATTTGTAAATTATCGTTATTTTTAATTTCATCAAATTCTTTTTATTTGAAAATAAAAGTATTCTTTTTTATAGAAGAATTCTTTTTTATAGAATAATTGTATTTTATAGAAGAATATTCTAGAAGCTGGGGAGATAACTCAGTGTGTAAGAGTACTTGCTGTGCATGCCCAAGGACCTGAGTTAAATTCACAGAACCTAGGTAAAAAGAAAGAACAGTAGCATGTATCTGTAATCCTGGTGCTCCTCAGGAAATATGAGAGGGATACATGCTCCACTGTGTTCATAGCAGCCCTATTTATAATAGCCAGAAGCTGGAAAGAACCTAGATGTCCCTCAACGGAGGAATGGATAAAAAAAAAAATGTGGTATATATACACAATGGAGTACTATTCAGCCATTAGAAACAATGAATTCATGAAATTTTTAGACAAATGGATGGAGCTGGAGAACATCATACTAAGTGAGGTAACCCAGTCTCTAAAGAACACGCACAGTATGCACTCACTGACAAGTGGATATTAGCCCAGAAGCTTGGAATAGCCAAGACACAATCAACATACCAAATGATGTCCAAGAAGAAGGAAGGAATGGCCCCTGGTTCTGGAAAGGTTCAGTGCAATAGTGTAGGGGAATACCAGAACAAGGAAGTGGGAAGGGGTGAATGGGGGGACAGAGGGAGGGAAAAGGGCTTATGGGACTTTCCGGAGCGGGGAGCCTGGAACAGGAAAATCATTTGAAATGTAAATAAAGAATATATCGAATAAAAAAGGAAATGTGAGAGGGAGATGAGTATCTTGAGACACTCATGGGTCACTGAGCCTGATCTACACACTGGCAATTAAAGCTTGTCTCAAATCAGTGAACTATGAGGACTGACATTGTTCTTTGAGCTACGTAACTACAGTTTGGCATAAATATGCCCACATTTACACATATATAAATGCATGTATGTGAACATATGTGCAAGCACATGCAAGAACACTTAAAAAATAAGTCGACTATATTGGCCTCATAAATTCACTTGTACTGTACCATTTTTTCCTGATTTCTGAAATAGTTCCTTTCATGTCTGTTCCTCACATATCTAATGAAACTCAGGTAGCCACCTAAATCAATGTTTTCTTAGTAATGTGATGTTAAACTAAAAATTTTCTTTATTTAATGCTTATAAAAATTGCGAATTATTCTGTATCTTATTGACTAAATTTTAATAAAGTTTATAGAATATTTTAATTTTTTAAAAAATAATTTCCTTCATTTTTGAGATTACACTGTTCCCTCCCTTCATTCCACCCAAACACTTGCTTGCTTATTCCTTGCTCTTGTTCAAATTCATAGTCTATCCTGGAAACTAACAAATGAAAATAGCAAGAGGCATAGTCTTTTCCACAGAAGATTACATCAACTGCTCACCCAATGGCAAATGATCAGCCCTGAAAAGAAACATTATTACAAGAAACATTATTCAGACTGAACAGGTTACATGTATATTTTTCTCTATTTTATTTTCTATTTATATTTTTAAAATGTTTTTCTATTGATAGTTGTAAAATTTCTGTTAATACACTTAAAATATTTAAATTCTTTAATAACTGTGCTTATATTCATCTTTTCACATTTAATAAATTTTGGGGTCTAACTTCTTGAGTTCTTTGTATATATTGTATATTAGCCCTCTGTTGGATGTGGGGGTTGGTGAAGATCTTTTCCCAATTTGTTAGTTGCTGTTTTGTCCTTTGACAGTGTCCTTTGCCTTGCAGAAACTTTGTAACTTTATGAGGTCCCATTTGTCAATTCTTGATCTTAGAGCATAAGCTATTAATGTTCTGTTTAGGAAATATTTCCCTGTGCCCATGTTCTCAAGGGTCTTCCCAGTGTCTTTTCTATTAGTTTCACTGTATACGGAAACTATGTGGAGGTCCTTGATCCATTTGGAGTTGAACTTAGTACAAGGAGATAAGAGTGGATCAATTTGCATTCTTCTGCATGCTGACCTCCAGTTGAACCTGCACCATTTGTTCAAAAGGCTGTCTTTTTTCCACTGAATGGTTTTAGTTCCTTTGTCAAAGACCAAGTGAGATGATACCAAAACCACACAAAGATCTGACAAAGAAAGAGAACTCCAGACCAATTTCCCTTATGAACATCAATGCAAAAATACTCAATAAAATTCTTGCCAACCGAATCCAAGAACACATCAAAAAGATCATTCACCATGATCAAGTAGGCTTCATCCCAGGGATGCAGGTATGTTTCAATATATGGAAATCCATCAATGCAATCCACTACATAAACAAACTCAAAATAAAAAATCAAATGGTCATTTCATTAGATGCTGAAAAAGCATTTGACAAAATTCAGCATCCTTTCATGCTAAGGGTCTTGGAAAGAACAGTAATTCAAGGCCCATACCTAAACATAGTAAAAACAATATACAAAACCCGGTAGCCAACATCAAACTAAATGGAGAGAAACTTGAAGTAATACCACTAAAATCAGGGACTAGACAAGGCTGCCCCCCCCTCCATATCTTTTCAATATAGTACTTGAAGTTCTAGCTAGAGCAATTAGACAACATAAGGAGGTCAAAGGAATACAAATTGGAAAGGAAGATGTCAAACTATCACTATTTGTAGATGATGATAGTATACTTAAGTGACCCCAAAAAACTCCACCGAGAACTCCTACAGCTGCTAAACAACTTCAGCAGAGTGGTTGGCTATAAAATCGACTCAAGCAAATCAGTAGCCTTCCTATAATCAAAGGATAAGCAGGCTGAGAAAGAAATTAGGGAAGTGGCACCCTTCACAATAGCCACAAACAATATAAAGTATCATGGTTTGACTAACCAAACAAGTGAAAGGTCTGTATGACAAGAACTTCAGGTTTCTGAAGAAGGAAATCGAAGAACCCCTCAGAAAATGGAAAAATCTTCCATGCTCGTGGATTGGCAGGATTAATATAGTAAAAATGGCCGTCTTGCCAAAAGCAATCTACAGCTTAAATGTAATCCCATCACAATCCCAACTCAGTTCTTCATAGAGTTAGAAAGAGCAATTCTCAAATTCATTTGGAATAACAAAAAAAGGGGGGGTAGCTAAAACTATTCTCAACAGTAAAAGAACTGGGGGAATCAGTATCCTGGACCTCAAGCAGTACTACAGAGCAATAGTGTTTAAAACTTCATGGTATTGGTACAGTGACAGGCAGGTAGATCAATGGAATAGAATTGAAGACCCAGAAATGAGCCAATAATGATTATGAAGGTAAGAAGTATGTTTCATTGTCTGTTGCATTTCTAATAAAGTGCTGTGTGCATATATTCAAGTTGCTCTCATCAACCAATTATGAAAAATACTAACACCTTCCAAACAGAATGTACTGCTTGCTAGAATTTGTACAGAGGTTTGTTTGTTAGGTAGAGCAAATGCTATTTATCTTGTCATACTGAGTACTGAAGAATATGTTGTTATTGCAAGGAAATGAAGGGGTAAGAAATTTATGGTTGTTGATGAGTTAAGTCTGCTTACTAATCAGCTATCTCTAAAATGAGGATTGGCACACACAATTTTGATAAATTAACAAATTTTGTAGTACTGGCACAGTATTGTTGTTTCTTCCCAACGTGATGTATGGAGTTAATTTGGTTCTAATTAAGATCACATCTCCAATATCATCTTCATACTGTCACCCCCACCTCCTGCCCCTCCATTTCTCCTTGGAAAAGAGGTGCCTTTGTCATGGGTACCAACCTACCCGTCAAGCCACAGCAGGATTAAATGCATCCTCTCCCACTGAGGACAATCCAAGTAGGGGAAAGGGATTTAAAGGTAAGCAACAGTGTCAGAGACAGCCTTTCCTCCCATCCCACTCTTATTAATAGAGGACTCACATGAAGACCAAGCTGCTCATCTGCCACATATGGGTAGGGGGCCTATGCCCAGCCCATGCATCATCTTTGGTTGTTGGTTCATTCTCAGTGAGCCTCCATGGGTCCAGGTTAGTTCATTATGCAGGTATTTTTGGCCTGTGCTGACTGTGCTGACTCTGGAGACCATATAGATATCTGTGGTATATGCCGTCACCAGAAAACACATAGAAGATTATGATTCCTGTTGCTGTTGAGTCTAAAGGGCAAGGAAACTACTTTTGCTATGGTATCGTTGACTGCAGACTCATGGTTGAGGAACACAGGCAGCTTCTGTGATGAACCCTAATCTGCCCCTCCCCCCTCCCCAAAGTAACAGCCTAGATGGGAAGCCATTGAAGTCTCAAAATGGCGACAGGAATGCTGTGGTGTTGCTCTGCAGAGTTGATGGCTTCTGATGGGAGCACGGGTGGAGAAGGAGTCAATTTTCTTTAAGGGGTTGGCTACTTGGAATTGGACTATGCTCCAGTGAGAATATGGGCAACATAAACGAAGACTTTTTTCTTTTCTTTTCTTTTCCCTGAGAAGGGTGTGAGGACAGGACACATCTGGGAGGACTGGGAAGTGAATGGGAATGAGGTTCATGATGTAAAATTCTCAAAGAATCAGTAAAAATGTTAAGTTAAAAAAAATCACACCACTAGCTTTTTATGGATGAACAGATTCTAAAGTTTATATGGAGGAAAACAAAACAAAAACAAAAACAAAAACCCAATAGCCTGCTTCATATTAAAAACACGATTCTAGTTAGATGACAAATTGCCCAACTTTAAGACATACTATAAAGACAAAGTAATAAAGGTGGTATCATAGTGGTCAAAGAATAGAGAAATAAAATGAAAAGAACAGAGCGGAAAGTGCACAAATAGGTCCATATAAATATAGTCAAGTCATCTCTAACAAAGAACTAAGAACACTATGAAATATCAATGCCGATTGTTCAGCAAATGGAGCTAGAATGACTCGATATCCCCATGCAAAAGTAAAACAAATGAAAATCAGAATAGTGCCATATTGTAGAATTGGCACAAAATATTTTAGGCTTCTGTGTAGAATAGAGAACTATTCCAGATTGGTTCAGTTAAAAATAAAAAAAGAGTGATAAGAAAAAAGAAAAAAGAGAGAATTTAAATAAAGAAAAAAGAATTGGAACGGATGAGGGAGTGAAGGAAAGAAAAGGGAAGGAGGGTAAGGGAGGATAAAGGAAGGGAGGAGAGGGCGCAGACAGGCAGAAGTCAGGGAACACAGGCTAAGGTAGAAAAAAGAGGGCTTAACCTAGTGTGGTAGAAATTTACCTCTAGGTATTTTCACAATGGAAGAAAAAACACATGCAAATGAACTGACCACAGGACAAGTAACTACAGAAATAGCACCTCACAAGAGTATGCCAACATAGCTGTTCTTTCCTTCAGCATCCTTCAGAGCCAATGTGACTTTACTGGAGTCAGAATGCTAGAACACAGTTGCTTGCATCAGGCAGCAGTCAGTGACAGCGTGTCTTGGACTGACATCCAAGCAACTACTCCTTCTCTTCTGGCACATCTGGGGGGAGATGAATGTCAGTGCTGAGTAGCAGGGCTACGCAGTAGATGTGTAGACTTTGACACTGCACACATATGGCTCTGGATCGTAACCCTGCTGCTTTGGAACACTGGTACATTGCATAAATTCCTTAACCTGCCTCTGCAGTGGTTGCAAAATAAACTGAACTGACAGCAGGATTAGAGAAAACATAGACATAGCACCTGGCACATAGTAGGTAGTAACTTGCATTAAGTACTATCATGGATCAATCTTTGAGTCATTGACTATTGTTTATTTTACTTCCCACATATTAGGGGAGGGTTCCTTGGATACTGTCTGTGTACTGCCTCTTACACAATGGTACCCTAGAGCTCAGAACAGGCTAATACCCTTCCTAACATGTCCTTTATGTCCAGAGATTACAGGCAGCTCTAGAAGATCTACAAGAAGGTGGGGAGAAAGCAGCCTCTGGATATTTGCTATATTCCAGAAACTGTGACTCATTTCCCTGCTAACATGTAAGTATATGTAAAATGCAAGGAGAAACAGCTACTTGCTTTTAGCTTATTCTCTGTGACTCTCACATGCTACCAAAGCAGTGAAATGGTTAAAAAAAGCAAAGGCTGAATGACCTAATTCAAACCTGGTATTTCAAGTGGGAAACATGTACAGACCTATCTATCTTATATATACACGCAGAGCCCTACAGCAATCAACAGAGATTTTGAAATAGGTCCTTGTGGAAATGAATCTAGGGCCCAACATCATCACATTACATAACTTGAGGTTAAAGAAACAAAGGCCTATGAATGGGTGTGCCTGCATATGCAAGCCAGAAAGGCACATAGAACATACCCAGAGCCCTGCCCTACTCTTACTAAGCAGAAAAGTGAAGCCAGGAATAATCTGTTTTTCATGAGCGCTTGAATGTTCTCTGAAGGTGGTCATATCAGGGGAGGAAAGGGAAGCTTTACATCTGTGAGCTCACTGACATGTGAGAGAACAGGCTGAGCTGATGTGCTGATCTTATGCCTCTGTTTGGAGTAGTTGGCATTGTTTGGAACTGAGCATAATAAAGTAGCAATTCTCAAATCACGGATGAAGACACTGAAGCTCAGAAAACTGAAATCAAACTTCTGGTGAGAAGCAGGGGGTTCACCACTGAAATCGGTGGGGTGGGGTGGGGTGGAAGTTCACATTTCAGCTCAGATATTTCTGACTCTAGAAGAGGGGTAGAAAACATAGCAAGGCTTCTCTTCCTGTTACTTGGCCCCATCCCAGGGACCTTGGGTGAGATTAGGGTCAGGTTACCATCCATCTTCCCTTGATAGTAGTTCAGAGTCCGCTTGGAATGAATTCCTTTCTTTTGTGTTTTAGGGGCTGAACATGATAGGTATCATTCCCTGTAGCCATCAAAAAGGATGAGACAATGCATTGGACACAAAGAAAATAGTAGGAGATCGTTTGTCTTGTTTCCAGCTTTCTGTGTTTCTCAGTGAGAAGGGAAAATAGACTTGAGGAGCAAAGGGCTCCTTTTAAGCCAACTGAGTTTATGCAAACAATTAAAAAAATACATTTTAAAAACAGAAAGTTCTTGGCTGTCTATGTGGACACTATATTTTTTCTTGTTAACTATCTTATAAACTGTGTGTGTGTGTGTTCATGTGTGTGTGTGTATGTGTGTGTGCACTCACACATGTGTGAGTTCAAATCATGTGTATGTGGAAACAGAAATTCAACATTAGAGATTTTCCTTAATCACTCTCTACCTTGCTTCTTATAACAGGGTTTCTCATGAACCAGAGCTCACTTATTAATTAGACTGGCTATATAAGCCCTAGGAAATCTTCTGTTTCTGCCTCATTGCTGCTAGAATTGCAAGAACATGTTACCATGCCTGGTTTTTTTTTTTGTTGTTGTTGTTGTTTTGTTTTGTTTTGATTTTTGTTTTTTTGCATCTGATGAGGTACAAACTCCATTTCTCATGGCTGTCATAGTTGTACAGAAGGTACTTTTCAACTGGGCTATCTCCCTGTTTTCATTCTTTTAATGACGACAAAGCAATGACTGTAAATGATAATTCAGTGAGTTCCTCTTGACCTCCAAGTTGTTACTGAGTTGTATACATTCACTTATTTACTTTCACTCACAAAAAATGATTATATGACCTACATTATGGTAATTGCAGCTACTATAGAGACAAGTAAGAGACACACTTGTTCTTAGGAAGCTTAATTCACTGATGAGAATAGCAAGACCTGAGCAAAGACATGGATGCGGCACAGAAGGTTTATCAGTAGGGCTCAGAGAAAGGGTTACTCTAGAAGCAAAGACCCAGTCATTATACAAACTGGAAACTGTATTAGAGCTAAAGAGCAAGGAGGTACCATTGTTAAAAATAAACCTGGAGAGAAAACAGTGACTCAAGCAGGAGCCTACCAAATATCCAGGCTGAGAGACAGATAAGAACTCAAGGTTTTTGGACAAGAGCAAATACTTAAAAATATATATATTTACTATAGAACCTGAACAGAAGAGAGAAGGAGATGATGTTTTGAGATAAAAAATATTAAACAGTCAATAACTATGTTGAAAGACATAGTAAAGACTTCATCAGACCACTAAGTGTTTTCAGTGGATAATATGAACTTTGCTTTTTGGGCTCACATTCTAGGGATACATCCATTATACAAAATTGTTTTATCAATTATTGATCTGATTTTCAAAAATGGTTAGAAGCATTACAATGAACTAAAAGACTTATTGCATTGTATTCTGATAAACCCATATTAAACTTATGTTTAATTATGTAAAATTATGTTTAATATTGAAGCTTATGTAACTTTTCATGATCCTGAAGGCGATATGATTCATATCTTTTCATCAATCAGAAAACCTTGAATCATCTTGTAATATCTGGCTGTAAACTTAGGTTAAGCACTTTCAAAGCTCAATGCTTCTTTCTTATTGACAGTGCATTTACCTGCTTAAATCCTTTTGTATTTTATACCCACCCTACATTTCAGCTCCTCCCTTTTCTAACTGCTGCCTAGTCTAAAAACATGTGTTTATAGCACATCAAGTCACCATATAAGAAACTTGGCCACTTTAAATTGAATTCTCCGTGGAGGACACATGAAGGGAAAGTGAAAAATATTAAGAAATTGAAGGTGTCCTAAGCGCCAGCCTTCTGAGTCTTATTAGACCGGTCACCCAACTATAAATTATTTTCAAATGAGCAAGCATATCTGAGCAACCTCCTAAGAAACCCCAAGCTCATCTAGACTGCTACCAAAGTTTGGGCCCTAAAATAATAGATGATAGATAGAACAATTAATTCAAGGCTTTAAGTGTTAGACTGGTGGAAATCAGTGACACAGATCAGGAATGGTGTTTTGATTGGGAAAGAAAAAATAATACAGAGTAGTGCTTCCTTTCTATATCTTTGACTTGGCTGCTCTTCCTTTATGCATGTGTCTATACTTGCTTATGCCTGCAGGCTAAATTTAAATCACAGCATGTTAATGAATCTTTCTCTGGTCACTCTAACACACCTGTCTTTTTTTTGGAAGTCAAAACTGGGAATCTCGAGACTCATGAACATGCCTGATATTCAGAAGACTTGAGGGGTTTCAACACCTGAGGCTAAATCAAAATTTACTGAGTCAGAGTCAGTAAGGGTGGGCACTAAGTGACTTTATTAGCCTCCTGTCAATTATTAGGCTGGTTTGGATCTGTTTTTGGAAACAGTTCACCTGGATTGCGAACCCGAACCCAAGATTACTCATAGCATTGTAACACTTTCGTTGCAATGAATCTCTGAAAAGTAGAACCCTGCCCTTTTGTTCACTCACCTAATGAAGATTTATTGGCCACTGCTTATTCACTAGGAAGTATGCTTGGTACAGGCAATGCATGAGCAAGCATGAAGAACTATCTCACAGAGATCTCAGGTCCTGGCTATAGGGCAGAAGACTGGGCAGTGCCTCAGAACACAGCGTGATATGGGAAGAAGCAGCATGATCAGCTGCTGCTAAGAGCCTGAAGCTTTTATGTACACCACCAACCAAGAAAACAGGTAGGACACACATGAGAAGGGTCTCTATTATCTCTCCTTTCTTTACCCACTTCTGTACAGAGTCTTCCCCTCTTCGAGGCTTTCTTGTATCTGCCACACAAGCCATTGTTCACGTAATGCCACCTTCACAACTAAGTTAGGCCATTGGATCAACTCCCTTATGCAATAGAGTTCTCTGAGTTTCCCACATCCTCATCCACCCTTTATTCTTACTATGCTATAGAATTTACATTTTATATGATGGAAGGAAAAGAAAGGAAGAGAAAAGAAAAGAAAAGGAAAAGAAAAGAAAGAAAAGCTTCCATGCCTTCTGTATCCTTGCTTATTTGGTGAATTAGTTGATCCTTGGAGACACCACTTTTGCCATAACCCTATAAATGTAAGATCTTCATTTATCATTAGACCACCTCTTCTGGATTTCATGCCATATTCCACACTGTACCTTATTAACTGCTGTTGGCCTAGGTATATTACTTGACATCGCCTCATTCTCATTCATTCTAAGAGCATTTATCTGCATTTTCATCAAATGTCTGGATAGTCTCCCTCAAAACCTGCTTATAAAGCTTGTATTTCCTTACAAGCTCTAAGGAATTACAGTTACTAGAGTCAGGCACGGTGGCATATGCCATCAATCCCAGCATTCCAGAGGCAAAGGCAGAAGTGGGTGGATCTGAGTCTAAGACCAGTCTGGTCTATAGTAGAAGTTCCAGGACAGCCAGAGCTATACAGAGAAATCCTGTTTCAAGAAAAAAAACTAAAATATGTTATTATTATTATTATTATTATTATCATCATCATTATTATTACTTTATTCTTTGAATTTTTAGACTATTGTCTTACTCTGTAGCCCAAACTGGCCCTCAGTTCACAGTCATCTGTTTTGCCTCAGCCAATGGGAATGCTAATTTTTATATTCTATTTTTAAGTCTCCAGACAGTAGCTACATACTAGATATAAAATGAAAAAAATCTCCAAATCCATGTACCCATGCACAGTTATAATACAACAGGTATTTGCTCGGTGATACTAGCATAAGAGAGAGAAACTCATTCCATTTGGTTTATAGAAGTCTATATTTTCCCTCTAAAATATTCCTTCCCACAACTGGGAATTCAGAATACCAATTCCAAGAGTCTCCTGTCTCTTGGAGTCACCAACTTTCTTACAAATGTATATAAATCTGTTTTCCAAGTCAAACCAAACTTAAAAACTATCAACAAAAAAACATGAGGTGTAAGTTTACAGAATGGATACATCAAATATTTTTTAAACAAAGCTCCCAAATCTGAAATTTCAAAACTTACCAACCATATGTGATAGAAAGTCACATTTCCTAAAGTACTTTTCATCACCATATACCTAGTATGCAAACCCTTCCTGGCAGAGTCAAGGGGAGGGTGGAAATGAAGGCTGGGGACCTGCAGAAGGAGCAAGGGGCCAAGAAAGTCTATTAAGGAAGTGCTTCCCAGCTAAAGGCACAGAAGATGATCTCTCTTCCAGAATTGAGACTCTGTGCAGGTTTTGACAACAGTTCAAAGCGGTCCTGCTCCTTTCATTCCTAGATGCGTCAGCAGAGGAAGGTTTCAGTGTTCCCATCGAAACTAGAAATACTTCAGATTTATATATGATCCACACCCTTGGAGTCCAGGCATTACCTTGTTTTGCTGCAGGCACTGCAAACCTTAAACATCCCCCCCCCACAAAGGAAGAGTTTCCTGTCAAACAAATGGAGCCAAACACAGCTGGACCAGGGCCAGGGTATTATGAGAGCTCAGGCAAGGTTTAGGTAAGCAATAGTTTCTGCCTCTTTAGGTTCCTTTTCTCCTTCCCTCTGCATTCCTCACCATCAGCTGTGCCAGATGCAGACACAGAGGGGCATTTGCAAGGGATTCAAGCAAATACTCTGCCTTTGCCTAATTCCTCACACTCAGGGACAGTCTTGACTCTGGTGGTCAAGTACCCGAGCAGTCCAGAAGGTGATGGCAGATTTCCCTTTAATGCTAAGTTGATGGGGTCTTGAAGCATGTCACGCTTGTAAACTAATTAAACAGCCACCCATCACTAGGAGGGACTTGGATTCATTTAGAAAGACTCAGCTTCCAAATATTGTCAAAGCTGAAGTTCACTTTTATTGAGGTAAAAAGGAAACAATAGTAAAGGTGAAAGCAACTTTAACTTTTGTATAGAAGTAATTCATAAAGAGGGTATGTGACTCTTCAACGTGTCTTAACAGATCTGTTTCCTGTGGCCAGAGGCACAAGGCCTTAAGGTATTCTGATACATGTTCCCTAAGTCTATTTAAAAATGAGAGTTTATTTACCAGGATTCCTCAAGACTTAGAAGAAAACACAAGGCCAATCCCTAACCCCCGAAATGTTTCTAATTTTTGATTATTATAGTGAGAAGTGCCTTCTTTATATAAGTTTAAAATTCTACAGTTAAGATTAAAATGTAGCTATTTCTTTTGTGTAACTCTTATATTCCTTGTGGTTGAGGAAGAAGAAAAACGTGGCAAATCTCTAACCTTAGAGGAGATTTTCATCTTAAATTTTGCTTGTTACAGTGGGAACCTAAAGCAGGTTGCTTCAAAACGGGATAAGCTAGATTCTCAACTGAAGCTCTGCTTATAAATCATCTATGTATAGCAATTGCCAGCCTGCCTCTGTCATACAAAATGCCCCATGAGGACAGAGCAGGAGAGGTGAACATGTCTATCTCTCTTGTATTGGTGGAAGTTCACACTGCCTGAGAGATTGCACAAGAACTCTACTCATTCAAATATATATATATATTTGGATAATGAATAAATGTCAGAGGGAGGTAGTTTTTATCAAAATACAAGCAGTGACAGGCAAGGAAACAAGAAGATGAAAGGATTAGGCAGCAAAAATATTCTCTCACTAAGACACAGGACCAAAAAAGAATTAGAAGCTGTTGTCTGAAGCAAGCCATACGCTTGGACCTTTTCCCATGGGAATAAAAGCAACAGAGCAAGGTGACATTCAGCAGCATAAACAGCATTTATTGTGCAGTGTCATGTGAACCATGCCCTGGTTCCGGTGGAAAGGCCAGATCTGGCAGTCAAGTCTAAGTTCCCATTTTCATGGCATCCCTTCATGTTTACCTCTTAAATAAATGAAACAGCTCTGATGCCAAACCAAGAAGCCCATCTCAGAACACTCTCAGGGTGCCATGGCAGGGGGAGGGACTGGGCTGAGCCCCTAGCCCTCTGGAGCACATGATTATGGCACAACAAAAGGCCTTCAACTCTTACATATTGGGTTTCTCATTTGCAATATCAAGGATGTGAACCTCACGAAATTTCTGAGGTTGTGACAAGAATCATGGGTAATGACAGATTTGTGTGATTAACTCATACCTTGCCTAAAGCTGGGTTAATTCTATCTTTTCATGGTACCCAGTTGTTACCTAGATTAAGAAAGAAAAATGAACCATAGCATTAGCCTGTATTAAACACAACATATCCAAATATCTATGAAAATCAAATAAATCCTCATTTTTTTCCTCACAACCACCCAAAGAACTGATTAAAACTTGACTTAAATGTGAATAAATCTTACGATTTTTACTATCAGAATCTGTTTTGTCTTCTTTAGGAAGGAGAAATGGGGCCTGAGAGTTGAGTCAACAATTGAGAGTGCTTACTCTTCTGGTTGAGGATCTGTTTGGTTCCCAGTATCCCCATCAGGCTGCTGAAACTGCCTGTAACTCTAGTGGATCTGACACCCTCTGTGTAAATACTGCATGCAAGTCTGATATGTAAACTCAGCCACATGCACATACATGTAAATAAAAGCAAATTAATATTTTAAAAGAAACGGCAGAGGGTTATATTTTACTGAAATCATATTAGAGAAGTTACGCTTACATGAAACATTGTCTCATAATCTACTAAAATCATATTTGTATCTGTGGTACTTAGAGAACAGTGTCCATTGTTCTGATTCTCCTTTTCATGGCCTCAAAGAATATACAACTTAAATAATTATTATAAAGAAAGACTATATCAGTTGTAGGGTTGGTACAGGTCTTTTCCCAATTTGTTGGTTGCTGTTTTGTCCTATTGACTGTGTCCTTTTGCTTTACAGAACCTTTGCAGTTTTATGAGGTCCCATTTGTTGATTCTTGTTCTTATAGCATAAGCCATTGGTGTTCTGTTCAGAAACTTTTCCCCTATGCCCACCGTGTTTAAGATTCGTCCCCACTTTCTCCTCCACAAGCTTCAGTGTGTCTGGTTTTATGTGTAGATCTTTGATCCACTTGGACTTGAACTTTGTACAAGGAGATAAGAATAAGTCAATTTGCATTTTCCTGCATGCAGATGTCCAGTTGATCCAGCACCATTTGTTAAAAATGCTATCTTTTTTCCACTGGGTGTTTTTTTTTCCCTTCAAATATAGTTTTATTTAATTTATATATTTTATTGTTTCTTTCCATGGATGTATGTTTATCATCTTAGTTGATTAATACTTTTGCTACCACAATTCATGCTTTGTCTTTTTTTTTCTTTTTTTTTTGATTGCATTTTTTTTATTTTCTATATTCTATGTTTACATTCCAAAGGCTTTCCCCTTTCCCAGTTCCCACCCACCATAGTTCCCATAGTTCCTCTCCCCCCCAACTATTCCCCAATCATTCCCCTCCCCCCTCAGTTTCTTTACTAAACTGGATGCAATCTTTACATGCCCAGGGTCCTCTCCTTTCTTCTTCTTGGGAATCATTTGACTCGCTATTTGTGTCTTGAGTATTTAGTGCTTCTGGGCTCATTAATATCCACTTATCAGTGATTGCATTTCATGTGCATTCTTTTGTGATTGGGTTAGCTCACTCAGGATGATATTTTCCAGGTCTAACCATTTACCTACAAATTGCATGAATTCATTATTTTTAATTGCTGAGTAGTATTCCATTGTATAAATATACCACATTTTCTGTATCCATTCCTCCTTTGAGGGATATTTGGGCTCCTTCCAATTTCTGGCTATTATAAACAAGGCTGCTATAAACATAGTGGAGCATGTGTCTTTATTGCATGCAGGGGAATCCTCTGGGTATATGCCCAGGAGTGGTATGCCAGGGTCCTCTGGGAGTGACATGCCCAATTTTCTGAGGATCCGCCAAACTGATTTCCAGAGCGGTTTTACCATTTTGCAAACCCACCAACAGTGGAGGAGTGTTCCTCTTTCTCCACATCCTCGCCAGCATTTGTTGTCTCTTGAGTTTTTAATCTTAGCCATTCTGACTGGTGTGAGGTGGAATCTCAGGGTTGTATTGATTTGCATTTCCCTGATGACTAATGATGTTGAACATCTTTTAAGGTGTTTCTCGGCCATCCGAATTTCTTCTGGTGAAAATTCTTTGTTTAGCTCTGTGCCCCATTTTTTGATAGGGTTATTTGGTTTGCAGTCTAACTTCTTGAGTTCTTTGTATATACTGGATATTAGCCCTTGGTATAGCAACAGGCAAGCAGATCAATGGAACAGGATTGAAGACCCAGAAATTAACCCACAGACTTATGGTCACTTGATCTTTGATAAAGGAGCCACAACCATCCGATGGAATAAAGATAGCCTTTTCAACAAATGGTGCTGGTTCAACTGGAGGTCAACATGCAGAAGAATGCGAATTGACCCACTCTTATCTCTTTGCACTAAGATCAACTCCAAGTGGATCAAGGACCTCCACATAAAACCAGACACACTGAAACTATTAGAAAAGAAACTTGGGAAGACCCTGGAGGACTTGGGCACAGGGGAAAAGTTCCTGAACAGAACACCAATAGCTTACGCACTAAGATCAAGAATCGACAAATGGGACCTCATAAAATTACAAAGTTTCTGCAAAGCAAAGGACACTGTCAGAAGGACAAAACGGCAACCAACAAAGTGGGAAAAGATCTTCACCACTGGGTGTTTTTATCTCCTTTGTCAAATATCAAGTGACCGTACGTGTGTGGGCACATTTCTGGGGCTTCAATTCTATTTCATTTATCTTCCTGCCCATCTGCACACCAATAGCAAACAGTTTTTATCACTACTGCTCTGTAGTAGACCATGAGGTCAGGGATGGTGATTCCTCTAGAAGATTTTTTGTTGTGGAGAATAGTTTTTGCTATCCTGGGTTTTTTGTTATGCCAGATGAATTTGAGAATTGCTCTTTCTATATCTATGAAGAATTGATTTGGAATTTTGATGGGGATTGCATTGAATCTGTAGATTGCTTTCACCAAGATGGCCAGAAGTTAATTTCCAGAGAGTCAAATAACCCTATTAAAAATGGGGTACAGAGCTGGGTGGTGGTGGTGCACGCCTGTAATCCCAGCACTTGGGAGGCAGAGGCAGGTAGATTTCTGAGTTCGAGGCCAGCCTGGTCTACAGAGTGAGTTCCAGGACAGCCAGGGCTACACAGAGAAACCCTTTCTCGAAAAACCAAAAAAAAAAATGGGGTACAGAGCTAAACACGGAATTCCCAACTGAGGAAACTCAAATGGCTCTAAAGCACCTAAAGAAATTTTCAGCATCCTTAGTCATCAGGAAAATGCAAATCAAAACAATACTGAGATTCCACCTTACACCAGTCAGAATGGCTAAGATGAAAAACTCAGGGAACAGAAGTTGCCTGAGAGTATGTGGGGAAAAAGGACACTTCCCCATTGTTGGTTGGATTGCAAGCTTGTAAAACCATTCTGGAAATCAGTTTGGCCATTCCTCAGAAAATTAGCCATAGTACTACCAGCGAACCCAGCTATACCACTTCTGGGCATATACCTAGAAGATGCTCCTACATGTAATAAGGACACATGCTCCACTATGTTCATAGCTGCCTTATTTATTATAGCCAGAAGATGGAAAGAACCCAGAAGTCCCTCAACAGAGGAATGGATACAGAAACTATGGTATATTTACACAATGGAATACTATTCAGCTATTAAAAACAATGAATTCATGAAATTCTTAGGCAAATGGATAGAACTAGAAAGTGTCATCCTGAGCAAGATAACCCAACCACAAAAGAACACACATGGTATGCACTCACTAATAAGCAGATGTTAGCCCAAAAGCTCAAAATAAACAAGTTACAATTCACCAATCTCAAGAAGAAGGACTTAAGTTTGGGTACTTTGGTTCCTCTAAGAAAGAAAACAAAATAGTCCTAGGAGCAATAAGGGAGAGAGACAATGTGTGGAGCAGAAACAAGTAAAGGCCACCCAGAGACTGCCCTACCTGGGGATTCATCCTATAAACAATCAACAAACCCTGACACTACTATGGATGACAAGAAGTGTATACCAAAAGAAGCATGCCATGTTTGTTTCCTGAGGGGCCCTGCCAGAACCTTAAAAATACAGAGGCAGATGCTAACAACCAACTATTGGACTGGCATGGGGTCCCCATTGGAGGAGCTAGAGGATGGTCCAAAGGAACTGAAGGGGTTTACAGCCCCACGGGAAGAACAATGATTTCAGCCACCCAGATGCCCCAAGACTCCCAGGGACTGAACCATCAACCAAGGGGCACACATGTTTCCAGCCAAAAATGTGGCAGAGGAAGGCCTTGTTGGGCATCAGTGGGAGGAATGGTCCTTGGTCAGGTAAAGGCTCAACAGAGGCCAGAACAAAGGGAAACCAAGGGGGGGAGGAGGAAGAGGGAGTGTGTTGTGTGGAGAAGCATATATGTGGAGGCAGGAAAAAGGAGGAAGGGGAGGGTTTGGGGGTCTTAGGGGAGGGGGATATTGGGACAGGTTTTACCATTGGCAATGTAAATGAAGACAAAATTCAACAAAAAATATATTAAAAAAAGCAAAGCTATGCAAAAAAAATAAAAGAGACTCTGGGGATTGAAATTGAATGTTTAATGACTCTGAACCTTTAAGAATTCCCTTGACTATTTTGACTCCAGCTTCCTTCTTTCAGAAATAAGAATGAAAACAATAATGTTTAACAAACATGTTGGGATTCCAGCCACTTCCACTCTCTGCTAACCACTGTTCTGTTTTGGGGTCTATAAGTTTACCATTTTGGCTGAAATAATTTTGTACTATATCTCCATGGTCAGGCATACTTTCTTTTTTTTTATTTTCTATATTCACTGTTTACTTTCCAAATGATTTCCCCTTTCCTGATTCTCCCCTCCCCATAAGTCCCATAAGCCCTCTTCCCTCTGCCCATTCCCCAATCAGCCCCCTCCCACTTCTCTGTCCTGATAATCCCCTACATTACTGTATCAAGCCTTTCCAGGACCAGGGCCCTGTCCTTCCTTCTTCTTGGGAATGATTTGATATATGAATTGTGTCTTGGGTATTCAGAACTTCTGGTATAATATCCACTTATCAGTGACTGCATTCTATGTGTGTTCTGCATACTTTCAAAGTGGTAAAATTTAAAAGGCAGAGCAGTATTCATTATGTGTATTATCCATTATTGGTGGCTACTTTGATTTCATAATGTGGCTGCTGTGAGTAATTCTTCAATGGACAGAGAGCATCAAAGCCTTATACTATGAACATATATGTATATATATACATATATATATGTATATATATATGGATTTTATTTGTCAATGAAACTGTAATGGGGCTGGAGAATGTTTCCAAATACCTGTGTTCATAATTCCACCCTTGTCTGCCCTTCAATTATGTCTGGAAATGTGATCTGCTCACAGGCTACCACCTACCTCATAACAAATCCCTAGACCTTCTGGGTCAAAATTCCCAGAAGTGAGATCAAGAATCTGTTTCAAAAATATTATTTCAGGTGATAGTATATTTCAAGACAAAACTTGAGGAGAAATAACAAATAATGTAATACATAAAAGTAAATTTGAGAACCACATTATATTTATATAAATATAAAATATGTTCTCTCCCTCTGCTGCTTTCCCTCCCTTGCATGCCTGTCCAACTCATCTCCAGCTCTGCTCTCTCTACATTCTATAGAGATTCTCTTAACTGTCTTATCCTCCTAATGAAATTGAAAATACTTTCCTTACACTATCCTTTCAGTCTTAAGGCTTCTGTAAAGCGGTTCAAATAATACTTGCTGGATAGAAGAATAAATGAGCCAATTGCAGAAAGTGTTTAATGTGCCAGTTGTTTTATTCATTTTACAGACCAAGTCTTATTTTGTCCACATAATATTTTTCTCCCAACTGGTCTTATGGATTTTTTTTTGCAAGTGCAAGATTTAGTACTTTTGCTTTCTGAAGAAGGAAAAGGCAGAAAATCTATCCTCTCCCAGAAACTTCTATAGATACTGAAATTGATTTGGGAGAAATTTTGTTCTTCTGCTATATGTGTGTGAAAGAGGATAAGTTAGACTAAGACAGCAACCCCAACCCTTAACCTCTGACCCCTAACCCCTAACCCTAAACCCTTGATCCTTTGGTAATTCTGGGAATTTGGATTTAAGAGGAATATGGGGTGAAATTCTGCAGGTAGCATAGTTGAGTAAAGGACATGTAACCAATGTCTAATGCATGCTTTGATTTAAACTGGAGACCATTTATAAAATGCCTACAGCATAGAAAGTACTTGGTAAATATATATCAAATCTCTTTCCTCGTCTTCTTTTTGACTAGTTCTTGCGAGCATTACGAGCAAAGTGTATTTGGCTGTCCTTATCAGAAATATCTAGACTGAGGGGAAAAGAAGAGGCCTGCCCTTGATCTGTAGTCTATTGACATCTGAGATCATAGAATTGTTCAAGCTAAAATTGGGGTGTAGATTCAGTATAGTCTTTTCAAAATGTGTTGCTCAGACAACCTGAACTAGAATTCTGGCTGTAGTTAAAAAATGCAGATTCCTGATCCTTACCTTTTGAACTACTCAGATCTCCCTAATGACGGGACCTAGGAATCTATGGTTTTAGTACACATTGCAAATAGACTCTATATTCTCTTGCTTGAAAATTTTATTTATTATATGTCCACTATACATGGAAGAGAGTAAGGAAAGCCTTTAAAAATATCGGAGCCTAAAGTCATTTCTGAAAAAATTAAATAAGAATATATAAGGTAGGAGGGAAACAGATGAGGGTTAGGATGAATGGGCGGCAAAAAGAGAATATCTACTATAATATACACATATAATATATACATTCTCTCTTTAATATATCCACTACATTTAAATTTATTAACTGTTAAGGGGAGAAAGAAAACTAAAGTAAGAAATTATGAAGATTTATGATTTTCTTTCTTAAACCAAGAACATATGACACAAATTCTCTTTGAGACTTTAAAAGAGTAACCTCTCTCTGTCTCATCTCTCTCTGTCTCTGTCTCTCTCTTTCACACACACACACTCTATCTATCTATCTATCTATCTATCTATCTATCTATCTTGCCCTCCCTCCTCCCTTTCTTTCTATGTTGGGTTCATGGAAACTGAAGCCAGAGTGAACTAGATGTTAACAATTCTCTTTTAAGCTGCCGTGTAATAAGCTACTGTTTTCAAATGAACAATGCACATTGCTGTGCTGATGAGCCACAACTAGACATTAAACAGTCTGCATTTTTAATTACTATACTAATATTTTGTCAACTGTCAAATGCTTGGAAATAATTTAATATCTTCCCATCTCAGTGAACCACATTTATTGATATTCATGAGCTGAGCTTCTCCAACACTGTCTAGACTGAATGTCAATAGGGTCTGTCGAGGGAGATGCTTTTCTCAGAGGAAGGATATTAATAATGGAACTGAGAAATTATTTTTAATTTGGTTTAATAAAGGATTAGATAGGACACGACCACTGTGGCCTCTCTGTGGTGTGATGCATAAAAAAATGTAACCTGGTTAAACCATACTGAATACAAAACCAAGACAGGATTGACTTAAAATATTTCATTTTAGCTGACATTATTTTCATAGTTCTACTGGCATAGATCTGGTCTTTTATGTTATACCAGAGACTTACTCTCTATTTCTTAAGTAAAAGGGGCAGAGGATTCTTAGAGAAAGCCTTCCCATTTCTGGAAATCTGAATTGTATAAACATTTACAAAATAAATTTTAAAGAATGCCATCAAAATTATTCTACTGAAAAAAATCTTTAATTTTTTGTACTAAGGAAGACAGAAAAAGATTCTGGTTCTTAAGTATAATTAGGGAACCATTGGTTGCAACTGACATGTGAGTGTCACTTATTGTACCTCTATGCAAATCTTGGTAATTATCATGGTCATAGGGGTTGGGAAGGAGTTTTAACTGTTTTTCTCCCTTGTCACCTTGCATAACACTTTCTGTAACCATGGAAGCGAAACTGCAAGAAAGAGGCTGTCAGATCAGAACCTGCTCAACTCATCTGAATCCTTTGTCCTATGTGTGTAGCATCTGTAACAATAGGGATCCACCTTCAACTCTTGATAGGCAAACACGGGCTATAGTGATGATCTACACTGCTCTGGGAATCACTTAATCTACCCAAACCAAACATTCAGAAGGAGGATTTCTCATGCTTGGTATTGGGTTTGTCTATGCTTCTTAAGCTTCTTGTCAGCTCAATTTCCTGACATATATTTTATATTACATATTACATGTACATATTACATGTACATAATACATGTACACTTATATGATGTATAAGTTCATGTAAATCTGAAATAATGTGACTCATTGAGACTTTACCAAAAAAAAAACCAGGTTTTTGGTTTTGTTTTGGTTTATTTTTGCCTCTCATCTCTCTTGCTGCTATACTGACTTTAAAAGCCACTCAACTGATACTAGAAATCTAGCAAACTTCCTAAGATAATGAAGCCATGGACCTCGGAAAATAATTTACTATTGACCCTTTGCTAGGTAAACATAATTCTTTGTTATATTTTATATGTTTCCCACAAATAAGTGTAGCCAACACCCTTCATCCAAGAAGCCTGTCATTACAAGTGAAGACCATCACAAAGAAAGAAATTACCACACATGTAGGTAATGCAGCCAACAGATTCTTGAGAAGCTCAGTCTCAGTGGGTACATCTGCAGCACTGCTCCTAAATCTATGGCTCAGAGAACATTTCAGAAAGGGAACAGGAAGATTATGAGAGCCAGGGTACCAGAAAGTCTGCTGTGTATCAATCTCTACTACAAACAGCTTTATAAACAAGACTGGAGGGATCACAGCATCAATCGACATTTAAAAGGGACAGGGAAGGACTTTATGATGTCCCACCTCTGGATGATGAACTGCAAACAAGTGAAGACTATAGCGAGAAGGAAAATTAGTCTCTCACAGGGTTGCCAAATGCAGAGTAGTCAGACCTGAAAATATATACACACAAACAAAAAAAAAATGGACCAAGAAAATTGAGTATTTGTGCATATGCATATGTGCATATACACATACATATATAAATATACATATGCATACGTATATACATACATATACATATATACATACATATACATGTATATACATGTATATACACATACACATGCATATACACAAGCATATACCATACATACATATATCTACATATCTACATATATATACACATAAACACAGACACACAGACACATATACATATATACATATATATACAAATACACAGATAAACAGATATACATATATACATATATACATACATACAGATACACACATCTACATATGTACACATCTACATATGTACACATATACACAGGTACACATATACACATATACACATACATACACATGTGATAATTATAATATCAAGGAGGCTATCAATTTAAGTGGTTGCAAAAGGTAGGAGTTTGAGGGAGGGCACCTAGAAGAACTTGAAGGGAGAAAGGAAAGGGGGAAATGTCATTTTATTTCAATAAAAATTTAATTTAAAATATTAAAGTAACAATAATGCTCATTAAAAATGCTTTGGCAATGCATCTCAGAAAAGAGTTTAAGAGAAACGCAGAAATTAGTTAATTCATTAATTAACAAACCCATATTTTTAGTGTGTTGAAGAATACTTCCTGTCTTACAGTCTGGAGGTGGAGGTAGGAGGCTCATGAGTTTGAGGCCAGCTTGGGCTCTATAGCATAGCCCTGTCACCGGCAAACCGTTTGAAGTCTTGCCTAGTAGACAGCAGGTAACTAGACTCAATTCTCAGCTGCACAGGTATAAAAAGAAAAATGCAGGCTTTGTCTAAGCATTAGCCTCAGTTTGACACCACTAATCCAATCATAATGTGAAGCACACTCACTTCTCAGCCTTATATTTAGTGTCCATTTGATTAGGCTTCTGACCACATTTCTTAAGAGATGACAGTTTTTCATTACTATTCCGTTCAAGACCCCACATTTGATGAGTTGACCTGTTTTGTTTTACCCCCAATCCGCACTTCGGTTCCCTTCCACATCTAACCCAAAACTGGCATCTCACCCTGTGTATCATTTGGTTGTGCTATCAAAAACCACAGATCGAGAGAGAGAGAGAGAGAGAGAGAGAGAGAGAGAGAGAGAGAGAGAGAGAGAGAAGCTACTTTTCCCATTGGAACTCACATCAATGTTTAAGAGCCACTGATGTTTCTCTTGGTATCTTGGACACATGTTGTATGTCAGGGAACTGAATTTCACAGTTAAGAAACTAAAGCCTAAGAAATTGAAGTTAACTGCTGAGCAAAGCACGGTATAGATGGTAAGTTGCAAGCTGATCCCCAGGGCACAGCGTTCCAAAGTTTGTACTTTTTGACTGCAATACTGTATTGCTTCCCTTTCAGAACATGACATAAATTTGTTTTTACAATGGCCTTGTGATATTTTGTAAGGTTAAGGAACCTATAGGGTCATTCTGTGGTTTTGTTTGTTTTGTTCTGTTCTGTTTGGTTATTTAATGGGTCAGGTCAGTGTAGAAAGGGATCTCCTCCCAGCTCTCCCAAACACTACTCCTCCCTCATTTCCCTTCAGGGATATTAATTGAACATAGTATAAGTTATAATAAGACCAGTCATAAACCCTCATATCAAGGCTAGATAAGGCAACCCAGTAGGAGGGAAAGGGTCCCAAGGACAGGCAAGAGAGTCACAGACACCCTCCCGCCATACCCCCTGTTAGGAGTTCCACAAGAATATAAAACTACACAACCATAACATTGCAGAGGACCTAGGTCAGACCCATACAGGCTCCTTGATTGTCAGTCCAGTCTCTGTGAGACCCTTTGAGCCCTAGGTAGTTGAATCTGTGGCCTGTATTCTTGTGGTGTCCTGGATTTCTCTAGTTCCTACCATTCTTTCTTCCTCCTTTTCTTCCATGGGATCCCCAAAGCCCGGTATAATGCCTACTATGGGTCTCTATAGCTGCTCCTATTAATTGCTAGATGAAGACTCTGATGATGGCTATGCTAGGCATCTCTGGCATCAGGCCTTAAGTTGGACCATTCATTGCTTAGCCACTCCTACGAGTCCTGCATCTCATTTATCCTAGCACACTTTGTAGGTAGGACACATTGTAGGTTGAAGGTGTTGTGTGTGGGTTGGTATTCCAATCCCCCCACTGGAAGCCTTGTCTGGTCAGAGAAGATGGCCAGTGCAGGCTCATATCCCCCATTACTAGCAGTCTTCAATAGGATCACCCTTGTAGATTCCAGGGAGTTTCAATTGCACTAGGTTTCTATCTATCCTATAAAATGCACCCTCCCCAATCCCAGTCATTTCTCCTAATACTCTCTTCTTGCACCACTTGACCCCTTCTGTTCCCATCCCTACTTGCCACCAGTCCACCTGTGAAATATGTCTTACTTCCCCATTCACAGGAAGATCCATGTCCCCACAACCCCTTTGAGTCTTCCTTGTTACTTAGTCTCTTTGGTCTGGGGATTGTAGTGTGGTTATCCTGTATTTTACAACTCATATCCACCTATAGGTGAGTATGTGCCATGTTTGTCTTCTGGATCTGGGTTACCTCATTAAGGGTGACCCTTTTTCTACTTGCAGTCATTTGCCTATAGATTTTACTTTTTTAACACCTGAGTAATACTCCATTGTATATATGTATCACATTTTCTTTACTCATTCTTAAGTCAAGGATATCTACATTGTTTCCAGTTTCTGGTTATTATGAATAAAGCTGCTATGAACATAGCTGAGCAAGTGTCTGTGGTATCATAGAGCATCCTTTGGGTATATGTGCAGCAGTGTTATAGCTAGGTCTTGAGGTAGGTCCATTTCTAGTTTTCTGAGAAACTACCATATTGATTTCCAATGTGGCTATACAAGTTTGCATGGGGATGCCTTCTTTAAAAAATAGAAGTTGATGCTTACAGCCAATGAATGGACTGAGCACAGAATCCCCAGTGGAGGAGCTAGAGATAGAACCCAAGTTGCTGAAGGGCTCTGCAGCCCCACAGGAGGAACAACAATATAAACCAACCAGTACCCCCAGAGCTCCCAGGGACTAAACCATCAACCAAAGAGTACACATGGAGGGACGCATGGCTCCAGCTGTAAATGTAGCAGAGGATGGCCTTTTCAGACAACAATGTGAGGACCATTGGTCCTGTGAAGGTTCAGTGTCCCAGTGTAGGGGAATGACAGGACAGGTAAGTGGGAGTGGGTGGCTTGGTGGGTAGGGGGAGGGAGGATAGGATATGGAGTTTTCAGCGGGGAAACATTTGAAATGTAAATAAAGCAAATATCTAATGAAAAAAACAAAACAAAACAAATAGAAGATAAGGAGTCTTATGGAAAGCCTATTTTTTGTGTTATATCTGTTCTAATCTCTCCATGGGCACTGCTCAGGATGTTAGTCCTATCTGAACTTTGGGCACCTAGGAAGGCTGTGTGGGCATGTCTCTCCCTTAGAGTGGATTTCTGCTGAAGTCTCCTGCTTGAAGGAGGACAGCACTAATGCGTTCCCTTTCCACTGCTGACAGGATGCACTAGATCTGGTGACAGGAGGCTTTCCTTTCTCCAGTTGTCCTTGGACATAGCCGTGCCTCTTGGGGTTATGTAAAACTCCTTGTATTCCTTGGCAGGTGGCCCTGGGAACCTGAATGCATGACTCTTGGGTTGAACATTCAAGCTGAGTCCAATGAAGACCCGATTCTTCTGAATAACTCCGAGTTGTCAGGTCTTTCCACTTAGAATCTAGGTTTGTGGACCATGCCTTTTAGACTACCCCATTAAACTAAAGCTCCAGAACATGTTCATGCATGTTCCAAAAACAATTTATTTAATCTATTTTACATCAAGCAACCTCTCTGGACCAAGAATATTTTGACATCAAACAAAGTAGGGAGGAGGAAAAGACACTAAAGGTTTTGAAGTATCGAATGGAGTTTGCATATTCTAACATCGACACAAGACATTGTCTTAGTTGTGAAAAGTGAAATAAACTTTCAATCAAAGCAAAGTACAAGTGTTAGTTCGGCTCACTTCTCCCCAGTGTGACCCTGGCAATTCACTTAACCTACGCTTATTTCTTCAAGCACCGCCTGAATACAATGGTATGCATTTGAAAATAGCCTTATGAAGCAATAGGAGAAAAATCCATATGATGTGCTTTGTTCACTGTGTGCTAATCATCGAGTGGTGGGCCACCACCAGAAAGAAGAAATTGGCAGATATTTTATTACCTCAGCTATTTTAAAGATCTTTCTAGCTAAAGTAAAATTATAAATGCTTCCCCACCCCCTTTTGCCCTTTCAATTCATTTGGTAGAGGGCAACTTAGCTGGGCCTTGAAGTATTTGGAAGGTCATTCCATGCATGAATTTGTTTTGGCATTTATTTCTGCCTTCTTTATTTTATTTTATCTGCTGCCAAGGGGGCATTTTGATTGGCACAGGAGCCAAGTGAAACCAAGCACTTACTCCAAGAGACGTGTGTGCCTCTGCTCTAAGAGAATCACCTCTGTCTGTCTGATGAAGTCTGACTTTCTTCCCCACTGCTGTGTCTCCGGGAGAAGTATGCTGCTTCCCTGGCCCTGTCAAGTTTCATTCCTTGTCTGTCTCATTCACCATCACCACAAGGATCTTTCAGCTCAGCCCTAGAAACATGATGCAATGTCACAGAATCCATTTAGACAGGGTAACATCTGGGCCGAGGCTTACAAGGGACCATGATTAAATTTATTTCAAACCCTAAATGGAGGAAAAGGTTACTCTGCCTCTCTGGCACTTGACTTCATTATTCTTTCTCTGTCCTAGTAATGGGAATTTTGTTCACTGTCCCTTGAAAGATACCAATCACATGAGCTCACCTGTTCCCATTAGCAATACTTTTGATCAGTGGCTCCAGAATGAATCATGTGAAAATTTCTACTGCATTAAGCTGAGTCCCTTTCAAGTAGCCTGAGGATAAAATGCATTATTCAGTATGTTCTGAACCCTCCAATGCCTTAAGAAATTTGGGATATGCAGTGGCTCTGATTCAGAAGACATTTGGAGAGGAAGCGTATGTGGCACTTTGCACTGAAGAGCCCTGGGGAAGAAAATGTGTTATAAACAGTAAGGAAAGTCAAAATGCGAGTGGGGTCTGAAATCTGAAATCTCAGTACTGAAGCCCTGACCCTGCATGCAAACCTCATACTGGCAGAGCCTGCTGCAGATGTACCATTGCCCATGTTTCCAAGGTGATGCTGATTTTTGTTCTTAGAGTTTAGAGATTATGGGTCTAGAGATTCTGCACAGCTCTCCCAATGGCCATAGATGAGGTGCCCTTATGAAAATGTTCACAGTTTAAATTAAGTGAAAAACAAAGAAGACCTATTCAATAGACGTTGCACATATAGGCCTTTGACCATCTTGCTTTTTTGAAAGCTGCATTCAGGTATGACACATATTGTGTGGCCTCCCTCTTCTCAATGAATTGACCTGTGCAGTTCACTGCACAGAGAGCTGAGCCACCATCAACACAATAATCTGTACAACACTTTCATAGCATAGAAAAAATCTCTAATTTCTAACAGTCCTGCTAAGTCCCCTCTCACTTCCTATGTCACTTCCTCTCTTCCCCCTATTGGCTTCAGTAGTTTACACACTTTATATACATATATATATGCCTATTAATCCCCACTCCACCTGGAATTATATCCAACTAATGGTAACCTTGAGTGCCATTTCCAAGAGATTTATTGCTTCCATCTAAAAAATAAAATGTTAAGGTCTCCAGGCTTCTTGGAGTAGGTGAGGACATGCTGAACTTTGCCTGTTCAATAGGTATAGTTGTGTCTGACAGTAATTTAGAAACAAGATACCAATGTGAGAACTGAGCAAGGAGATCTCAGAAACCCACATGGGAAAAGCAAAGTCTACAAAAGAGAAAAGTTCACTATTATTTGGGGATTTCCTATTATTGATGGAGAATATATCCTAACCTGACTTACAGAGAGCAGCTTGCTGTGTGAACTTTGGCAAGGAATTATACTTAGCATCATTAAATGAAAAGTGTCATTAAGGGCTATGTAAAAAGAGCTCAGCCTACTTCCTGAGTGATACTCAGTCAAGGAAACATGGATTGACTTTGTTTCCAGAGATGTAACCACACAATGTTTATGAATGTATTTCTAGTATCATCCAAAGCAGAATAATAGCTTCCTATAAGTCCATTAAGGTTTGTGAGAGGACGCTTAGAGAGATGAGAACATGAACTCCATGCAATTTAGTAAATCTGATGTGCTGAAACTTGAAATTAGAATGTCTTAGCTGAAGATAGAGGGTAGCTGTATCAGACACATAGTGGTCCATTTCAGAAATGACTTCAACAGCTAAAGTCATATCTGTTTCTTCAAGAAGCTAGCAGTGGAGTTAAGGAAGGAGATTACTATGGTGCATGAAATACAGTAGGGGTAGAGGAGGGCAGATCACTAATTGCACATGGATATGGCTTCATTATTATATTTGATTCAAGTCTTGAATGACAAGCAGATACAGGAAGATTAGAAAAAAAGAGACAAAGTTATGAATAAAGGCCTAGGATCCACTCTATGCTGGAAGATTGCCTAGCTATAGAAGTTGGATGGTAAAGAAATAGACAACATATGGGTAAAAGCTGAGAGCACACCAGTAAGTCAGATTAAATGGTAACACTTGTATTTAGCAATGTTTGTATATTTAGCAATGGTATACAGGAAAGTTGACTGGGATTCATAATTTTTAAGGACATAACCAAACATATGTTTGAGTGTGAGATGTAGATTAAACATCTCAGGATAGGGAGCATATTTAGAATATGCTGATATTTCCTCTGTGGGAAACAATGAGAGTTAGAGCAGGGCAGCCATTAGGAATTCAGATAAGGATGTGGCTTTAAGAGCTAAGTCTGGATAGAATCTAGCAGATTAAATGCGTGTTAAATGGGAGAAACATGTAAAAAAAAAACTGGTTAACATTTCTAACTGCTGCAAATAAATGGATGACATTGACATAATCCAGAAATGTGAGCACAGGTCTGGGGGGGAAAAGGAAATCAAGTCAAAACTGAAATATCTTGGGGGGAGTATAATATAAAATTCAGTGTATATTGTTTGTGTAATTAATAGGTATCTTAGTAAGGGTTTCTATTGCTATGACAAAATATCATGAGCAAAAGGCAAGTTCAGGTGAAAAGGGTGGATTCTGCCTTGCATGTACTTACATTTAGCTGTTCATCACCAAATGACGTCAGGACAGGAACTCAAGCAGGGCAGGAACCATAGAGGCAGGAGCTGATGCAGAGGCCATGGAGGGTGCTGCTTACTGGCTTGCTTTAGCATGGCTTGCTCAACCTGCTTTCTTATAGAACCCAGGACTCCCAGCCTAGGGATGGCACCACCTATAAGCACTTAAGCCATCTTCTATCGATCACTAATTGAGAAAATGACTTAGAGCTGGATCTCGTGGAAGCATTTTCTCAGCTGAAGCTCCTTCCTCTCTGATGACTCTAGCTTATGTCAAGTTGACACATAAAACCAACCTGAACAATATATATATGAATTCATAAAAATAGCCTGAAGTTAACTCATAAGAATGAAGCTAATCCTTGCAATCTTACCACATACATTTAGAACCAGATCTTACCAGTGGCATGGGCCTCTTGTTCATTCTTAAACTTTCCTTCCGTTCACAGTTCTCATTTTATAGTTTATTGCCATTCATGGAAAGCATCTTATAGAAATGACTTCAAAGTTTGCTGAATTATATAGCATTTCATGGCAGGAAACTTTCACTCAGTAGTATCTGAGATTTATTCAAGTTGATCTGTATTGCTGTAATTTATTTATTTTCTCTGCTGTCTGAGTAGTACAGTGCCTGGTGAGATTGATTTATGCCTGCTCCCATTGGTGCACTAGGTTTATTTGTTAATTTTAAACCTTCTATAAGCAATGTTTCTTGGTTGTATCTATTTCTTGGTTTTCAACATGTTGCTTTTGAATAACTGGTCCTGAAGTTAGTTGTAAAGTTCTAGGGAGATACTTGTCCTAGAGATCTAGAGTTGGGAATCTTTAATTAACAGGTGGCTTCTTAATGCCACAAGGTCAATTATGAAGAATCAGAGGGTGTGTTCAGAGGAGATTCAGATACGATATCAATATTTTCTAGTTCACTAACTGTCGAGAGGAGAGGCTATGTGCATTAGAGGAACTTTTGGAGAGTTAAAGGGAGAATCAGAAGAAAACATCAGAAGAATCAATACCACAGACCTTTAGAGAGCCCAAAGCTGTACTTCTAAAGCAGGGTCTAGGACTGGAGAGAGGTCTCCGTGGTTAAGAGCACTGACTGATCTTTCAGAGTTACTCAATTCAATTCCCAGCAACCACATGGTGGCTCACAACCATCTGTAATGGGATCCAATGCCCTCTTCTGGTGGGTCTGAAGGCAAAACATTAAACAACAAACAAAGAATGGCCTGGTCAGAAATCAATGGGAGAAGAGGCTCTTGGTCCTGGGAAGGCTCTATGCCCCAGTGTTGGGGAATGCCAGGGCTGGGAGCTGGAAGTTGGTGGGTGGGTGGGTAATCACCTTCATAAAAGCGGGAGAGGGGGAGGATGGGATAGGGGATTTCCAGAGGGGAATCTGGGAAAAGGGATGATATTTGAAATGTAAATAAATAAAATAGCTAATAAAAAACAAACAAGCCACAACCAAAATCAGGGAACAATGGAATGTATTTGTTTACTATAAGTAAAATCATCACTATCTTACTGAAAGACAGCCCATCCAAGAGAACGGGGCAAAATAAAATAATAAAGTAATATAATACAGAGTAACCACACAAAAAGAGCCTGTTAGTATTAAAGGAAGTTTTCTTGTTTTAGGGAGTCCCGAAAGTTAACGTTGTTTATTAAAGTTTGTGCCAATCCAACAATATATTTCAGAGATATGAATACTTTTGTACTAAAGGGAACTACTTGCATTTTAATAATCACAGGAGAAATGGGGGGAGGGGTAAAAGTCAGTATAGCTATCCCCTAAGAACAGCCAACAAGAGCGACGCAAGAGAGCATTAACTAGTTACTCTGCACACATGCTCTCCTAATTTTTGTATTTCCACTTCACAGAAATTATAGGAAGAAATTATTTTATTGTTAAAATAATCTTTCAAAAAAATCAACTAAGCTGCTTTGTCTGGCATAGACTGCTGGGAAGCTCACTACTTGAGAAGAGAGGTCAGTTAGATGACAGAGAGCCAAAGGAGTAGAACACTGAGAAGAAGACAAACTTTCCATGGCTTTTGACCACAGGTATGATAGGTTTTTGGTAGACCAGATGTGGTCTAGGATTGGGGAGAAAAAAGAGACAACTTCAGAGGTCTTATACAAACAAGTGGAAGGATGAATTAGATATTTACCATGATAAAGACCTGGGAAAGCAGGTGCTGTAGAGGAAATTGGTTTTGATATACTCAATTTTGATGTCTATTAACACCAAATGGTGATGAGAAGTAAATCGAGGGAAGTATGAATAGGAAGTTTAGTTGATAACCTTAGATGCAAGATTTGAATGTAGATGCCATCGATGTGCAGATGAAGAGATGTAATCACACAGGGAGTTATCTTAGATAGAGAAGAGATGATGTGTGAAATTAGAGCTGTAGAGCAGAGCAAATGAGGAGGAGACAGAAATGAGAGGTGGACAAAGAGAGACCATCCAGGTGAGACAGAGGGGCTCCTGGATGAAAGAGGTCAAAACATTTTGAGGACAACAGAGAAATCAACAATTTGGAAAGCTGAAGTTCAAACAGAAAGAAGATTAAGAAATCCACTGTGTGTCTCCTAGGGTACTGTTTGCTACACTGAATCTGCATGACTGGAATGCATCATGCATTCTTCTAACAGGTCACACTTGGGAAGAGAACAGGTTAGAGTATGTGCAGGTAACCAGAAGCCCCTTGGTTCTCACAAGAGCCAGAAATTCCAGCTGGTTCATTTATGATTATTCTTTGCTCATCTTTTGATGCAAGTCCAGGTTTTTCTTTACACAGAAACAACTTGTCTGAAAGTAAATATTTAAGTTTCAGTTTCTGTAAATAGTAGAACTTACAGACACCTACATCTCAGTTCAGAATAAGGGTAGATTTGTATAACCTTATTCAAATCTTCTGAAGCGTTTTCTCCCACACTTACTTGTATTTTCCCATTTTGTTATGTACAATAGATTTTTTTTCCTCATACAATACACCCCAACTACATTTTTTTCCTCGCTCCACCCCTTATGTCCCCTCCACCACTTCTTTTCTTTCCTAGGTTCACTCTTTCTCTGTTTCTTCTTCAGAAAAGATCAGGCATCCAAAGGAAGGCATCCAAATAATACAAAAAAAGTTACAATAAGACAAGGTAAGAGCTCTCAGATTGAGGTTAGACAAAGCCACCCAATAGGAGGAGAATCTCAAGAGCAGGTAAAAGAGCCAGGGTACATCAACTCCCATTGTTAAGATCTTACAATAACAAACAAACAGCCATAACATATATGCAGAGGTCCTGGTGCAGACCCCACACTTTATCTTTCAGTCTCTGTGAGCTCATGTGAACCCCTGCTTAGTTGATTTGGGCCCACATTTTTTCAATAGAACAATGAAAGCAAAAGATAATTCATCTTTATTTGGTCTTTCAAAAATGCCCAGCTTGGTGTCCATAGAAACCACTAGTTTTACTTGTATATCATTGATTTATAAAGTAGGCACACTATGAACATGTAAGTTTAAGACAAACACAATTTTCTCTTATAGTAATGGGAGTAAAAATGTAGATGATTATTGTATATTTTATGGATAACTATCAGATGGTTTCATAAGAGAAGGAAACAATGTTAACTTAAGAAAAATGCAACCCATTCAAGAGAGGGAATGCAAGAACATTCATGCACAGAGAAGGCCCTCTGTCTTTATCAAAAATCATTTGTTGACTCTAGCCTGAAAACTAGATTCCCTGCTGATTTTATTAATTTAAAATGTTTACAATACATATGTATCAAAAAATATTTTTGCTCTGTGACAAGAAGAGAAAGAATGACAGATAGTACAGCATTAATTGCACAGATGTTATATTGAATAAAAGAAGATGTACACAGAATCCCATTCCATGAAGTTGTACAACAAAGAGTGTCTAAGGTCTCTGATGAGAAAATGTTAATTATTTCTCATAAAACAGTGTCCCTTTGTAAATTCAGGGGGATAATTGGAAAAGGCCAGCATAAACTTCCTAAAGTTGAAAAAATGTTTTATATATTAACCTGTATGCAGTTTACATTATGTGTGCATTCATCGGAACTCATAAACTGAATTAGTAAAGGAGAAACATGTAAATAAAGAAATAATACTTTTAAAATGTAGGGTCATTGACAGTACTGCACTCATACACCAAGTTTTCCATCATCAAGTGTTCTTAGCCCTGTAGCCAAAGGACCCAAAACTCTTAGACTGTTCCAGCTCCTGACTCTAGGCAAGTTCATCACTATGATAACCTGATTAATCATCTCTTTGGAGATGTGGTTAATTACAGCTATGGCTAAATGACATGTCTCCCTGTGTAAAGTGTGTATCCTAGAAACACAGGACCTTTCTGATTTTTGATGTGGTTTACAAAAGAAGAGAAACATGTTAAGCTCTGAATCATATGGGAAAGTTTCTGTTATATGAATAGTTCTCATAAGCCAGGATGAGGAAAACAACCAAGGCTTCTGAAAATCAGCCTGCAAAGCTTATCAGAATATAGAGTCAGTCCAATGACACTTTTGACAATGGCGTCCACATGATTGATGATGCTTGGTTGATAATAGAAGGCAGTGCCCTTACAGTAATGATATTTTGGCAAAACGCCGTGTCTTCTGACTAACCATTCATTTTTTATATGATTCTATTCATAGGCTGCATACTTCCACAAACTCATTAGTCTACTGTTTATCATATCTAAGTCTATCTCTAGTTTCTAATTATAAAGGCTTGGGTTTATATGCACAGAAGTGAAACACTACACATTTATAGCATCTTAGTTTACAAAGCATCGGGAACCCAAGTGTGAGACAATCAGGAAAAGTGAGGTGTCTGTTCTTCATGTTATCCTAATTGTCAGAATGGGAAGATCTATCTCATATGAGAGGTGAGCATCAATGACATGGGCTCGTTTGGGTGATGATAGGTTACTGTGTACTCAAAGTCCCAGATCTTCTAATTTCCAAATTTGTGTAAAAAAAGTAAACAGTTTATGGTAATATTACATATATCCCTCTAGAATACACTGGAGAGCAGCACTGGCAGAGATTTGAGCATCCTCAAAGATATGAAATAGCCTCTTACTCTGTCTTGGGACATTTGCTTCATTCACAGTGCTCAAACTGTTTCTGCTGAAGCGAAGATCGGTCAAGGCAAATAACTGCTAGAGATATCTGTTACTTTAGAGAATTCACTGAACAGAACCAAGCATGGAGAATGTACAGCTTTTGGTTTTCTCAACAGCATGCACGGTGATTCATTTCACTTCTGTGTACTCAACTGCTAAACATGATATAACAAAGACCTCAAACCGTAGTGACTTCACTAACAAAAATGTACTGTTATGTTCTGGAGGTCAGAAGTCAAGATGCAGGCAACAAATAAGGCCAATGGTAAATGGACATCTACTGTCTGACTCACTCCAATTTCAAATTAGGAGGCAAGTACTTACATTTATTGGCCCGCTTCTCTAGCATAAAAAAAATTTTTTGAACGAGTTCATACATGCAAAGCATCAACAAAATAGTCAGTAAATGTTACTGGGTACCAGAAGGTTGCTCATGTGACCCCTGAAATACATAATAGGAACTGAAATTTTGCAGAACAGTCAATATGAGCAAAGGCTAGAGGAAGCTGGAAGCTTTGCAAACTCTACTGGCCCCAAGAATAACCATTCACTAAACTGTGGACTAAGAATAGTTATTCTAGGAGCCAATCCAATAATTTACTATGAATTGTATTGACATTTTGGTTACACTTCTATATCTAATGGTATTTCAATGTCATTGTGAAATGTATCCCACAGGCTTACCCATCTGACTGACATCACTCTTTTGGGAGACTATAACATTCAGGAAGGAGAAGCCTTGCTAGAGAAAGTGGGACCCTGACTTTGATATTTGATAGCTCAATCCTAATTTCTGTTTGTTTAATGATTCACAAGAACAATGTATCACCTCATACATACCTTTCCCTCCGTGGCTTCCCTATCACAATAGACTATATTTTCCTTCCTATGAGCCAGGATAAATTATTCCACCTGGAAGTTGCTTCTTGACAGGTTGGTCACAACAATGAGAAAATAACATAGACAAATTACATTCTACATAGTCATTCATTCTGGAATTAACTGTAGTACTTCAGATTTGAGTTCTACCAAAAGCGCCATAATCATTCTTTACCTACTTTGTTATTCACAGGTTATATATGACTAATTATTTCAAGAACCCATCACTGAGATACTAACTAAGACCGGGTTTGGAGTCAATACCAGAGCTGTATTGATGTGTACTTTCTGAATGTGGGGTCTGTATTTGGCACTTCTGAATCCACTGAGATAGAACATTCAGGATATTCACTATATTTTATTCTTAATCCTAATTTGTTATTAAACACAGCAATGCAATGTTCCAATGATTTCTTACTTTCTGTACTGAGAGAGGACTTCTTTTGATTGAGAAATACGGGGCCAAGGTGAATGGGAAAAACGGACATGCAGTGAGTGCTTTGTTGAAAAATCAAAACAGCAAAAGCAGCACCAGAGGGTTCTGGAAGCAAGTAGTTCAGACAGTGGAAATCACTCTAAAGGTAAAGAATAAAAATACAAGTATAAAATCATAGGCCCCCAAACTTATGTTTCATTAGCTTCATAGTAAAGTTCTTCCCATAGCCAAGGTCTGTGATACTATCTAATTTCTTTATTGCACCACTAGAATGGACATGTATACAAAGAAATTCCCAACCAGAACTACTGTCTTTCATTTGACACAGTAAGGAGGGTCACTCCTCTGGTTTCTAATGGAAATATTGAACAGTATGAAAGTGCCATTTCTATCTCAAGAGAAGTTTCACTCATGTTTGCAAATGCTGCATATCCCTTCTAGTCTTGTTGCAAGTGTTGGATGTCCTCTTCATACACAGAGCATCATTTAGGAATAGAAGTACATCATTGCAGAATATATGAGATGGAAGCAGTGTTCTCATTTACTTATTATCCAATTAAAATCTGTCGTGAAAATGATAGGAGCCCTCCCTCCATCAGGACAGGCTGTAAACTGCTGGATTCCAAATGTAAGAACAGAAACTTACATTATAGAAAAGCAAGAGTTTGCCCATTGAAAAGGCCTGTGTTTGCCAGGGTTTAGGGGGAAGGGCAGCTTAATAGACCATAGAGAAACTACAGGACAGTAAAAACTCTTCTCTTTGGTCTTATAATGGTAGGGATATATCATTATGCATTTGTCAAAATATAGATATCTCAGTCCATTCAGACTTCTGTAACAAAGTATTGTAGACTAGGCAGTGTGTGTCCAACAGAAATGTAATTTCTCACAATTCCAAAGGACAGGAAGCTGCAGATTAAGGTACTGGCAGATTTGCCAGTGTGTGTTTAAGACAGTCCTGTAATCTGGGTAAAGCAGAGAAACATCTCTCTGAAGCTTGCTACAAGAACTAATCTCTTTCCTGGGGGCTTTGATTTCAGAATGTTGTCACTTCCAAAAGGCTGCATCTATTAAAACCATTGCATTTAGATGAGGTTTTATGAAGCATGAATTTTGTAAGAATACAAATGCCTGGACCAAACTCACTGGAAGTGAATTAAGATGGGAATAAATACAGCAACTAGAGTACAGCACTAGAAGTAAAAACATACATAATGTATTGATTTTGGATGAGACTGGAGGGAAATATTTTTTCTTCCCTTGTATCCTGAATTAAGTACATAGGCATTATGAAATAGAAGAAAAAGAGAATGATTATTAAGGAAACTATGGAACTGTGCTGGATAGTTATTTTGTCAACATGACACAAACCTACCATTGGAACAGAGGAATCCAAAATAAAGAAAACGCCTCCATCTGACTGGGCTTCAGGCAAGTCTGTAGGAATTTTCTTAATTAGTGATTAGGAGAATGGGTCCACCTCATTGTGAGTGGTGCTGTTTCTGAACTGGTAATCCTGGGTTCTATAAGAAATCAGGCTGAATAAGCTATGATGAGCAAGCCAGGACGTAATGCTCTTCCATGGCCCCTGAATCAGCTCCTGGCTCCAAGTTCCTGCCTTGCTTGAGTTCCTACCCTGACTTTCTCTGATGATGAACTGGGGTATGGAGGAGTAAGCTGAATAAATGCCTTCCTCCCCAACTTGCTTTGATCACAGTGATTGATCACAGCAGTAGTCACCCTAACTAAAACAACAGCTTTCAGTAGTATCAGCATACATAGGCATTCACAGTACTTTAAAAAGATAAAACTGCTCAAGCAATTAGATTTGTAGAAGTGATTAAATGCTGTTTTGACAATGGAAGCAATTTAGGATTCGGAAGAAGATAAATCATGGGTGATAACTAGTAAATACATGGGAGGGAGGGGATAATGATTGGTAAGGCTATTTTACTAAGTTCCTGTCTCAATCTCGTGTAATAGTTTTCTCATCTCGTACATCATTACAAAAAGAAAAGCATCCTTTGCTTTTAGGTAGAAAACAAAGGGCAGAGAAATCTTGTTGAATCTCAACTCTCTTCTGCTCAAAATAGTCCTTTCACCAAAGTGTCATATCATGTCTTGTCTCTTTAAGAGGCCATTGTATGTCTGTATGACATATTTATTGCAACAAATGTAATACTGTAGTGGAGGCTGATGACAGTGTTAGGGACCTAGTGAGTCCTCTCTCTTTCATCTTTCATCTTTGGAATCCCCAAGAAAAATATTCTAACTGCTTCCCCCTTAGACTTCCTAATTTAAAAATCAAAACAAAATTACAACAATTAAAACTGGAATACCTTTGGCCTCGGAAAAAGATATGACATTCTCATCTGCTCCAAATATCAGACTTTTTATTACATACAACTTTCTTCTCCTTTAAGAGTTCCTATACCTTATACTGTCAATCATCTGGCCAAGAGTCTTTTATCCAATAAGTTAATTCATCTAGAAGGTAGGCTAAGGAGTGGGAGGAATAATTATCCATTAATGAGTTTATACACACCTCCCTGAATGCAATAGCTTGCATATCTTCACTGTTAAGCCTGCCTGCTTTTTTGAATCTTAAACACAAACAGTACAAAATTTCCTTCTCTTTCCTCTTTTTTCCAAAGACCTAATAATGACTTCTTGTCTACCCATGCTTTTCCAGGCATTCTGTGTTTCCACAGTCTTTTACTGAAGCCTGTCCTCCAGTCCTTCTCTTGCTTGATGACCTCCATTGCTGACCAACCACATCCTTTCAGATGAGGCTGTGACCAAGGCTCAAAGACAAAGTTGAAAACAATATGGTCTTGACTTACTTCACTCTGCCCTGAAAAGACTTCATACCAAAAAAAAAGAACAGATATAAAAGAAATGATAAAACACCAGACCAGGAAAATGAATACTTTGGCCTCTCATTTTCCAATGTCTATGAACGTGCAGTGGAAGCTCAGGCATCTATTCTCCTGGAGAGAAGCTTAGTGTGGAAACTATTGGCTATACTGAGATCCTAACGTTCTTTATCCAAAAATAATTCACATCAAGTAAATACTAGCTATTAAAGAGAATGAAAATGGAATAAACTGGGTCCTACTAAGATTAGATGGCAAATATTTTAAGATTCATTCCAAAAAAACTGCATGTGAACATAAGGCTGTGGCTACATAAATACAATATGTGTACTCAAGTATGGGAAAAGAAGAGAGAGGGAAACTTAGTTGGAACATTTTTATGATTAAGCAGGTGTTAGACTCAATATTTAATGTTGCAATATACAACCATAGTTTAGAAATGTGGGCAGTCTTAGTAATCAGGGAAATGCAAATCAAAATGGCCCTGAGGTTCCATCTTATGCCAAACAGAATACTAAGATCAAAAACTCAGGTGACTGCAAATGCTGGTGAGGATGTGGAGGAAAATGAACACTCCTCCATTGCTGGTGGGATTGCAAGCTGGTACAACTGCTTCAGAAATCAATCTGGTGGTTGCTCAGAAAAAAATGGAAATAGCTCTACCTGAATGAAGACCCAGCTATATCACTCCTGGGTATATACCCAGAACATGCTTTAACATATAACGACATGTTCTCCACTAATTTCATAGCAGTATTATTTATAATAGAATCTGGAACCACCCAGATGTCCCTCACTGAACGAATGGATATAGAAAATGTGGTACATTTTCACAATAGAATACTACTCAGCTATTAAAAATGACAACTTCACGAACTTTGGAACTAGAAAATATCCTGAGTGAGGTAACTGAGACCCAAAGGGACATAAATGGTATATACTCATTGATAAGTGAATATTAGCCCAAAAGCTCAGAATACCCACAATACAACTCACAGACCACATGAAGCTTAACAAGAAGAAAGTGTAGATGCTTCAAACCTACTAAGAAGGGAAAACAAGATAATCATGGGAGGCAGAGGGAGGGATGGACCTGGGTGGGAGAGGACAAGGAGAGGAAAAAAGTGAGGGGAGCAGGACCGGGTATGGGAAGGGACAGGAGAGAAGTCCAGAGGGCCAGGAGAATGAATAGAAATAAGTGGCAGTGGGGGTTGGGGGGAGCTTGGGGAACCTCTTGAAAGTTCCAGGCTCCAGGGACCCAATGAGGATGACATTAGCTGAAATACCCAACATCAAGGAGATAGAACCTGAAGAGACCACCTCCAGTAGATAGACATTGCCCTCAGTGGAGAGATGGGGCCACCCATCCATCTAAAAAAAATTTACCTCAGAATTGTCCCTGTCTGAAGGAAATGCAGGGACAAAAATGAAGTAGAGGCTGAAGGAAAGGCCATCCAGAGACTGCACCGTGTGATCCACTCCATCTTCAGGCACCAAACCCTGACACTATTGCTAATGCCAAGAAGTGCTTGCAGACAGAGCCTGGTATGGCTGTCCTCTGAGAAACTCTGCCAGCACTTGATTAATACAGATGCAGACACTCACAGCCAACTATTAGACTGAGCCTGAGAATCCCAATGGACAAATTAGGATAAGGGCTAGAGGAGCGGAAGGAGATTGCAACCCCATGGGAAGAACAACAGTATCAATTAACTGAACCCCTCAGCAATCCCAGGGACTAAACCACCAACCAAAGAGTATACTTGGACCGGACCATGGCTCCAGCTACATATGTAGCAGAGGACTGCTTCATCTGGTATCACTGGGAGGGGAAACTCTTGGTCCTGTGGAGGCTTGATGCCCCAGAAGAGGGGGATGATAGAGGAGTGAGGTGAGAGTGGATGGATGGGTGAATGGGGGGGGGCACTCAGCAGCAAATGGGAGAGGGAGGGAGAAGGGCTCATGGAGGGAAGTTTGGGAAGAAAAGAACATTTGAAATGTAAAGAAACAAAATCATTAATAAATTGGAAAAAAGAAATGTGGGATGTTTTGAAGAATACCAGAAGTCCATAATGGTGTTAAACCATTTTGTATATACTTCAGAGTTTAAGACCATTTTCTCATGGTCTTTGAATTAACAACACAGTGTCAGATTTTAAAGCTTCTGGCTAGCTGTGTTTAACATAGACATTAACATTATAGAAGACTCTGAGGAGAGAATAGGATAGAGCACATACTTCTTGAGTGCATCTTTTCTGTTTTTTGTTTGCTTGTTTGTTTTGTTTTGTTTTTTTTTCCTCCTGAACCTGTCTGTTGATTGACTGGTATAGTTACAAGGTAGAATATTTTATCAGTATGTAGAGTTCTGATTCTCTCATAGTTTGTGCCTTTGTATTATCACCAGGTTAGATTGGTTTTACTGAAGACTATGGACTCTGGTTTAAGCAAATTTTTTTTTCACACTGAAAATCCAAGGTCAAGAGGCTGATAGATTTGGTCCATCTCCACAACCTTCTTCTCCTAGATGTTCATAGGGTTTTTCCGTAAGGCATGCTCTCAAGAAAAATAATGATAACTCTTCTTCTCTCTGCTTATAAACTTAATAATTCCATCACAGCTATCACCAAGTCCTATTCAAATATTACCACGCTGAATTTCCTGGTTTTCATAACCCCCTGTATGCTCTATACCGTTAGTCTATAAATGTCATGCAGTAAGGTAGAAGTCAACACGTTTATCCTATGAGTCTGTTGTATATAAAGGTTAGACAAGTCTTTTTATATTCATTAAAAACATTAGTACCGCAAGGAGCCATCTTCAAAATAAAAAGTTTAAGATCTTAGCTTGACAGTTGTTGATAGTAATGCTATAAAGGGCAGACACCAATGGCTGCAGTTCTGTGAGCCACACATCCTCTGATATACCATCTTAACTCTTCAATTGTAACGGGAAAACAGTAAAATTGATATAATGACTGAGCATGTCTGAGTGTCTCAATAACACTCTTGACTAACACAAGTGGAAACCAGGTTTGTTCCATGGGCAATCAGTGGCTGATTTGTGATTTGACTGATTACTCTCGCATCCACATTTGGATCAAAATTGAGAAACATGGGGATCTGTTTTGTAGAGGGGACTTGTAACTTGTAAGAACCAAACATTTTTTTTCTATATTCTTTGTTTACATTCCAAATGACTTTCCCTTTCCTAGTTCCCCCCTCCCCATAAGTCCCATAAGTCCTCTTCCCTCCACCAGTTCCCCAGTCAACCCCCTCCCACTCCTCTGTCCTGGCAATTCCCTACAATGCTGCATCAAGCCTTTCCAGGACCCGGGCCCTCTCCTTCCTTCTTCTAGGGAATGATTTGATATGTGGGTTGTGTTTGGGGTATTCTTAGATTCTGGGCTAATATACACTTATCAGTGACTGCATTCCATGTGTGTTCTTTTGTGGATGAGTTACCTCACTTAGTATGATATTTTCCAGTTCCAACCATTTGCCTAAAAGCTTCATGAATTCATTGTTTTTAATAGAGCCAAACATTTATATGAAGACAAAAGCAAGAACTGAATGAATGATATTATGAGAGATGTGTATTGGGTATTAATGTAAATGAGTGCTCCCGTGTTTCAGGATTCCACTGTTGTGAATTTATGAATGACAAGAAAGCAAACACTGGGTTTCAGAAAAGGTGGCTGAAGTGAGGTGAAAATAAAATTTACTAAAGTGTAGAGGTCTTAGAAGAAAGGGGTCACGCTTAGACCCCTGCTTCCTCCATATAAGGTTCTGTACTCCTTTGAACTGTCTCTCTTGAAATTTGAGTTTTTCTTTTGAAAAGTAAAGCAAAGTAGGGGCCAAAGAATTCAGCTCTGAAGCAAGCCTGGCTGGAAGTGAATAAGCTGTACACATCCCAGCTGAGTGTCTTGTGCCTGAGCTTCCACATCTTTAAAAAGGGGACACTGAGAGTTACCACCCCAATAGCTGGAAGAAAAGTTGCTAGAACTATGCTTGTCACCCAGCAAGCCCAATTTGTACTGCTCATATGTTTTTGGATGTGTGGCTTTCCATTGGAGCATGGTCAACTCACCAGGGACAATACTTTTTAACAAAATCTGTTACCCAGCAGCTATCAACAATATTTCCTTTGCTGGGGGTGAGACTTTGAGGCCACCCATTTCTCCATGTTGTGATTTTGTCTTGCTTGGTTTGCATGGGTTTTATGCATGCTGTGAGTGCATATGTGTAAATGCCCTATAATTCCAGATGACGCTGTTTCTTGTCATTGTCTACCTCTTTCGATCTTTCTAATTCCTCCTCTAGAAAGATCCCTCATCTTTTGGAGGTGAGGTGTGACCAGGACACCTCATTTATGCTGAATATTCCACATGAACAAGAGGACACAAAATCTCATGGGGGAAGTGGATACAGAAGGAGGCAGGAGATTGTATATATGGTTAAAACAGAAAATTCTTAAAGAACTAGGAAAATGCTTTTTTTAACAAGTACTTTTTCAGTTATATTTATTGGTGAAGGCTGTGTTTCAGTAAGATCACACTGAAATAGGGTCCCTTCTGTAACCATTAGATTGTTATTCCTGTTAGACACAGCAGGGAGATGCCAAGGCTGGCATCTAGAAGGAACTTGGATCTGCAGTCATCTCATGCCTTTGAGGTGGCAAAGATTGTGGATTGCCATGTGGATCCGCTTTCACTTTGTCCAAAAAGATTTAATTCCACAAGTGGCATTAGACTCTCCTGTCCTCCGTCACACAGATCATGATATGAAGCAGAAACCCCAAGAAAGCTGAGACACTGAAATAGACTTTTGGCCACTTGGTTCTTGTTTTCAACTTTGAAAAATAAGGCTAAACTATCTAACTCCCCACCTGCATACACTTCATATTCTCTCCCATGTCACGTCTAGTGTTTTAGGACTTTCAAGTGATTCCTTCTCCTTTGCCAAGGGCTCTCAAACAGCCCCCCCTTCTGTGTGCATGCACATCAAGTCACTGCAGGATTATGCACATCCTCATCCACTGAAGCCAGACAAAACTGTCCATTTAGGGTCCTGGGATCTGCAGGCAGTCAGAAAACAGGCTCGGGGACAATCCTTGCTCCAGGTGTTGGTGGAAACACCTGAAGACCAAGCTGATGACCTGCTACATCTGTGAAGAGGGCCTGGGTTCAGCCCTTGCTGACTCTTTGGTTGGTGATTTAGTCTCTGGGAAATCCCAAGGGTCCAAGTTAGTTGACTCTGTTGGTCTTCCTGAGGAGTCCCTCTCCTCTTCAGGTCCCTCAATCTTGCTCCCAACCTTTCTGTAAGACTCCCAAAGCTCCATCTATTGTTTGGGTGTAGGTCTTTCCTTTGGCTGCTAGGTGGAACCTCTCAGAAGATGCTAGGATCCTGTCTGTAAGTATAACTGAGTATCATTAATAGTCAGACAATTTCCTTCTTTAGTAACCCAATCACAAAAGAATACACATGGAATGCAGTCACTGATAAGTGGATATTAATTAGCCCAGAAGCTCTGAATACTCAAGACACAATTCACATATCAAATGATTCCCAAGAAGAAGAAAGGAGAGGGCCCTGGTCCTGGAAAGGCTTGATGCAGCAATATAGGGGATTACCAAGACAGAGAAGTGGGAGGGGGTTGATCAGGGAATGAGCAGAGGGAAAAGTACATAAGGGACTTATCTTTTTAATTTATATATATTATATACAAATATATAATATATACACAAAATTAATTATATTATATATAACATATACATATTTATATATATTATTTATATATTATATTATTTATATAAATTATATCATATGTGTGTATGTATATGTGTATATATATATATATATATCAGTATATATATATATCAGTATCTCACCCCTAGCCCTTTAATTTAGCATCTTTACAATGTGATTATCCTCATGCACAATTCTCCAAACATCCTTTAAGTCAGCCTTTTCCTGCACACATACCTCACCTTTGAGACCATCTGCTTTATAGTTAATTTACTCTATTTTTAGAAAAATCGTTGAGCAAAACTTCACTCCAAGCATCTCCTAGCTTCTGGGATTACTTCTGCCATCTGGAATTAAAAAAAATCTATTCTTTCCTTTATAAAAGAAGAAAGTATTTCCAGTGACAAATATGGGAAGTATATATAAATTCATGGGTTATATTGTGATGGCACGAATATATCCACATTGTGGAATGATTAACACAGGCTGATGACTACATCTGTCATCTCACATGCTAATCTTCACTGTACTATGAGAACATTAAAAAATCCAGTCTTAGCAATTTTGAAATACACAGTACATTGTCATTAGCTAGTTTCACTAAACAATTCACGACTGAAACTCGTTTATCTTATTGATTGACCCCTTGATCAACATCTAATTGCTCTCCAAACATCCCTCATCTAGCCTCAGAAACAAATGATTCCAGTCTCCATTTTTTATGCATTTGACTTGTTAAGTTTTCTATTATTAAGTGTGCTGATTTGGTGTTTCTCTTTGTGTGTCTGGGATATAAAATGACCCTTTGGAGTTACCAATGGCAGGATTTCCTTCTTTTTAAAGGCTGGGTAGTATTCCATTGTGTGTGTATATATAACACATATTCTTTACTCAGGCATCCCTTGATGAAGACTTAGATCATTTCCATATCTTGACTATTGTGAATAGTGGAGCTCCAGCGCACGTGGGAGTGTGGATGTCTTACTGACATATTAATTTCATATCCTTCGCATATAGCCTCAGAAGGAGAATAAATGGATACTATTCAGCTCTCTTTTAGTCCTTGAAACAACTTCAGTCTTTTTCCCATGATTGATACACTGATACCTGTTTTCCTAAGCAGTGTACAACAATGTACAAACAGTATTCAACATAAAGCTACAATTCTCAGTCTCCTGTTCTCACATGTAGAGTTTGATAAGGCAAGCACATTTTGAATGGGGTGAGAAATTCAGGGTGATAAGTGAATACAGGGTGGAGAAACAGGAAGTTCCCTGGTAGAAATGATTACATCTTAAATAAAAGACCTATAGGATCAATCTAGTCCTGAAAATGAACCGGAGGAGTGTTTCAGGGAAAGTGTAGGGTCTATACTAAGGACAAGGTAAGGGAACATGGCAGAGAAAACTGGCTGTATACAGAACAGGAGCACATATCAACAGCTGGAAGACGATTGATAGGCTAGGGCATGGAGCAGCCCTAAAATCCATGGGGTGGAAGTCTCTGAAAAGTTTATCAAGGAGCCGAGACTATGACCCAACTGCAGTGACTTTACACCATGTGTGAAAAGAAGAGCTAGGAAGTTATGAGATTTCCATTATCCAATAATAAATTGTGATCTCAAATGTCAGGGCCCTTCTGTCTTTTCCTTTTACGATGTCTCTATTCTGGATATTTCACGTCTATATTTTCCAAATATTGTCACAGTGTCTGATAGAGAACTCAAGCTAAAAAGAGGTCTGGGGACTGAGTCAGAGTGCCCTGTTTGGCAATTCTGGAGTGTCATTCTAATGGCGTGCTTTCTGAAATGGTGGCAAGTATCTCAGTCTCTCACTAAAGGCCTGGAAAAGAAGGCACCTGTTTAAGGAATGTCCTGTCCCAGGGGACGTGGCAGCTGGCTCTCCAAACTGATTGGCATGCCCAGAGAAGCTGACATTAGGAAAATAGCAGACCGAAAAGGCGGTTGGCAATATTTAGTCAACTTCTACTATTTCTCTCAGCTTTATTTTTGCCATGTTCTTTGCTGACAGATGGGACACACGGTCACTTTGTAATTCTTTGTCCTTATTAAAAACATACATACCTAGCGCTGTTGACACAAGAAAATAAAATGGCATATGTGAACTTCGTAACCAAAATGATTTCCTCCAGAATCCAACACCTTTTTCCATTTGTGTCTCCTTGATGGGGGTTTATACTTTGATATAAGCATGAGTGTTCTGAAAGGGTAGGTGCTCAGACTTCTCTGGTATTATACACCTGGAGAGATAAGGCTATTCATAACCAAGAGATGAGTGGACAGTGCCCCACAATAGTCCAGTTCCTAACTGGACCAGGACCACAAGTCACCCTTCCCTGAGATGACCAGTCTTAACTCCATGTATTTGCTTTCTTCTCTCTTGTCCATTTTCATGCTTGTTTGTTTGTGGTTGTTTTAAATTTTAGAAACTCTTTATTTTCTAAATGTTTTCTTAGATTTATTTATTTTGTTTCATTGTGTGTGAGAGAGAGAATGGGGGGGTATGCACATCTACCATATTAGTGCTTGGTGCCTGTGAGTAAAAGATGAGGGCACCTATTCTTCTGGAACTGAAGTTACCAATAATTGCAACCTACCAAGTGGTTGCTGAGAATGGAACCTGTATATTTCGTAAGAATAATACACTCTCTTAACCACTGACTCAATTTCTCCAGCCCCAAAATGTATCTTATTTTTAAGTGTGTGTGTGTGTGTGTGTGTGTGTGTGTGTGTGCTTTTTGAGTATATGGACCTTCAGAGTTCAGACAATGTCTATAGATCCCTAGTAGCTGGAGTTACAGATGATGTTGGGGTGTCCTGTGTGGGTGCTAGGAAGCAAAATAAGGTCCTCTGCACGAGTGGCAGGCACCTCCATTTATCCACTGAGCTCTCCCACCTTCCCTACTATTTGGTTTTTTTTGAAATAGGATATCATTGTATATCCTAACCTGGTGACAAATTTGTCAGATTTTCCATTAAACTATTTAGCACCAGAATTACAGGATGTTCTGCATGTAGAATGCGTTGTCCTTTCTGACTGCACTAGTTAGGTTCTGTCATAAATTCTAGCCACTCCTGGCTACTTGCTTTTCCCACCATATCCATAGTCACTCTGACTTCTAGATCATTGGATCATTGTCTCTTCTCAAATTACCTTCCAATATGAGTAGAAAAACTGCACATTAGTAGAAAACAACTGCTTAAGGTATAGCCATCAAGACTATATGATTATAAACCTTCATTAACTTTGAGTCAGTGTAAAGCTTTGTAAACTGTCAATGCACAAAATTCTTTCCCCAGTAGAAGTTTAGTGACTTTTCTACATCAATCTCAAAAGGCTAACTGTCAATTCAGATAAGTGTTTCTGATCCATAAATCCATGGTTTTCTTCTTGAATTTATTGTAACATTTTACCAGTTTACTCAGTTATAAATTGCACCAAAACTTTAATACACATTCATATGTCTCACTATGAGAATATTGTTACCTTTTTTTAAAACTGATTTTTTTACTACACGCCAACCCCTCCCCAAACAAAAAACAAGCAAACAAACAAACAACAACAACAACAACAACAACAACAACAACAACTAAGAAGAAGTTCTGTCACAGACTTGTTACAAGCCTAGCTCTCATTGCTTGGATGCCATAGCATAAGATGATTCTTCTCTCGACTACCTTGTGAAATTTTTTGGATCATCATAACTTTAGATCCATGGTCGTCATAGTTTTCATTTTAATAAATCAATACCCAAACAGTCATGACAAGCAATAAGACATAAACAAGAGAACTTACCGACAAATGCTATTTGGAGAACGAAAGTGGTAGAGAAATAAAACTGTTGATGGTATGCTGGTGTAAACTAAAGCAGACAAGCCAGTGCACACTTCAAAATGGCCATGAGCATCATGAAGAGCTCCCACTTGAGACATCTTGCCTCTTTGAGGATTAAGTTAAGTACACCTTTAATTTGTCTTTTCCAGAGTTTGTTTTAAATTAGCCCTTCAAGGTATGATTAGGCCATGAGAGCTCCATTGTCAGGGATTCTTTAAATGCCTTTATGATAGATCTGTTGCTTGGTATTATGCTTTGGGCCTCCTCTTTTCATTAGAAAAGTGTGGTGTCTCTCTCTCTGGAAGATGAAGGAACCAAGAGGGTAAAACTTGGGAACAGAGAGCAACCTTTAGTAGACATGTGGACCTTCCAGCACTTTGATAAACTTTCTAGCCTTAAGAACTTTGAGAAAATAAATTTCAAGACTGCCAGGTGTATGTCACAGCAGCTTAGACATGCTAAGACAAAAGGCATGGCCAAGTTACACTAATCCATAAAACTAGCATAGGCTTGTGTTTCAGAGAAAATAAACTAATAATCCTTCTATTTATTGATTCAATAAATATTGATTTTGCATCTGCACTGGGGAAGTGATATTGAAAATGTTTCTTTCTCTTATTAGCTATATTGCTTTTTAAATAGGAACAGATAAATTTTGAGCAAAATAGAAACATAAAACATATTATACATGATACATTGGGAATTGCATTGAAGCCATAATTAATTTTATCATTTGATAATATTTACCCCCAAATACTGTTACTCATCCATATTCATGAGTTGTAGGATCTGTTATCTTATAGGATACAATATCAGAGTCCCATGATGGTAGAAAATATAAATTAAAGTAATTGCTAGTGGGAATCATTTATAGCAAATACTGCTATCGACATCCTGGAAGATATCCAACAGTGACTGATGACTGTCTATACTTAAGTGCAGCAACTATACTGGAAGGCTTTCTTCAAGGAGGCATCAGAGGTGTAAGGCCAAATATAATACTGAGTCAACTGCTGTAGCATGCTTTATGAAAACTGAAGTTCAGTACCCTTCTACATGTCATGTGTGTGCATGCCAGATTCCAGATGCAGATTGATGTCAGGAGACTGATGTCCTACTGCTAGATTGCTCATCCTCAGGTAGCTGGATGGAAGTGGAAAATGTTTCACCTCAAAACCAGATGTTCACAAACATCTGGATGTGCAGTTTTAGAGTCTAAACAGCTGTTTGGATGAAGCTGTTTTTTTCTCTCCACCTGCATGTCAGTTGTCAGGCATGTCATTAATTCTAGAAGCGCCGAGGTCTGTGAGGGAGAGAAACACACATATAGTTTTGCCTGTAGCTAGAAGAGGGCTGGGAACCCCACTGGGCAGCATAGCTATATTAACTGCAAGTGTCCTAGATCTTGGGATTTATTGTGGATTAAAGCTGCCAGGCAGGAGTGCCTCATTTGGAATGTTGAAGTCCCTCCCAATGCACATTTTATCAAATTTCTCCCTTATCCATGTTAAGTGTTTTCAAACTTGACAACTTCTGCTTAGTTGCTAAGAGGAAACCAGTCCATCCTACAGTCATGAAATATACCACTGGTAGGCAGTTCTCCATAAATGTTCATCATTATTTTAAACACTAAGAGTGCTAAAAATAGATGATTTTAGTACTTCAGATATTCTTCAGTTTATATATTTCACACTTGAGGGTTACTGAATCTATCAAAGCTATCTTTGTTTCATCATATTTTCCATTCTTGCTCTTCACACTTGGTATCTAGACTTCCAAATGTAGGCACAACTCTAATGCCAGTCTTCAGGTCATTCTGGATCACAATCAGGATTTGACCTGTGGTTCCTCCTACATCTGGGCATCACTGCTCTCATTCAGCCTGAAGGACTTCCTGCCCATGCATGCCTGCTCTGTTACCTTGTGAGGCTGTGAAAGAGGCACAAAACTGGAGGAGACAGACTCTAAGGAATTCATAGTTTTGCTAGAAAAACAGGAATTTCAACCTAAAATTAACACTCCATTTCTTTTATAAATTATTTCTAAGTACTGATTGTGTATCAGACATTGTATCAACTTCTGGGTTATTAGACTTTATATATAAATATTGGATTGATAAGCTCTCAAATCTTTAAATATGATGTATAAGATGGCTTGATTCTGAAATGACTCCATTAGACTCATGATAGAGCTTTATGGTCTTTAGTTTGTGATCCTATAGTTTATGAGCTATGGAACTCTTAAGATATGGAGGCTGATGGAGGAATTGAATCACTGGCAGTGGGCCATTTAGGGTAGTGGCAGCTCTGGTTTACACCTCCTTTCTCTGCTTCCTGGTCTGCCATGTTGAATAAGCCTCTGTCATACTCTAGTGCTCCCATGTCATCCTTCCAACAATCCCCTAAAATTTTTCTCTAACACCATAAAATAAAACCATTTTTCTTCTCCTATATCATCTCAATCAAGTATATCATTCAAGTGATGATAAAAGTAAATAAAACAATGTTCAAATATTGTAATAATCACAATAAATGTCCTAAAAAGACAATGGGAAATTTTACATGAAACATGAATATAATTATTCAAAATAAATAGCTCCAGAGATTAAATACAAAATGAACATGGCTAAATCAAGCACACAGGAAGTTCCTGTTTCTCTGGGAAAACTCAACTTTGTTCTCAATGACTTCAAACGGAGTGAATAAGGCTCACCCATGTGATATAAATACAATGCCTCTACTTACAATGTGCTAATGAACTTGTAATCATGTCTATAAAATGCATTCACTGCAGCCTCTACATTGCTGTTTGATTAATATTTGAGGAGTTCTATATAAAACAACCACATTGACTAATTAAACTGACCACCATGGACAAGAAATGTGTGCTGAAATAACAGATACATTGAGGATTTAATGAAAGAGGATGGGGCCTCTGTATCAGTGTATTGTATATAATGATAATTTGCAAAGTAGCTTAGATAGGTTATCTAGCACAGAGCACCACTCTTGGTAGCTACACAATGAATGTGGATCTCCTTTGGATTTCTTTTTTCTTTTAATTGATTACTTTATTCATTTACTTTACATCCAACTAAAGTTTCTCCTCCATCCTCTTCTCCCAGCCTTTCTTCTTGCATCCCTGCCCCCTCAGCCCCATTCACTCCTCTCCCCTCCCATGGATATCAATGATCCTTGGTATATCACGTTGTGGTAGGACTAGGTACATCTTCTCCTATTGAACCTACACCAGGCATCCCAGTTAGGTGAAAGGGTCCCAAAGGCAGGCAGCAGAGTTAGAGACAGCCCCTGCCCCTCCTCCTTGCTGTTAGGATTCCCACACAAAGGCCAAGCTACACAGCTGTTACATATGTATAGACAGCCTAAACCAGTCCCAAACATATTCACTAGTTCCTGGTTCAGTATCTTTGAGCCACTATGGGCTCAGATTAGTTGATTTTGTAGGTTTCTTGTGGTATCCTTCACTCCTCTGGCTCCTACAATCTTTCCTCCCTCTCTTCTGCTGAATTCCCCAAGTTCTGCCTCATGTTTAACTACAGATCTTGCATCTGTTTCTCCTTTGTGTTGCTTGCTGGATTTCCACCGTTTTTTCATTGAGATTGTTTAGCAGTCGTTTCTGTAGCTCTCGGTTTTAGGTCACCTATTGACCATGGCATGGAAGTCTGCATTCCAGCAATAGACATCTATACTCCTCTATCCTGTGTTTTGTCATCAAGGTGTCGGCCTTGGCCTCAGGGTCTGGGTTAAAAGAAAACTAACTCTTCTTTGAGTTAGAAATAAACAATCTTTTCTTGTGCTGCTTGCTAGTTTTAGATATCACATCTCAGGATCACATTTTCCTCTGATGTCACGTCTGTACTGAAACTCCTTGACGTAGGTATAAAATTCTAGCACCTACTCTTCTCTGTCTTCTTAAGCTCTACTTCGATCAATAATTCTTTTTTCTCCTTTCATTAAAAGTAGATTTTTTTTCTCACACATCTATGTCAATTACTCTATTCCCTCTAGTGTATATTCCTCTATTCTTCCCAATTCCTGCCTGCCTCCTCTTCTTTCTGGATCCACTCTTTTTCTATTTCCCATTTTAAAAAAACAAACAGGTTTCTAAGGGATAATGGTAAAACACAGTAAGATAAAACAAAAAGTAACGCTTCAGAAGAAGGCAAACAAACCAGGCAGAAGGAAAAGAGTCCAAGAAAAGTCACAAGAGATGCAGAGACACATTCATTCACATACTTAAGAGTCCCAAAGAAACACTAATCTGTGAAGTCATACTATATACCCAAAGGACTTGCATGGTTAAAAAGAGAAAAATATGAATTAAAAAAACACACACAAGATAAAATTTTAAAAATGCCTGAGTTAATTTTCTTCTGGCCATCTAATGCTAGGAAGAAGAAGATATTTCATTTTTCTAAATCCACTTTTACTACACATGGCCCAGGAACACAGATTTAGGTGGCTTCAATTCCATGCTTCAGTGTGGAAGTAGTTAGTTTCATGAAGCTTTTATAGTTTTATAAAACAATGAAAGTCATAAATTGAAGGATGTTTAAAATATATGGGTAGGACATATCAGAGAGGCAGGTTCAGTGACAAGAGAGATGCTTGTCTATAGACAAAATGCAGTCTGATAACATTCTTAGAGATTGGCGGAAACTAATAATCTGCTAAGTTTATAAATGCCAAAATGTTTTTTTTTTATTAGTTAAAGATGTTAGTTCTGACACAGAGCTGGGGAAGAAACGACTGTTACAGAGGGCTAGAACTAGTCCATAATAAGGCTATTAGTCTTTTGAGCTGCAACATCATAAAGTCAGAGTTTTAGGTAGCAGTATGCACATCTTTTATCTTTATTTAAATACTCCTTAACACACACACACACACACACACACACACACACACACACATATATATATATATACATATATATGTATATATATATATATATATATATATATATATATATATATGGCTAGAGAAGCAGTGGAAATAGCTACTGGCTGATTGGGTTAGATACCAAATATCTTGTTAGTAGCACATGCCTATAATCCCAACACTCAGGAAGTAGAAGCTGGAGGAGCAGATGCTTATTCAGAGTCACCCTCAAACACTTATCAAGTTTGAACCCAATCTGGGACACATGAGATCTTATGCCAAAAATGAAACAACAGCCACAATAACATAAAACAAAAAGAAAAATCCATCAATATCATCACTTCCTGTAAACAGTACACAATAATGACTCTCCGTGTTTCCCAAATATTTCTTTCTGTTTGCTTGTGTGCTTTCTAAGATTTATTTATAATAGCCAGAAGCTGGAAAGAACCCAGATGTCCCTTATCAAAGGAATAGATACAAAAAATGTGGTATATATACACAATGGAGTAGTATCCAGCCATTAGAAACAATGAATTCATGAAATTCTTAGAGAAATGGATAGAGCTGGAGAACATCATACTAAGTGAGGTAACCTGGTCTCAAAAGAACACCCCTGATATGCACTCACTGATAAGTGGATATTAGCCTAGAATCTTGGGACACTAAAGACAAAACCCACATACCAAATGATGTCCCACAAGAAGGAAGGAGTGGACCTTGGTGCTGGAAAGGCTCAAAGCATCAGTGTAGGGGAATACCAGAACAGGGAAGTAGGAAGGGGTGGATGGGGGAACAGGGGAGGGAAAGGGGCATGTGGGACCTTTGGGGGGCAGGGAACCAGGAAAAGGGAAATGAAATGTAAATATAGAATATATCCAATAATAAAAATTTAAAAAAAAAAAGATTTATTGTATGTACAGTGTTCTGCCTGCAGGCCAGAAGAGGGCACCAGATCTCATTATAGATGGTTATGAGTCACCATGTTGTTGCTGGGAATTGAACTCAGGATCTCTGGAACAGCAGCCAGTGCTCTTAACCTCTGAACCACCTCTCCAGTAACCACCCTCTTCCCACAGCTGCTTTTACTGATCACTCTGAACCAACTCTCCATTTGTATTTCACTCTGAGCAGCAACTTCATAAACACTTCCTCTGCTCTTACCCTTTTGGCTGCTGTCTGCAGTATCTCTGCCTCTGCTTCCTGCTTTCAGGACTTTCTCTATTTCTTTTCCCATGCAAAGACCTTTCTCTCCCAAAACAAATTTGTTTCAGTCTTTCCTCACCTATTCGCCTGTAGCTTTCTCTTCCAGTCTTGTTACAACCTTTGACACCATGGGTCTTAATTCAAATTTGTTTTCTTCCCCTTTCTTCCAACAGTTAACAGACTTGATGAATTAGAATTCATTAATATCTTGGTAGTGATGGCATGAGAAATATATACACAGGGATCTATCTATGGCTATGCTTACAAGAACTTGAATCATAGAGATCATGATTGTCAGTGTAATATCTGTAATGCTTAGCAAATAGACTTGCAAATATAGATTTAAGTAAAATATAATGAATAAAATATATTGAATGATTAAATTAAAATAAAGTAGGAATTTAAATTAACATAAAGTAGCAGAGTAAACACACTGCTTTCACTCAAATCTAGGTTTCTTGAATGACTCACAAGATATCAGAATCCTAAGTCTTGGTCCTGTGAATATTAATTTGTGTGACCAACAATAGTAAGCTTAATGATCATTCAAAAGCTTATGTTTAAGTTTTATAAGTCACAGCAAATTAAAAGAATGTACTACTGTGTGCATGTCATGTACAAGAAAAAGGCTAATAGTGTGGACTGAGAACAAGGCAACAAGCCAAAATGTATTTATTTCATCATATTATACTATGATGCTATACATGGTCAGCATTGCTAAAAATCTTTTTTAAGATAAAAGTTCCAACAACGACTTAGTATAAAGTATATTTTATGGTGGAAGTGGGTATACATGTTTGTAACACATATCTGTTTCAGAAATTTTTAGAATTTCATTTGAGGTTAGATAATATGACAAAGCAATTCAGGGCGTGCACCTTCAAGTCAAACATATGCCAGCAAACAGTGTCTACCTTAATACAAATAGCACAACTGTGAAATAAATAAGTAATTATAACAAGTGTAGCAGATTCTTCCTTTAGAATTAAAGAAAAAACTTAGACTAGATTTACAGTGTCAGACTTGGAAGTTTTTTATTGCTATTGTACCAGAGTAGAAATTAAAAGCATTCAAAATGCTTCATATGGTGTGATTAATGTAGCTTTACATAAAATAAGGAAAAATACCTAAACAGTTCGGCAGTGTTTTTTTATGATATGGGAAATTATCATAGAAATATTTTGATACTGTAGTTTATGCACATGATATCATGGTAAAAGTTTTAAGGGCCTCATAACAATAGAGATATCATAATTCTTTTCTCTTTTGTTTTTCCTTTTCTGTTTTGGCAGAGGAGTTGTCTATTATTTATTTTTATTGAAAATGGATTTTTTTCACACAATATATTCAAATTACATGTTCTATTTCTCTGACTCCACCTAGAGCCTCTCCACTTCCTTCTTCATCTACCCAAATCCACAGCTTTTTTTCCTTTCTCTTATTAGAATACAAACAGGTATCTAAAAGAATAATAACAATAAGAAAATAGGATAACAGAAAAACAAACAAAAGAGAATAGAATAACCACAACCACCACAACAAAACCCTCAAACACTTTTGCTTATGGATTATGGTTTCTGATTTTGTTTTGATGGATTTTCCTTTTGTGCAAAAGTGTGTATCTCATATTTCTTTCCTATAAAAAGACTGGTGTTCTAAATGTACTGATCTTCTCTAGAAATGTGAACTGTTAGTAGCTAGCAGATATTGTTGTAAAAATAAACACACTTGACCTGTGCCTTCAAGGTAAAAGTGGCATTTTCACAGGGAGGAGTCAACCAGTCTCAAGAGAAAATTAGACTATGAAGACGGTTTTGGAAGTACTTACTTAAAATTATTTATATTTCAAGACATGTTTATATATTTTGTCCAAAAAAACCCAATTGAAGTAACTCCAATTCATCCCTCAAAATCCATATCAAGCAATCTAAGCTCCATTTATATTTTTACTTTCCTGTAAGTTAATTAATTATTTCCTCATTTTTTTTATTTTTAACTGTCTGCATACATGAAAGAGTACTTGTGTATGTGTTTATATGTGCACTTCCCACAATAGAATGTGAATTAATTAAGTAAGGAACAAAGCAATTGTCTCATCAGGATGCAAACGATATTGCCAAGAGGTGTTTTATAAATGCCAGCCAAAGGATTAAAAGGCAAACAGTGAGCCAACAATATGAAGTAATTAACCAAAATAGTAATAATTATAAACAATAAGAACAGTAAAGAAAATCACACAGTAGCTAATGCTTGAATAACAACAACAACAAAAAAAAGAAGTGCATTCATTCCATAGAAGACTTTGACCAAAGTAGTCTGGAAAGTTTTATATTTAATTTATACAATATTATTATAAGAAACGTGATTATTATCTCCAAGTCATAGAGAGGAGTAAAACAACTCATCCCAGATCATGTAGCTAGATGTCTGAGATGTAATCCACATGATTTGTTCACAGAAGCCAAGTTCTACAAGGTGTGTGTGTTGGGAGAAGGGAATCAGAAAGGTTAGTATCCAGTTCCAAAAGGATAATTAAAGGTTATGGAATAAATAGAGCTGATCATTTCAATTTTATTAAGATAATTACATATAACAATTGCTTTATTGACATTAGATAAATTATTTTACTGTATGCATATGGGAATTTGTATTCCATAGGATCATAGATTACTTTTTCACAGTTTGTATTCCCAATGGCATATAGTGCTGCCTCATTAGGGTATTTATAGGTTAGTCTTGGTTATTACAAAATAAGGGATTGAATGATGAGGGCTAGGCCTCTGTAATTCTACATGGCTTTTTATCTTACTTCATATTCACCAAAAGCTACTAGGTGCAACTTCTTGGAAGTCTAACTGGTTTTTCCCTTGTGCCACATGGCATATGAGTGGCATAGCCTCACTCCTACTACAAACCCCTACAGTCTATCTGTCCGTCCAGACTTACTCCATTCTGTTTCTGCCTAACTAGAAAGCATCCAGAACATTCTGGCTTGAGAGATGAGCAGCTAAACAACCACATTATAGGACAAACAGCCAATGAGATGGACAGCACAGGGACAGGGAAAAAGAGACCTGGGATGAAGGAATCACCCCCTTAAAATAATACATGTGGCAGCAAAGGGCAACATCGTCACTAGCAGTAATGTAGCTGTAGAGGAGAGTGAATCTCAGAGGGCTTGGGATGAAAATAAATAGGTGGATTTCAGTGAGATGGGCCAAAGAACTTTCTACTCTTGCAAATGAAAAGGGTCATTCTGAAGGGAACAAGAACACCCAAGTTTCTATGATTGCAGGCAGCAAAGGTCATTCTGTGACATGCAAACAATCAGTTGTTGAGAAGGTGCAGAAAGTCTCTATGAGGGCACTATGATAGAATGGATCTACTTTCTGGCACACTGACTTCTTTTTAACATATTGAGGGGTGAAGAAGGAAGAACGTTTTCTTCCCATGTGATGATATCAAATAATATATAATCAGTGCTGATCACCAATTGCATAATTCCCAGTAATAAATTGGTGCTATTTTTTAACTCTTTAATGTTTATATCTCATTAACCCAAATGATCAGTGTATATGCTGTTTCTGCAACCATACAATGATGATAATAACAGTATTTTTCTCATGAAATATTTAAGAAGCTGCTGAGTTAGTATCTATGAGGTATGGAAAATGATGTACTATAAAATAAATAGCCACCATGTCACTTTAACCATAACTGTGTCACCAATAATGCACACAGGTTACTTACTGAGCCTGTGCTACATGTTACTCAGGCAGTATTTCATTTAGGCCCCATTATACCTCTAATGTAGGTAGCTATTACCTCCTTTACAACTGCAGAAATTTGTTTTGACTTTTTTCATCTATCTGTACCTTCAAGCAAACCAACTCGATAATTTGTTGTACTTATTACATATTTACTGTTAAGAAAATAACCAAATCAATTTAAGGGACAGTTTCTTTTGGCTCATATTTAGAGGATATAGTCTATCATAGTGGGGAAGTTATGATGCAGGAGCCTGAGGCAGTTGGTCTCACTGCATCCGCAGTCAAGGTGAGAGACAAAGGCTACAGGGCAGCCTGCTTTCTCCTCGTTCAGTCTCCTTCCTCCAGTCATCAATATGGTGCCTTCTGTATTCAAGATGAATAATTCCCCTTCAGTTAACCTAGAAAGGTTTTCACAAACCTGCAATCCTGGAGGCACTCAAGTGCAGACAAGAGTTCAAACGAAAGGCCAAGTGAAACTGTCTTCCCCCTTTTGAAGTGCAGGCTACTGTGGGTTGCAGAAATGGTCATGGAATAAAGATCCCAAGGAGAATCTACAAAAGTGTTCGGTGAACTTTTCTCAAGAAAATGGAAGTGAGTAATGGACTAAGGCTCCATAAGACAGAGACTCAAAAACCTGCTTCCAAATTCTTATTCCTCCACCTAGGCAACTTTAATTCCTTTTGTATATTGAATGGAGGAATGGCTAATTCTCATCTGCCAAGAATGCAAAGTGACTGAGTGATGTAAGAGGCAATTAGGCACCTGTTGTGTCTTGAAGAAGCCCTGATAATGTCAAGTCTCTCGCTGTTGATTCCATTCTTTGTGGTTCTCTTCCATGACCCTTTCTTTCAATAGCTTCTATAATTCTTCCCAACCCATTTTCAACTTCAAATTCCAAAAGGATTTTGGAGTTAACATTTTTTATCTCAACTCAAATCAAGTACTTTTCAGAGATATAGAAAATTATCAGGAAAACATGGGCTTGAGGGAGATCACAAGAAGCTGAAGAAAAAGCTGGGGCCAGGTAACAAAACGGAATCACAGGAAATCACAACGAGCCCATGCCTGAGACTCTACCATCCAAGTTCTGTGCTTTAACTTGAAAGTGGGGATTACTGTTATAAGAAAACAGTCATATCAAGCCATGAAGGAGTTTGTTGAAGAACTGCATAATATCTTGAAGATTTAGGAAACTGAGATTCAGGTTACTAGGACTGAAGAATTCAAAGCACTAAGGGCACCTAAGAGTTATGCCCCATGTGGGTAGAACTTTGAATCTGCTACTGTAACACATGAGAAGCCTTGGAAAACAGATGTCAAAAACTCTCATTAAACTGCCAAACACTTTTCCTGTATTTCTTCTCCCATCAAAGCTGATTATCAAGATATATAGACCCATGCTCACACACATAAATATCTTGATAAGTTACTAGAAAAAGCAGAAAAATGTTTGACAGCTTAATGAGATTTGGGCAAAAGAAATTTCTGTATTTTAATGTTCTCCAGGCAATAGAAATAACTCATCAACATTTCTAAAGCTCATTCAGCTTGGCTACATTCGGCAAAATATTTTCATAAATTCTGAAGAACAAATACCTTTATTGGGCATTAAAGACATTGAAGTCTAATACATTGGCTACTTTATCTCTTCCCATTCTGCTCAGTGTTTATGGATCTGAATCCAACTGATGGTTCTACAGGGCTCTCATGTTGTATGTCATGGCTCATTTCACTCCATACAGATAATGTTTACTTTAAATACAGGATTGACCACATGGTATATTAAGATGACAGGTGGGTAATTGAGCCTCCGCATGGCCAAGGGTCTCCCCTCTCATGGATGCTACATATACAGCTGAAGCCATGAGTGCCCCCACATGTGTATTCTTTGGTTGGTGGTTTAGTGCCTGAGAGCTCTCGGGGTCTGGTTGGTTGACATTGTTGTTTTTCCTATAGGGTTTGTATTAGTCAGAGTTCTCTAGAGTCACAGAACATATGGGTCATCTCTATATAGTTAGGGAATTTGTCGATGAATTAAACAGCCTGTAGTCCAGGTCACTAACAATGATCAGCAGCAGCAGTAGATGGAAGTCCAAGTATCTAGCAGTTGCTCAGTCCCACGAGGCAAGCAAGCAAGGAAGAGTGAGTCAGTTTTCCTTCTTCTAATGTCCTTATATAGGTGTCCAGCAGAGGGTATGACCCAGATTAAAGGTGTGTGCCAGATGACCTTGAACTTGGAGATCTCCTTGTTTTAATCTTCTGGAATTCATAGCCACTGTGCTTCAAGATCTCCATGTCAAGATCCAAGTCAGAAACTTGTATCTCTGAGCCTCCAGATTAGGATCATAGGTGAGCCTTCCAATTCTTGATTGTAGTTCATTCCAGATATAGTCAAATTGACAACCAGGAATAGCCACTACAGGGTTGCAAACTCATAGGAATACTTTAGGCTTTAGAGAGGACAAAAAGATGTTCTATAAGTCTTTTCAGAATGACACCATTGGCCTTGAGTTTAAGAAGTTTGAGAAGTACAAAGAGCAGATAGAAATATGAATATAGTGCATGATTATGGTAAAACTCCTTCTCATATATTTGTGGAGTTCTTGTGATTACTAGACAAAGCAGGTACTGAAATATTCTGTGACGAGTTCAGGGTAAAGTAGGCTTTCAGGTTGCTTAGCCTCTGAGCAGTTGAAGTATGAACTCTCAGTGGATTCAGTAAACTCCATGACCTTCCTGGAGCAATCCTGATTTCAGCACATCTTGGCAACTGGACATGACACCATTGAGAGTGTATATGGCACCCTCAAATCCACAGTGAGACTTAGCAGTGGAATAATGATAGCTCTGTTGAAAGAAATGGGAAATACAAGAGACAACTTGTTTAGTTTGTCACTCACTAGCATTTCAAATTATCTTTGAGGGTGACAGTTGCCATAAAGAAAATCAATCAAAAGCAATTATGGGTAATAATGCACAATGCTTAGTACTAGCCAAACTTCTACACTGTACCATCTGTATATTTGACATGATAGCTTTAAGAAGTTGACACTACTAAGAGAGAAACAGAGCCTCCCAGAAGTCAAACAATGAATCCAAATACACAGCTAATCATTGAACGAGTGAAGACTTTAACGGTGCCAGAGTCCACACTTTTGGCCTTTATAGGATGACTGAAGGGGATTTGAAGTGTATGCATGGCTCTATGTACACATCAGGGGCCCTTGTGTTATTTGCGATATCTTGGGCAGTCAAAGGAACACTTCTTAGAAAATATGAGGCTTGAATGAAAAAGTTAATGCATTGCTTTCAGAGACTGAGATGAACTTGTTTAGTTCATTTTCCCATAAAAAATGAGGTAGAATATGGGGTAAACTATAGCTACCACTGTTAAAATTTATTACATAGCTCATATTCCACTAAATCTTCCTGTTGTTTCAGCTCAGTTCAACCAAGTAAGAAAACTCTTCTGTGCATTTTTTCCGCTTTAAATTCACCCTGACCACACAAAATAAACTCTGATTGAGTGGAATGGAGCTATCAATAAAGACAGAGGCAAAGCTGTCAACATCGTTGAGTTTAGAGACCTAGTCAGGGCCAAAGCACATTGGGACAATGCCTAGTTTCACATATTTTATTCAGCCCAGAACTATGGGTAACAATATTCCCAGTGATGTTTGCTCAAAGCAATGGATTGAAGCATTAGCTACAGGAATATGTAAAAGTAGCTTTCATGGAGAATTGGAATGTAGCAGAATGTAGAGCGTAGATGGAAGCTTCCTGAAAGCATTGTGGGAAACATCCTTTGGGTATGATACTTACATGAAGAGATGATTTATTAGTCCTGGAAGAGTATATGGGAGAGAGGAAGTGAGAGGTTATGAGAGAGTGACCCTCCTACTCTGGTGAGTGGGAGAGTCCCTGAAAATGTATGTTAGCTTTGCTTTTTTGGTGAAAGGCTTGGGATTTCCTGGGTCTGAACTGTGCAACATGGTAGTCACTGATATGCCCATCAAGTGCTGAAATGTTATTCTGGCTTACAAAATTCTCTAAATGTAAAATTCAAATTCCTTTTCAAAGACTTAATATAAGCAAAGAATATAAATTACCTCAATGTCTTCTGCCCAATTATATATCAGATTGCCATCAACAATCATATATTGAATTAAATATAAGGTTATAAATATTAATTTTTATTTTTGTAATTGAAGTGTTACTTTTAGGTAAAACTATAAATTTGGTGAGTAGAAAATGTATGGTTCATTTATGGTTTACATATGTATCTTCTGCTATAGTTTTACTGAGCTTGGGCCTCATGGATGAATAGGATGCATCACAGTGAACAAAGTGGTCACTATGGCTTGGTGTGGAGGTGGATGATCTTAGAAATTTAGATAGGGAGGCACATACCACAGCCCTGCACTCAATCTCTGGGAAAAAGCCCTTTGGAAGTAGGGAAGTCAGATGGTTACTAGAAGGTAGTAGTCTGAAAGGGAGTCTGGGAGCAGCAGTCTTTGAGAAATAAATTGATAATTAAGTCCAGGAAGGAGACAAATGATAATTTGAACACTGAGAGGTTTCCATTTTGTGTATTGTAAACTGCTCCATGAAAGTAGATCAAATTGATCTCTGCTTAAGCTAGTTGTCTTCAATCTCTTATGCTTCCCTCATTAAAGATTTCTTTTTAACTTAATTGCACGTCTTGTTTATCCTGAGAACACAAAGAAATTTCTCACAGGTTTCAGCCAGGCTTTGAAAGGCAATGTGGCAGAAATCCAAAGCTCAAGAATGCTGAAAGCTCACTGCCGGCAATGGCTAACTGTCTTTAGTTTTGTAAGCATTGTGCACCAAGCACAGGACCTAAAACATGGTAAGGATACAATATGAGTTTGATGAGTTACTTAGTGACCCAAAGAGCAAGTTTAGTCAGCTGATCCTGAGAGGACTTTTCTCTTAAAAACCATGGGTGACACACTGCAGTGGACACTTAGTCTTCCACATCCAGTGTGGCGACACCACCTAATACAACCACAAATAAAGCTTCCATCAGTCAGAGGCCCTGCAAGCCTAGGGCTAAAGAATTACATGTAGCATGTCATTGCGCCTACAAAGAGTTAACTGTGGTAATCCATGTAAAATCAAGTCTCATTTTACAGATGAAGAAAGTGGTATCACGAGGTCCAAGAATCCACTGAAATATGGACAGTTGGCAAGCGCTAGAACTGAGATCTGAACTTAGACTGTCTGTCTCCAGAGACTAGTCTCCAAGTCCTTAGGCCATAATTATATTTCAAACAGTGATATCTTTAAATTGAAATATATTACCCAATGTCTCCTGTAAGTCTTTGCTAGTTTTATGATCATGTTTGTATACATGCATATTATTTTTGTCTTGTTATGATGAAATGCCTGAGGGAAGGCAGGTGAAGGGAGGGAGGATTTACCTGTCTTACAGTTTGAGAGACTACAGTCAGTCCTGATGGGGAAAGGGGTGGGCGCTGAAGAATACAACCACTTGCTTAAATCCAGATGTGTGAGAAACAGGGAGACATGAGTGACAGTAATCCTGTCACTGTCTCCTTTTCCTCATAAGTTTCCAAGCCACATTCCAAGAATGTTGCCACTTCTTTCTCAGCAACGCTGCATTCCCTAGTTAAACTTCTCCAGAAACACTCTTATGAATATATCCAAAGGTGTGTTTCTCTAATGCCTGAGGTGTTTATTGATCCAAGCAAGATTCTATCAGATGTTAATTATGGTAACATGTGATGAGATAAATCTGTACCGTGAAAACAGAAAGCATATCTTTCCCCTTTATGATCTATTTGTAATAAGGCCTCTATATTGATTAGGATCAAAATTTTAGACATTGTAATTTAATCATAGGGATGGAGATCACTCAGTAGAAGAGCACTAGCAGGATCCAAGTTTCATTCCCAGCGCCTATAAAGAGAAATAAAACCATTTGTAGCTCCATTCTAGAGGATCCAATGCCATTTACAGGCACCAGGAATTCACTTGGTACACAGACACACATGTATGACTACTAAAATACATATAAGATTGCCTGCAGCTTCCCGCCCAGCTGGCGGTGGGGAAGCCGGAGGGACACCCAGCGTGCCAGGTGCTCAGAACCATCCGGCGGCGGCGGCAGAACCAGGTACCCGAGACAGCCCAAGCTTAAGACCTTCCGGGACTCAGGCCTGGAGTGGGAGTTGGGCACAGAATAGCGGGTGCACTCTGCACTCGCGCAGCGGACCCCGAGCTCCCTGCAGGCAGCTGCCATATTGCCTGCAGCTTCCCGCCCAGCTGGTGGTGGGGAAGCCGGAGGGTCACCCAGCGCGCCAGGTGCTCAGAACCATCCGGCGGCGGCGGCAGAACCAGGTACCCGAGACAGCCCGAGCTTAAGACCTTCGGGACTCAGGCCTGGAGTGGGAATTGGGCACAGAATAGCGGGTGCACTCTGCACTCGCGCGCGGGGCGGACCCCGAGCTCCCTGCAGGCAGCTGCCATATTGCCTGCAGCTTCCCGTCCAGCTGGTGGTGAGGAAGCCGGAGTCAGCCAGTGTGCCAGGTACCCAGACCCAGCCGGAGGCCGAACCAGCCTCCCATCCAGCCAGTGGCAGGGAAGCTGGAAACCGGACCCAGCCAGCTTCCCAGCAGCTTGGGACCAGCAGGCGGAACCAGATAACTGAGATATCCCAACTTTAAGACCCCTGGGGAAACAGGATATCAGACAGCGAACCCTGAGCAGGAGCAGTGCAGAGCAGCCGCCCAACAGGCGGAACCAAATACCTGGGATATCCTGAGGTTAAGACCTCGGGGGACTCAGGCCACCTGTCAGCAATCTGTGAGCAAGACCCCCGCAGGACAGTGATTCAGGTATCCCAGTCACTGGGAAATAGCCTTACAACCCCACAGGAGGGTCAAGCACCAGCTAGTATCTACAGGACCAACTAACACCAGAGTTAACCAGATGGCAAAAGGCAAACGTAAGATCGCTACTAACAAAAATCAAGACAATATGGCGGCATCCGAACCCAGTTCCCCAACAGCAATAAATATTGGATACCCCGAAACACCAGAAAAACAAGACTCAGATCTAAAATCACTGGTCAGGATGCTGATAGAGGAACACTTAGATAAATCTCTTAAAGTAATACATGAGAAAATAGATCAAAAGCTAGAAGCCATTGCAAGACAAACACAATTAAATCCCAGATATCTCAACACACCAGAAAAACAAGACTCAGATCTAAAATCACTGGTAAAGATGCAGATTGAGGATCACTTAGATAAATTTCTTAAAGTAATAGAGGAGAAAATAGATCAAAAACTAGAAGCCCATACAAGGCAGACACAAAAATCACTTAAAGAAATCCAGGAGAATATAGAGCAAAAAGTGAATCCCAATAAGGGGGAGAAACAAAAATCACCCAAAGAAATACAAGAGAACATGGGTCAACGAGTAGAAGTCATAAAGGAGGAAACACAAAAATCCCTTAAACAATTACAGGAAAACACAAACAAGCAACTGAAAGATCTGAGCAAAACCATACAAAATCTAAAAACAGAAGTAGAAACAACTAAGCAATCGCAAAGGGAGACAATGTTGGAGATAGAAAACCTTGGGAAGAAATCAGGAGTCATAGATGCAAATATCAACAATAGAATACAAGAGATAGAAGACAGAATCTCAGATGCTGAAGATACCATAGGAACCATGGATTCAACAATTAAAGAAAATGCAAAATGCAAAAAGCTGGTAACCCAAAACATCCAGGAAATCCAGGACACAATGAGAAGACCAAACCTAAGGATTATAGGGATAGATGAGAATGAAGATCTACAACTTAAAGGGCCAGCAAATATCTTCTACAAAATTATGGAAGAAAATTTCCCCAACCTAAAGAGAGAGATGCCCATGAATATACAAGAAGCCTATAGAACCCCAAATAGACTGGACCAGAACAGAAATACTTCCCGTCACATAATAGTCAAAACCCCAAATGTACTAAACAAAGAAAGAATATTAAAGGCAGTAACAGAAAAAGGACAAGTAACATATAAAGGAAGACCTATCAGAATTACACCAGACTTCTCACCTGAGACCATGAAAGCTAGAAGATCCTGGGCAGACCTTATGCAGACCCTAAGAGAACACAAACTTCAGCCAAGACTACTATACCCAGCGAAACTCTCAATTGCCATAGATGGGGAAACCAAGATATTCCACGACAAAACCAAATTTGCAAGATACTTATCTACAAACCCAGCCCTACAAAGGATAATAGGGGAAAAATACCAACACAAGGGGGGAAACAACACCCCAGAAGAAACAAGATAGAAACCCCATCTCATCCAACCCAAAAGAAGAGAACCACTCAAATACAAATAATAATAAAATTCCCAAAATGTCAGGAAGTAATAATTACTATTCCTTAATATCTCTTAATATCAATGGACTCAATTCCCCAATCAAAAGACACAGACTAACAGACTGGATACGGAAACAGGACCCTACATTTTGCTGCATACAGGAAACACATCTCAGTGTCAAAGACAAACACCACCTTAGAGTAAAAGGCTGGAAGACAGTTCTACAAGCAAATGGTCCCAGGAAACAAGCTGGAGTAGCCATTCTAATATCAGATAAAATCGACTTTCAACCTAAAGTCATCAAAAGAGACACAGAAGGTCACTTCCTGCTTGTCAAAGGGAAAATCCACCAAGAAGAATTCTCAATACTGAACATCTATGCACCAAATGCAAGGGCACCCTCATTCGTAAAAGAAACTTTACTAAAGCTTAAAGCACACATCGCACCTAACACAATGATTGTAGGTGACTTCAACACTCCACTCTCCTCAATGGACCGATCAGGAAAGCAGAAACTAAACAGGGACACAGTGAAACTAATTGAAGCTTTGGACCAATTGGATTTAACAGATATATATAGAACATTCCATCCTAAAACAAAAGAGTATACCTTTTTCTCAGCACCGCACGGTACCTTCTCAAAAATTGATCATATAATTGGTCACAAGACAGACCTCAACAAATACAAGAAGACCGAACTAATCCCATGTCTCCTATCGGATCACTATGGAGTAAAAGTGGTCTTCAATAGCAAGAAGAACTACAGAAAGCCCACATACACATGGAAACTGAACAATACTCTACTCAATGACACCCTGGTCAAGGAAGAAATAAAGAAAGAAATCAAAGACTTTTTAGACTTCAATGAAAATGAAGGTACGACCTACCCAAATCTCTGGGATACAATGAAAGCAGTGCTAAGAGGAAAACTCATAGCCCTGAGTGCCTCCAAAAAGAAACTGGAAAGAGCATACACTAGCAACTTAACAGCACACCTGAAGGCGCTGGAACAAAAAGAAGCTAACTCACCCAGGAGGAGTAGAAGAGAGGAAATCATCAAACTAAGGGCTGAAATCAATCAAGCAGAAACAAAGAGAACCATACAAAGAATCAACAAAACCAAGAGCTGGTTCTTCGAGAAAATCAACAAGATAGATAAACCCTTAGCTAGACTAACCAAAGGGCACAGAGATAGTATCCAAATTAACAAAATTAAAAATGAAAAGGGGGATATAACAACAGAAACAGAGGAAATTCAAAAGATCATCAGATCCTACTACAAAGGCCTATACTCAAAACAACTGGAGAATCTGGAGGAAATGGACAATTTCCTAGACAGATACCAAATACCAAAATTAAATCAGCATCAAGTAGACCAGCTAAACAGTCCCATAACCCTTAAAGAAATAGAAGGGGTTATAGAAAGCCTCCCAACCAAAAAAAGTACGGGACCAGATGGTTTTAGTGCAGAATTCTACCAGACCTTCAAAGAAGACTTAACACCAATACTCTTCAAACTATTCCACAAAATAGAGACAGAAGGGACACTGCCCAACTCATTCTTCGAAACCACAATTACGCTGATACCTAAACCACAAAAAGATCCAACAAAGAAAGAGAACTACAGGCCAATTTCTCTTATGAATATAGATGCAAAAATACTAAATAAAATTCTTGCCAACCGAATCCAAGAGCATATCAAAACGATCATTCACCATGATCAAGTAGGCTTCATTCCAGGAATGCAGGGATGGTTCAATATACGGAAATCCATCAATGTAATCCACTACATAAACAAACTAAAAGAAAAAAACCACATGGTCATCTCATTAGATGCTGAAAAAGCATTTGACAAAATTCAGCATCCTTTCATGCTAAAAGTCTTGGAAAGAGCAGGAATTCAAGGCCCATACCTAAACATAGTAAAAGCAATCTACAGCAAACCAGTAGCCAACATCAAAATAAATGGAGAGAAACTTGAAGCAATTCCACTAAAATCAGGGACTAGACAAGGCTGTCCTCTCTCTCCATATCTTTTCAATATAGTACTTGAAGTTCTAGCGAGAGCAATCAGACAACATAAGGAAGTCAAAGGGATACAAATTGGAAAGGAAGAAGTCAAAGTATCATTATTTGCAGATGATATGATAGTCTACTTAAGCGATCCAAAAAACTCCACCAGAGAACTTCTACAGCTGATAAACAACTTCAGCAACGTGGCTGGTTATAAAATTAACTCAAGCAAATCAGTAGCCTTCTTGTACTCAAAGGACAAGCAGGCTGAGAAAGAAGTTAGGGAAATAACACCCTTCACAATAGCCACAAACAACATAAAGTACCTTGGCGTAACTCTAACCAAACAAGTGAAAGATCTGTATGACAGGAACTTCAAGTCCCTGAAGAAAGAAATCGAAGAAGACCTCAGGAGATGGAAAAATATTTCTTGCTCCTGGATTGGCAGGATCAATATAGTAAAAATGGCCATCTTGCCAAAAGCAATCTACAGATTCAATGCAATCCCCATCAAAATCCCAAATCAATTCTTCATAGATCTAGAAAGAGCAATTCTCAAATTCATCTGGAGCAACAAAAAACCCAGGATAGCTAAAACTATTCTCAACAATAAAAGGACTTCTGGGGGAATCAATATCCCTGACCTCAAGCAGTACTACAGAGCAATTGTGTTAAAAACTGCATGGTATTGGTACAGCAACAGGCAGGTAGATCAATGGAATAGGATTGAAGACCCAGAAATTAACCCACAGACTTATGGTCACTTGATCTTTGATAAAGGAGCCACAACCATCCGGTGGAATAAAGATAGCCTTTTCAACAAATGGTGCTGGTTCAACTGGAGGTCAACATGCAGAAGAATGCGAATTGACCCACTCTTATCTCCTTGTACTAAGATCAACTCCAAGTGGATCAAGGACCTCCACATAAAACCAGACACACTGAAACTATTAGAAAAGAAACTTGGGAAGACCCTGGAGGACATGGGCACAGGGGTAAAGTTCCTGAACAGAACACCAATAGCTTATGCTCTAAGATCAAGAATGGACAAATGGGACCTCATAAAATTACAAAGTTTCTGTAAGGCAAAGGACACTGTCAGAAAGACAAAACGGCAACCAACAACGTGGGAAATGATCTTCACCAACCCCACATCCGACAGAGGGCTAATATCCAATATATACAAAGAACTCAAGAAGTTAGACCCCAAAGAACCAAATAACCCTATCAAAAAATGGGGCACAGAGCTAAACAAAGAATTTTCACCAGAAGAAATTCGGATGGCCGAGAAACACCTTAAGAGATGTTCAACATCATTAGTCATCAGGGAAATGCAAATCAAAACAACCCTGAGATTCCACCTCACTCCAGTCAGAATGGCTAAGATTAAAAACTCGAGAGACAACAAGTGCTGGCGAGGATGTGGAGAAAGAGGAACACTCCTCCACTGTTGGTGGGATTGCAAAATGGTAAAACCACTCTGGAAATCAGTGTGGCGGTTCCTCAGAAAATTGGGCATGCCACTCCCAGAGGACCCTGGCATACCACTCCTGGGCATATACCCAGAGGATTCCCCTGCATACAACAAAGACACATGCTCCACTATGTTTATAGCAGCCTTGTTTATAATAGCCAGAAATTGGAAGGAGCCCAGATATCCCTCAAAGGAGGAATGGATACAGAAAATGTGGTATATTTATACAATGGAGTACTACTCAGCAATTAAAAATAATGAATTCATGCAATTTGTAGGTAAATGGTTAGATCTGGAAACTATCATCCTAAGTGAGCTAACCCAATCACAAAAGAATACACACGAAATGCAATCACTGATAAGTGGATATTAATGAGCCCAGAAGCCCTAAATACTCAAGGCACAATTAGCAAGTCAAATGACTCTCAAGAAGAAAAAAAGGAGAGGACCCTGGGCCTGTAAAGATTGGATCCAGTATTGTAGACCCAGAACAGAGAAATCGGGGGGGGGGAAGAGTGGGGAATAGCATGGGGGGGGAGAGGAATTATGGGACATATGGTGGGGGGTACCTGGGAAAGGGGAAAGCCTTTGGAATGTAAACAAAGAATATAGAAAATTAAAAAAAATGATAAAAAAAATACATATAAAATATATAAGAATTTTTTAAAATTTAAACAAATCAAATTATCCATTTTCTTTAATTATATTAAAAATTATTCAATATACTGGCATATACAATGGTTATTGAGGTTGGTCTTTTGGATTATATTATTGACTGCTATATACCAATATGCACATGTATAAAATTTTTGGAAAATTTCTAGGCATAATAAAAATAAAAGTACTAGTCTTTGATTTTACTTTTTCTATAAATTTTCATGTTATATACAAATGTATTTCTTGCAACATGATGTATATATAAATATGTATCTCCTATATAAATATATGTATTTACATATAAAATATATATTTACATATATCACTACACATAATTCCATATGTGATGAAAACACATGCATACTACATATCACAACTTAAACATCAAACAAGAGAAATATTGAAACAAATTAAAATAATTCCAGATCTTGGCACATCATCAACTATGACTTATACATGCATAAAGAAGTTACTGTTGAGCTCAAAAGCCACAATAAAACTCCCAAGGAAAAGAAGAATATGACTATATTTGAATTATGTCCTATGTATAGAGTATTGCAGAGGTACAATATGAATAAAAATAGTGACTACCTATCTGTAAGCAATATTAGATCTGTTCTCTGTAATTTCATGCTTTATAAGTTTCTATACTATATACATATGTGATAATTTATACACATATGGAAATGAGTTACTCTGATACATAAATCACACGAAGACCCAACCCAAAACAGAACTTCAATACAATTTCACTTATGAGTATCAATACAAGGATATACAATAAAATCAGTGAAAACTAATTCTAAGAACACATCAGAAACATCTGTTACTATGATCAAGGAGGCTTCATCCCAGGGATGCAGGGATGGTTCAATATATGAAAATCCATCAACCTAATCTACTGTCTAAACAAACTCAAAGAAAAATGTCATATGATCATCTCATTAGGTGCTGAAAAAGCCTTTGACAAAATCCAACACAACTTCAGGTTAAAAATCTTGGAACGTGATTCATAGCACACATCTAAACATAATAAAAGCAAAGTACAGCAAAACAACAGTCAATATCAAATTAAAAGAAGAGAAACTTTAAGCAATCCCACTAATATCAAGGACAAGACACTCTTTCCCTATCCAATACTGTATGTGAAATTATAGCTAGGGCAATTAGACAACAAAAGGAGATCAAGGAGATAGAAATTGGATAGGAAGACATCAAGGTGCTACTATTTGTGTATGATATAATAGTAAATATAAGCAACCCCCAATATTCTACCAGACAACTCCTACTGCTTATAAACAACCTCAGAAAAGTGACTGGATATAAAATTAACTCAACTCAGATAAGTAGCTTTCTTTGATACAAATGAAAAACAGGCTGAGAAGGAAATTAGGGAAATTACACCCTTTATAACAGCCACAAACTATATAAAATATCTTGATGTAAATGTAAACAAGCAAGTGAAAGATCTGTATGACAAGAACCTCAAATCTCTGAAGAAAGAAATTGAAGAAGAACTCAGAAGATGGAAAAATCGCCCATGGTCATGAATTGGTTGGATTAACATAGTGAAAATGGCCATCTTACCAAAAGCAATCTACAGATTCAATAAAATCCCCATCATAATTCAAATACAATTCTTCACTGTCATGAAAAGAGTAATCCTCAAATTCACATGGAAAAGCAAAAAAGAAAAAAAAGAAGAAACAAAACAAAATAAAATAAAAATAGAATAGCCAAAAAAAGTATCAACAATAAAAGGACTTCTGGGGAATCACCATCCTGATTTCAAACTGTACTACAGAGCAAGAATGATAAAAAAATGCATGGTATTGCTACAGGGACAGATAGGTCAATCAAATGGAATTGAACTGAAGAACCAGATATAAACGCACATAGCTATAGACACTTGATTTTTGCCAAAGAAGTCAAAATCATAAAGTAAAAAAGAGAAACCATCTTCAACAACTGGTGGTCTGCATGTAGAAGAATGCAAATTGATTCATATTTATCACCCTGTTCAAAGCTCAAGTCCAAGTGGATCAAGGACCTCCACATAAAACCAGATACACTGAATCTAAGAGAAGAGAAAGTGGGAAAGAGCCTCAAACACATTGGCACAGGGGAAATTTTCCTAAACAGAACTCCAATGGCTCAGGCTCTAAGATCAACAATTGATAAATGGGACTACATAAAACTGTAAAGCTTCTGTAAAGCAAAGGACACTGTCAATAGAACAAAATGGCAATCTACAGATTGGGAAAAGATCTTCACTGACCTTTCATCTGATAGAAGGCTAATATCCAAACTATGAAAAGAACTTGGGAAATTAGACTCCAAAAATAAAAAATAAAATAAACCAAGCAAACAGTGGGGTATAGAGCTAAGCATAGAATTCTCAAATAAACACTCTTGAATGGCTAAGATGCACCTAAAAATTTTCACCATCATTAGTCATCAAGAAAATGAAAATCAAAATGACCCTGAGATTCTACCTTACACCAATCAGAATGGTGAAGATCAAAAGCTCATGCTACAGCACATACAGGCAAGAATGTGAAAAAAAAGAGGAACACTACTCCATTCCTGGTAGGATTGCAAATTGGTACAACCACTCTGGAAATTAATCTGGAGGTTCCTCAAGAAATTAGAAATTAAGGTTCTACCTGAAGACCCAGCTATACAACTCCTGGACATATACCCAAATGCTGCTCCACCGTACCACAGGAACAGGTGTTCTACTACTATGTTCATTGAAATCTTATTTATAATATCCAGAAACTGGAAGCAATCCAGATGTCCCTCAACTAAAGAATGGATACCAAAAATATAGATCATTTACACAGAGAAATACTATTCAGCTATTAAAAATAAGGACATAGTGACTTTTGCAGGCAAATAGATGGAACTAGAAAATATCATCCTAACTGACATAACTCATACCCAAATGGATGTGCATGCTATGTACTCACTGATAAGTGGATATTAGCCAATATGTTCAGAATACCCATGATACAACCCACAGACTATAAGAAGTTTAATAAGAAAGAAGTCCCAAGTGGGGATGTTTCAATCCCACTTATAAGTGAGAACAAAATAATCATGGGAGGCAGAGGTAGATGAGAAAAGGGACAGGATCAGGTATGGGGGTAGATATTAAAGAAGCCCGGAGGGCCCAGAGAATGAATAGAAATAGGCAGCTGCCTGGGATGGCAGGTGGGAGAACCCCTAGAAAGGCCTAGAGACCTGTGATGTGACTCAGTGGGGCTGACTTTAGCCAAAACGCCCAACAATGAGGAGATGGAACCTGAAGAGACTGCCTCCAATAGATAGACAGGGCCCTGGGCAGAGGGATGAAGTCACCAAACCACCTTCAAAACTTTTGACCCACAATTGTTCCTATCTTAAGGAATTGCAGGGATAAAAATGGAGCAGAAACTGAAGGAAAGGCTGTCCAGGGACCCAACTTGAGGTTACTGGTGCTATGTTGTGCTTTCAGACAGGAACCTAGCACAGCTGCCCTCTGAGAGGTTCCACCAGAGGCTGACTGAGACAGATGCAGAAATTTATAGTCAATCATTGGACTGGAGTCAGGAACTCTTATAGAAGAGAGAGGACAAGGATTGAAGGAGCTGAAGGGGATGACAATCCCATAGGAAGATCAACAGTGTCAAGTAAACTGGACCCCTGGGAGATGACAGTGACTAAGCCACCAACCAAAGAAGCTGGTACAAGGTCCTTAGCACATATGTAGGAGAGAACTGCCTTGTCTGACCTTAGTGGGAGAGGATGGGATGACAGGGGTCTGGGAGCACCCTCTCAGAGGTGAAGGGGGTGGGGGATGGGGTGAAAAACTCTTGGACAGGAGACTGGGAGGTGAACAACAATTGGAATGTAAATAAACAAAACAATTAATTGTTTTTAAAGAGATGTGACTAGTGCTGAACAGGGTGGCATACACCTTTGATTCCTGCACTTTTGAGGCAGAAGCAGGCAAATCTCTGTGTATTCCATGCCAGACTATTCTATTCAATGAGTTCCATGTCAGTGTGGACTATACAGTGATACCTTGTCTCAAAGTAAAAAAATAAAATAAAATTTGAAATTTTCCATGAAAAATTTCATGAAGAAGGAAAAGGTTCGTCATCAAAAGAACATCCCCAGTGAAGCAGAAACAGCACATCCAAAGGCCTTGTTAAGCAAAATCCAGAATATTCTAGTGTCTGACAGATAACCAAGTGAATAAGATGTAGAAACTGAGAGTCAAAGAGTGACATGACAAGAAGAGGAGAAAGGGAGACATCAGACTATGCAAGAGTCAGAAACATCATGGATCAATGAAGCCCTTGTAGTTTAACATTACTTCTGGTATCATTATTTAGCCAACATACTTGAAACACTTAACAGTAGCTTGTCTATGGTTATTCTCATTGTTACTCTGAGAAGTCTAATCATCATTTTTATGGTAGATGTGCTATGTAACATGGATGCAGTGATAAACTTTTGACATATACTAGCACCAATTACAGCTAGGGATCATCTCAATAGGACAGTAGAGGGGGAAAATGGATAAACCTGCTAAGGACACATGGTTAAACCACACCGCCTTCCTTCATGTTTTCTTCCTGTCATCTGTTCTACCACAAGAAAATGGCTATGAATTTTGATTGGCAGATTTCCCATAGTCCCATAGTGTTTTGTGAGTTTTTCTGAAATTGCACAGGTTTGGCTCATGTGTAGGCTGCACTCAAGAGCACAGTGTTGAGAGATCGAAACTCCAAAAAAAGATAACCATGCATTTTGCCCCACACTTCCATGTAAGACATGTAACAGAAATGCAAGAGTGCAGATTGAAAATGTTAATCAGGATGAAGCCTGGTATGAAGAGAGCAGAACCCTGCATGGGAACAGTTACCCTTGATCTCTGGGCCAGCTACAAAGAAAGCTGGCAACCTCATCTTGAAAGAGCCAGCTGACTTCCTTATGTGGTCTAATTGCTCTCACTAGAACTTCAAGTACTATATTGAAAAGATATGGAGAAAGAGGGCAGCCTTGTCTAGTCCCTGATTTTAGTGGGATTGCTTTAAGTTTCTCTCCATTTAGTTTGATGTTGGCTACTAGTTTGCTATAGATTGCTTTTACTATGTTTAGGTATGGGCCTTGAATTCCTTCTCTTTCCAAGACTGTTAGCATGAAAGGATGCTGAATTTTGTCGAATGCTTTTTCAGCATCTAATGAGATGACCATGTGGTTTTTTTTCTTTTAGTTTGTTTATATAGTGGATTATATTGATGGATTTAGGTATATTGAACCATCCCTGCATCCCTGGGATGAATCCTACTTGATGATGGTGAATGATCGTTTTGATGTGCTCTTAGATTTGGTTGGCCAGAATTTTATTTAGTATTTTTGCATCCATATTCATAAGGGAAATTGCCCTGTAGTTCTTTTTCTTTGTTGGATCTTTGTGTGGTTTTGGTATCAGCATAATTGTGGCTTTGAAGAACGAGTTGGGCAGTGTCCCTTCTGTTCCTATTTTGTGGAATAGTTTGAAGAGTATTGGTGTTAAGTCTTCTTTGAATGTCAAAGGGATACAAATTGGAAAGGAAGAAGTCAAACTATCATTATTTGCAGACGATATGATAGTTTACCTAAGCGACCCATAAAACTCCACCAGAGAACTTCTACAGCTGATAAACAACTTCAGCAAAGTGGCTGGTTATAAAATCAACTCAAGCAAATCAGTAGCCTTCCTGTACTCAAAGGACAAGCAGGCTGAGAAAGAAGTTAGGGAAATAACACCCTTCACAATAGCCACAAACAACATAAAGTACCTTGGCATGACTCTAATCAAACAAGTGAAAGATCTATATGACAGGAACTTAAAGTCTTTGAAGAAAGAAATCAAAGAAGACCTCAGAAGATGGAAAAATATTTCTTGCTCTTGGATTGGCAGGATCAATATAGTAAAAATGGCCATATTGCCATTTCTAGATCTTCACAGATCTAGAAAGAGCAATTCTCAAATTCATCTGGAGCAACAAAAAAACCACGATAGCTAAAACTATTCTCAACAATAAAAGGACTTCTGGGTGAATCAATATCCCTGACCTCAAGCAGGGCAATTGTGTTAAAAACTACATGGTATTGGTACAGCAACAGGCAAGTAGATCAATGGAATAGGATTGACGACCCAGAAATGAACCCACAGACGTATGGTCACTTGATCTTTGATAAAGGAGCCACAACCATCCAGTGGAATAAAGATAGCCTTTTCAACAAATGGTGCTGGTTCAACTGGAGGTCAACATGCAGAAGAATTCCAATTGACCCACTCTTATCTAGGAGATCAACTCCAAGTGGATCAAGGACCTCCACATAAAACCAGACACACTGAAACTATTAGAAAAGAAACTTGGGAAGACCCTGGAGGACATGGGCACAGGGGGGAAAGTTTCTGAACAGAACACCAATAGCTTATGCTCTAAGATCAAGAATTGACAAATGGGATCTCATAAAATTACAATGTTTCTGTAAGGCAAAGGACACTGTCAGAAGGACAAAACGGCAACCAACAAATTGGGAAAAGATCTTCACCAACCCCACATCCAACAGAGGGCTAATATCCAATATATACAAAGAACTCAAGAAGTTATACCCCGAAGAACCAAATAACCCTATTAAAAATGGGGTACAGAGCTAAACAAGGGATTTTCACCAGAAGAAATTCTGATGGCTGGGAAGCACCTTAAGAGATGTTCAACATCATTAGTCATCAGGGAAATGGAAATCAAAACAACCCTGAGATTCCACCTCACACCAGTCAGAATGGTTAAGATTATAAACTCAAGAGACAACAAGTGTTGGTGAGGATGTAGAGAAAGAGGAACACTCCTCCACTGCTGGTGGGATTGCAAGATGGTATAACTGCTCTGGAAATCAGTGTGGCGGTTCCTCAGAAAATTGGGCATGTCACTTCCAGAGGACCCTGGCATACCACTCCTGGGCATATACCCAGAGGATTCCCCTGCATACAATAAAGACACATGCTCTACTATGTTCATAGCAGCCTTGTTTATAATAGCCAGAAGTTGGAAGAAGCCCAGATATCCCTCAAAGGAGGAATGGATATATATACACAAAGGAGGAAAATGTGATATATATACACAATGGAATACTACACAGCAATTAAAAATAATGAATTCATGCAATTTGTAGGCAAATTGTTAGATCTGGAAAATATCATCTTAAGTGAGTTAACCCAATCACAAAAGAATACACATGAAATGCAATCACTAATAAGTAGATATTAATGAGCCCAGAAGCCCTAAATACTCAAGGCACAATTAGCAAGTCAAATGATTCCCAAGAAGAAGAAAGGAGAGGACCCTGGCCCTGAAAAGATTGGATCCAGTTTTGCAGGAGAGTACCAGAACAGAGAAATGGTGGGGGGTGGTGTTTGGGGATTAGTTGGGGGGGAGAGAACTTATGGGATGTATGATGGGGGGGGACTGGGAAAGGGGAAGGATTTTGGAATGTAAACAAAGAATATAGAATAAAAAATAAAAAAAGAAAAAAAGAAAGAGCCAGCTGAGGGGACAAAGTATGCAGAGTCCAAAAGAAAAGCCAAAGAGGACTAAGGGAAGGGCCTCCAGGATCCCAAGCCCATGTCACAGAACTGGAAAATCAGAGCAGGCTGACATGGGGAGTGGAGTCATGACAGATGTCTAGAGATGATATTTGGGTGTCAAGGGAGCTCATCCTACTTTCATGCATACCAATCAGCAAATGTTACCCATGATGTGACCCTTAATCAATTAGCAGCTGGAAGGTAGAGCACAGCAACCTAAGCAGTGTCTGCTGTGGTATTGTCAAAGAAATCTCACTATAATCTCCTATCTTGCTTGTCTTCATATGCAAGATTATGTATGCCCTTCTCTCCACTCTCTACCTTTATAATGTGATATTCTTTGCTGGCAGTAGCTCTGGAAGAGCCTTAGGATGTTCATGGACAGGCATTATATTTGGCTTATCTTCTTTGCCTTTGGCTCTGTGGTGCTTCCACTAAGAATTTGGAGACATATGAAGAGGGACTGTCTGACTCATTCAGCATTTACATGGCTAATGAGGAATAGCAGTATTGAGCTTTGCAAGAAGCAGATGATATCCCCTGACTCTGGACTCTCACTTCAGTGAGATCCAGCTTCCATGATGCCCTTATAACCTATGAGATTCATTGGGATGAAGAGAAACAAAATAAAGCTTCCTTCCCTTGTGTGTTTGAGGTTCTCCCCCTGCAAACACACACAGGCAGTATAATAGTTCTGGACTTTTTATTTTTATTTTAGATTTAAGTGACAAATAAATTGTCAGATGGTACATCATCATGCTCTTCCATCTTCTTAAAAATATAAATTGCTTGAGGGGGTAGTGTTATAATTTTAGAACAGAAAATACATGCCAGATGTCTCTTACATGAAGCTGTCCCACCTAAAAATATATGCCCCAGTCATTAGGATGTGTTCTAAATATTACTGCCACGCCATAGGAATGATGGGTCCGAGCCCTCACTTATACTTAACTCCTGGTGTTTTGCTTTGTCTTGGTGTCTTGTATGCCTATCCCCCTGATGTAAAGGAACCGCCAATTAGATAACACTCCATTATTAGAGAACAAGGCGCAAGTCAGAGGAAGCAGGTTCTGCCTTCTTGCCCAGAAACAATATGAAGTCTGTCTGCTGAGGATGGCTTGGCCTCCCTTATGCTTTACTTTTGACATTTGCCAGCTCACCCTATAAACATGTCTAAGGCTGCTGTGTTCAGTCTGCCTGTTTAGATGATATTGTCCAGGGTATGGAAAAGGAAAATTGGAGTGGACCCTGGAAATGACTACAAGAGAAAGAGAAGGGTTTGTTGTTGTTTGTTTGGTTTTTTTTCTTAAAAGAAAAAAAGGTAAAACAGAAAACAGGAAACAGGCTAGCAAGGAGAGCCAGAGCACTCAAAGGCAGGAAGCAGATTTCTGAGTGCTCCGAAGTCCATTGTGCAGCTGGGGTGCTGGGATTAAGGCAGAGCCACCGTCAGTCCCTATCTCCTGAGATCAGGGTTTGTGTAAGCTGGACACATCTCCTCTTTTGAGAGGAGTAAATGGTCTTTACTTCTGTTCCTTTGCACGCTGGCCTCGCTACATGCTTACAATCTCAATGTCCTTTTTTCTCTGATTCATCAAGCTAAAGGAGCATGTCTTCTAACTCCCATCATGCTCTGTTTTCATTCTTACCATTGATCTTATTTATCGTTGTGATGATTTAATTTTTATCACTATAATTGCTATTGTACTTATGGCCTCTCCTTTAACACCACAGTCTGTAAGTACCATGAAAGTGGAACTCACTGTCTTTGTCACTACAGTGTTTATACACAAGAGATATATGATAGATGCCCAACACCTATTGATTAACCATGTCGATAACTGAAACACTGAAGACTGCATGATGCCACAGATACCTGGGAAAGAAAAGCATATGAAAAAAAGCTTTTGTCCTTGAATATTCACCCATTTAGAATGGGGATTTTGAAAAACAATCAAATGTAAACTTAGTGTAATGGCAACTAATAAATACTAGAGAAGGTGTGTAGATATCACAAATGTTATGTTATGTCTATTACAATGGGGGTCATTGGAAATGTTTTCAATATCACATTTTTAATATCAAGACATTAGAACCTTAAACCTATTACAGACAATACTCTTAACACATCCACAAAATGGGGGCATTCCATATGATAAATTAGGGGAACTATTGCAATTCCCGTACACGCTGACCCAGGATTTCTTCCCATTCTTGTCTAAATATAAAATTGACAGAGTTACCCTTACGTAATAACATTTCTTCTCATTTCTCGGTGAGGACAAGGGTTGTATGCATCACAGAAGAGGAAGTCATGTCTGAGCCAAGAGGAAATTTGGGGGAGGAAATGTGATTGGGACCTTATTATGAAGGGTGAGATGGAGGAGGGAAGAGACAGAAGAGGAAAAATTAGAAATTGGAAATGAAGTCACTTCAGTCTCTTGCATTCCAGAGGAAGCAGTTCCTGACCAGATTGTGTGCACTGATGAATGATATGTGAACAGCCCCTCCACCCCCCAGCAAGGTGAGGCTTGTGGGGCTCAGGTCTGGGGCCTTCTGCTTCTAACTCCTCATCTGGAAAATGAGAGCAGCAAGTGAACTTGCTTTCGAAGGACAGTGTAGAGAAGAAATGTTTCACAACTACTCTCTGTCTCTAGCTGGCCCCCTATGACTAGCATCTACAGAAGGAATCAGGAATGATTCCACTTACATGCAGAAACCAAGAAGAACACATTTTGAATTTGAACATTAGCTTTGGCATTAGAAATCCCCTAAGCTCTTTATACCATCCCCTGAAACTATGATTCTTTTTAGAGTGCATGATTGCAGCTCCTAAGTTAAGTAAACCCACTGTTGAATACAGTTAACTCTCTCCTGAATAAGTGCAGACTTTGGAAATAAGTGGGAGCTCTGGAGATGTTCCCAAATGAAGGAGGATATGGGAGACAAGGTCGTTGACTTCAAATATTTCACAAACTGTTGAGAGAAAGAAGGACCAGCTTTATACAGCATAAAGATATAAACTCTGCCTTCGTGGGCAAGAAATAGCAGCTACAGATTTGCATTTTCCAAAGATGACAGGCCTTCCAACACATCAATCCAGTGCCTGATTAATGAAGACTCTCTCCTGGTAGCAAGACTTTCATGAATGAAGATATAAGAAAAAGTTCTGGGTCTATATGTCTGGAATGTTAGATTCCCAACCACACGTTTCTGAAGCAAGCTGGGGAAAAATCTCCTGTGTTATTTTTTGTTATTGTTATCTTTTCAGCATTTTGGACCAATGTATGAGAACAGAAATTTCTTCTGGTTACGAGGTTAGCATGCAATCACGGACACTGAAGTAAGTTGTGTGATGTTTAAGTCAGGCTGAACATGGCAATCTCCTCACTGCTGTTTCTTACATCACCTCTAAGCAGAGCAGAGTCAGGGGTCAGAGAGAAAGAGCTACTGCTTAATTCTAGACATGATGCCACTACAGCTTGCCAGCCATTCTGATCTCCATGCCTTTCCTCCAGCACTCTAAGTTTGCTCCAGCAGCAAGCCCTTTTTTGGGGGGGGCTCCTATGAAAAGAGATGAGGAGGCAAAGACTACACAACACAGAGACAAACACTCAGACACACACAGAGACAAACAAACATACACACAGGAGAGAGGGGAGAGAGGGAGATAGGGGGAGAAAGAGAGGGAAAGAGAATATTTAGCCTTATTCAAGTAAAATCTCTTGAAATTAATAACAATATAGACAAACCCGGATGACTCGGACAGTGTGAAATATGCCAGATACCAAATACTATCTGATTTTGGATGTGGAATCAAAGCAATTTCAGTATAGGAACATAGAGACTACAGTAGTGGTTATCAGAGGACTAGACGTTGGAAGTACAAGAAGAAAGGAGAAAGGCCAATTAAAGGGAGCTGAGTTCTATTTAGACGAGGGAAATTATCTTCTACGATTTAATTTGTAGCATGCAACCACAGTCAATAATCATACAGACTACAAAAGAACTAAAGGAGTTGATTTGAAATATTCTCAGTACCAAATGTGATAATAAGTAGTGGATATGATAATTAGATTTTATACGATGGTGGGCTCAGTATACATGTAGATCTAAATAATATGGTCTATGAAGTACATACAATTATCATTTGCCATCTGTAAATAAAAATGTAAAAATATATCTAAATGACAAGCAAACCCTATGCCCTAGACCTATCCAGCTCTTTGTTTTCGGTGACACATTAGATGAAGAACAATTGTTGCAGACCACTCATCAATATTGCCTTTGTCATTGCATGTGAGGATCAAGTTGAATCTAATGGGGCAATGTCTCTACCATTATGCCTGTGAACATTATTCTGGCCTGTGAAGAGACAAAACACTATGAATATTGCATGAGGGCTAAAAGTACCAGTTGATATTTCCTTAGAGGCAGAGCACCAGTAGAGGGGCCTCAGGTTGAAGTCACGATTTTCTGTGGGGTCTGAAGAAGCACTAAACAAGAAGGTTTTCTGTGCTCCCAGCCACTGTGAAGAATGCACAGAGACACTAGCATGCTGGAGCACACCCTGAATTCCTAAGCACTGTGACTAGAAAAAGTTACACCTTATACAACCCAGCTGAGAGGAAAGCCCACCCTCCACGCGGAGGTTAGGACAGCCACCCAGATGGAGCCACAAGGCCCCTACCCAACGGGGTGTTTGTGAACACAGGCATGCATTTTGACCATGCAATTACTTGGTAAAAGAACAAACTGAATAAAAGCAGCAGATTTCCTGTTCTGGGTGACATCATCCAGAGCCACATGCTTGCAACACTTATTCAAGAGAGACCAGTTATACTTGGTGAAGACAGTACAGGAAAGTGAAATGACCCAAGGGTTTAGTACAGCCAGCTGTTTCCACTTTGGAAAATAAAAATAACAGAATGTAAAGTGATACAAAGTTCAAGGTCTTAAAACCATGTCTAAATACCTCATGCCATGAGTAGGCTCTAGTGTAGGTCTTTGTGGAGGAAAGAATGTTCTTGGAGACTTGTCAGCATTACTTATATTGGGCAAACACTAGTTATAGATATTGTGATGTGGTAAGAAGTGAACCAGACTTGGAAAAGTGAAGATCTGGGTTGAAATACTGGGTCTGCCCTTCTTCGCTTGTTTGAACTTGTACCATCCACCAACCACTCTGAATATAATGGGAAATGATGAACAGGGTGGATACTACACACATCCAGAGTTGAGAAGCTGTTAGTATAAGAGACCAATTTTGGTAACAAGTTAAACAACAGTATGGCCTGAGCATCAGCACAGTGAAATGTAATGGTGCCATATATCCCTCAGCTTTGAGCAATGTTAAAAGGGACATGGTGGATCATGAAAATTTACAAAGATAGAAACCAATGGGTGTGATATATTTTAGTATAAATGAGAAGACAGTGATTGGCGCTTGAGCTAAACAATTTCTTTTATGGAAGATAGAAAATCAAGATGGCTACTAAGGAAGAAGGCAGAGAGAGATGAAGAGAGGAAAGATAGTAGAAAAGAATATTTAGATCCTGCTGTACTTTGAGTCACATGTTCCTCATTCCCTACATCTGACTGAACCCTGCTCACCATGCAAGACTTACAGCTCTTATCTTACTAGATATGAAGTTATGACTGACTCCTCTGAATTGAACAGAAATAGAACCATTGCATACTACATCTGCCTTCCCTCGTGGACTGTCAGTTGCTCAAGGGTGTGTGCCACGTTTGTACTTGTCTTATGGCACTTAACACATAGTAGGGGCATCATAAAAGCTTTTTCATGGAAGAATAGACTTATAGATTCTCTTCAATACTAAACTGAATAGTCAAGCAGTGCCAGAAAATGCAAGTAGAGGACATTGCTGATAGATTTGTACAAGGCTTAAAGATTTGTACAAGGGGGGGCGGTGCTGAACACTGCATTCCTTCAGCTTCTGTTTTTCAGTTGGAGAACACCACAAACTCTGTTCCATTCCCAAATGCCAGCTTGCTCTACCTATTTCTGGATGGATGGTAAGAGTCACTTCAATCCATGTTAACAGTTTAGTGCCTGTGACTTCTCCAGAAGTTCTAGGAGATTTCCATATCTTCTGTTTGCTAATGGTACCTTTCATACCTCTGTTTCCTCCAGAGAAGGTGGCCTGCCTCAGTAGCAGACCTTCTAGTTCTTCTTCACCCAATTCATTACCCACCCTTGTCATCATAGTCTCCCCAGTATTTCCTATAATCATCATCATCTATTGTCCATTTCTACTATCAGTATAATCATATGGGACCCTGGCCCACATACCCATACTCCACAACATGATTCTTCTGAACTCACCCTCCCTGATGTAGAATAGTATTTGTAAAATAAAAATTTATACTCGGTATTCACTTTTTGATGAAATATTTTAAGCAGTCTCCATAGAACATAAAATAAGTTTGTGCCCCATCCCAAGAACCTTGACTCAAGAGCTTGATTATTCTGTATTAACTCTCCATGGTGCAGAGTAGATTTTACAGGAATACACTTATAATCTATTTCTTGATCAAACATTTTAAGCTGTCCCCATAGCACACAGAGTGAAGGTGGAAATCTAAACTCTTTAATGTGGTCTAAAATTTTTCCACCTGATTACTGTCCATCTCTGTAGATTTCAGGCCCTCTGCTGTGGCTACTCAATATTGCTTTTATCCTTTAGACTTTACATTTATCCTCTGACTTCAGGGCCTTGAAGTTATTGCTCTCTCTTCAGAAAGGTTCTCCATCCTCTTACCTTTAGTCACCAATGTGGTCTCTATTCAACTTTTGCTACTCAACTTGGACAAAGTTGGACTCGTATTCCATCCTTTAAGTCATAATCTTGTTCCATCCCTCAGATATTTCTTCAGCATAGTTCATGATTATATAGTGATCTGTACAATCCATTGATTGATGCTTCCTGTCCATTTTCTCCCTAACTTTAAGATCCCAAACTATTTGAACATAGATTTCTCTTCAGTATTTTAGCCCTGCATTCCAATACAATCAATGTATTCACAAATACTGGATACTCAGAACATGAATTTATGAGAAATAAGAGAATAATACAGGAAATCTAAGGTTGAGTTCAACAATCTCAATTTTTAGAACCTTAAAATGATAGTATGCAAATTTAGGGAAATCTACAAGTTTCCTTAAATCTGTGAACTCATGGTTCCAGGTACATGCCTGCATGGGTCATATGTACACTTTCATGAGTACATCCATACAAACATACAAACAAACAATAAACTGTCTTTAATATCTTGATGAGTTCCAGCTCTCAGAACAAGAGAAGAGAGTAGTCTGATCCCTGATACACACTGCAGGTTTCCATGTTCACGGATTGGATTACTCCACTATGTTTACTGAGCCTGGCCATACTAGACTTGGTACTAAGTCTGAGGCAAGCCCTTGAGAAGAGTATGATTTGTAAAGGAAGATGTACATGAAACTGTGATATTGTACAGGATGAATCTTGATAAATGCCTGTGATATCAGTCACCAGATGGAGGGGGCAGGGGAGCCGAGATAGCTTCTAGGAACAAGTATAACTCAAACCAGGTGTGTAAGCTTGAGTGAGAGTTCATGAGAGGCCAGCTGCTGAAGTGAAGAATGCATTTCCCAAATAGGAAAGTGAGGAGCCTGGGAAGAGTTCTGAGTACGTGAAGAGAAACCAGTAGACATGCATCAGCAGGTGTCCACATGAGAGAACAAAACACCATTACAGCTGGAGAAGTCCTAGTGATCACAAGGCACTTGATATCTATTCAAACACATGCCTTTCCAGCACCTCCCCTCATCCTAAATTAAAAATCTCCCTTTACATTCTCCCTGCCTCTTTCTCTTGTCTCTTTAATTAGTTCTTCATCCTTAACTCTAGAATTAAAATGGTTTCACAGGCGGGGAACCTAAGGTCCTCTAAGAGCCCATTATGCTGAGAAGTTTCACCTACAAATTTTCTTCCAGAAGAATTGATGCATGAATTTGTCTAATAGAATGAATGATCAGTCCTCGGTAAACAGATTATGAAAACCTTAGCAGCACTGTAGCAACGTTGTTGCTAATGAAACACACTTGACTGCTTCCACCATTTGGCACCAACCAAACCCAACACTGTCAACATCACAATATGATATTTGTTCCCAATTATTTTGTGGCAACAACTGTAATACAATATGGTATTAATCATATTTATTATAAGTATCAATTTGAGAAATTTCTGACGTGCCAGAAGATGAATCGGTTTATTATGAATAGGAACTCAGCTCAGTACATGCCAAAGGCTGCCGTATAATAAATAACCTCTGTAGATTTCTTTTCTAAAAAAAGTAACACACATGAAATAGCACTGAAAACAAAAGCAAAGCCTCCAGGCCCTTCTGTTGCCATCTGTACCCCTGGATACAACACCACCTGGGTACCTTGTGTGTTTAGGGCTTTATCAGACTAACAAGTAGCTAGAAGGATAGTCCAGCCTCTCAAAATAGAGAGCAAGGGTAACTCGGTGACTGACCCCTGAAGAGAAGCGGACCCTGGAGGCACAGACTACTTTCTGAAATGGCAATATCCTCCAAACTGCAACTCCAGCACTGCCCTGGCATGCTCTGCTGATGCACAAATGACAATAGTCTCTCAGGGAAATTATTGCCCTAGATATAGTGCAAGGCTCATTCCTCCACTTCATTTGCATGTCCATTCAAGAGTCTCCCTGTCAGAAAGTTAGGAGGGGGATGGAATAGGGGATTTTTGGAGGGGTAACTCGGAAAGGGGATACCATTTGGAATGGAAATAAAGAAAATATCCAATAAAAAGAAAGGACAACAATAGTAACCAATCAGATCTCCCACCCCAAAACCCCTAGGGACTAAACCACCAACCAGAGTACACATGGGGAGACTCATGGCTTCAGCTGCATATGTAGCAGAGGATAGCCCTATCTGTCATCGCTGTGAGGAGGGGCCCCTTGGTCCTATGGAAGCTCAATGACCCAGTGTAGGAGAAGGCTAGGGTGCTAATCAGGAAGTGGGTGGGTGGGAGAGCACCCTCATAGAAGCAGGGAGGAGAGGATAGGGTGTTTGTAGAGGGGAAACAGGGAAGGGGAATTTATTTACATTTCAACATTTGAAATGTAAATAAATAAAATGGCCAAGAAAAAAAAGAAAAAGAAAGAAAATTGGGTCTTAGGAAAAGGACAAAAGTATGAAAGTGGAACCTTGACACATAAGGTTTGTGAGTTTTTAAAGGAGATTGCACAGAGCTAGCCATAGTTTGCTCTTATGTGAGAGCACAGAAAGATGTCATTTTGTGGACCAGGAACCTTCACAGGGAATTTGATGGTGCCTTGTCCTTGGGCTTTCCAGGTTCCAGAACTAAAAGAAACCAATTATTCTGTTTATACTCAACCATGTTTAGGGTGCTTTACAAAAACCATCTAAACAGACGTAGATAGCAGTGAAACACGTGGAATGATGGGGAAATGATTACATATGAGTAACTACAACAAAGCCAAGTGCTGGTATCAACACTGTGGCTCATGGAAGCAAAAGTGTTGGTACAGGGTCTGACGTTGATGTTGTAATCAGCATGCTTTCCTTAAGGAAAGCTTGTAAGGTACTCGCCATTTTTGTGTGGGGGCAAAACAGACTTTTAAAAAAGACTACACGTAGCAATTTACAATCAATATACACTCTCGAGGGGAGTTGGGGTATAGCTCAGTGCTGGGGGTGATTGCCTCACATGTACAGGGTCCAGGGGGTTGATATTCAACATGGTGAGAAAATAAAATAAAAATAATAAACCACTTTTTAAACCTTTAATTCTCATAACCAGGGCCTGAGTATCTTCTGTGGTAGTGAGTGTGGAAGGATGATTTACTCTGGTACTATGCATCTCTAATTTTCTTTGTTACAGTAGTTATACCAATTATAACTCCAATTTAGAAAAATTCTGAAGAAAGTAGTAGGTTTATACAATTTGATCCATTGGACAAAAATTATTTTAGATAGACTTATTTAAACAGACACAGGTACATGTGTCTGTTTCTCTGCCTGGGTATCTGTGCCTGTGTTTTTCCTGAAATTCCATCTGCTAAGCAAACACTTTACCACTGAGCCACATCTCCAGTTCTAAGATCACTTTTTAAGAATAGCTTTTGTTACATGAAATGTGCACAACATTATTTTCTGCTGATACAAATGATATTTGATCCTTCAAAGGGCAGAGCTATATTTCTTTTCAACTATTTTGTTCACTAAAAGATATGTGTTAGGAGTAGTGAATGAAAAATATTTTTACTCTCAGATCTTAAAACTTAGGAGGACCAAAGAACAGATGCTGTAATTTATTAATTTTTTTCTTATTCCAGACAGTTGATATGAAAATAAAGGAGGCTGGGAAAAATGCTTAAAGTGGAAATAACAAAAATTGACAACCAACATATGTGCCAGGGCTGGGGGATGGGGGAAGGAGCTGTCCTCTTAGAGGCAAAGGGGAGGGAGAATGGGAAAAGGAATTCTGTGAGGGGTTCAAGAGCACAACACTTGGGATAAATAAATGAATAAATGTGTAATTTTTTTGAAAAAAGACTCCCCCACCCCAAAAAGAAAGAAAAGAAAGGAGACTGATAATTCCACTGTTAATTCTAGAACTTTTCAGGATTGAACAGAGGCCATCTTAGGGAATTGGGATACAGCTTAGAGGAGAAAGTTTTATTTTTCTTAAGGCTCAAGTTTCATCCTCAAGACTAAATCAGCTCAATATGAAGTACCGTCACAAGTAAGAGTCACAGAGCATAAATCTGGCCTTTCTCCTGATTCTGTGTAAAGTTTTACAGGCAGATTCATCCTTCTGTATTTTATCTATGGCTGTTTTCACACAGCAATGGCAGATCTCAGGAGGTACAACACAGATCTGAAGTACTACAGAGCCCAGAAGAAGCATTTTATCATTCTCTAGAGGAAGAGTTCATTAACTGCCCCCAAGAAAACAGTCATAGGAGACAATAGTCTGAAGCATTAGATATCAGAGATTCTACATGATTATGCATACATTTGTCCCAACCTAGAAACATAGCTCATTAGTCAATAGGCAAAACTGCTCATGTCCATTTTCAAATAAGAATTCTACTCTCCTGAAAATGTAACAGGTTTATAAGTGTCTTGGCATTGTCTCAGTTTGGTATAAAGAAAAATGTACGAAGGGGTAATAGAAGGAGAAGAGAAGGAAGAGGAAGAAGAGTAGGAGTTTCCTTGACTTTTATTATGAAATCACTGAGGCTTTTCTGGACCAGGAAAGCATGAAACAGACTATTGTTTCAGGACCAATAGATTAAACTTAATAATCTATGAGTAAATGTAGCAGTGCTGTAGGGTATCAACAAGTTGCTTAGGGGAATATACTTCTGGTTTGACCAAGTCAACGTGTTGGATATCAAAAGGACAGAGAAAATAATGGGTTTGATCCAAGGGCCTTCTACTTTCAAATGCAGTCATTTGCTTTCTTTAGCTATCAAATCTCTTCCCTGTGATCTGTTGGAGATTTCAAACAGTGAAGAGGAGGATAATGAGATCAGATAGAACTGGATTACAGAACGCATAACAGCAGCATCCTTTCCACACCCTAATATTTCATTTGTATCAGTGACTTCTCCTACATTGGACTTAGGCAATAAATAGGTTGATTGGAATGATTTTAAGCCATTCCAGGAGGTTATTTACTGACCATTAGCTCTGATGGAGCCCAAGCAGTTTCTTCCATTAGTGTACCTTTAAAGAATTTCCTGTTTGAGTAGACTAGGAAGCACCTATGGAATCAAACATCTCATGGAACGGAAGTGACACCATGTCCATCTCCAGCTCATATCCCTACGGAAAAAAAGTTACCCCAGAGGTCTTGTAGGAATCACTTATAGTGTTTACTGTTACATCTCTGACCTAATCTATTTTCCTTCCCCCTGAATACCACTTCTGAAGCCTCAAACCATTCACCCAATACAAAGAGAACACTTTTTATAAGGCACTGTGATTTTCTATTACCTAGTTTGTTCCTTTCCAAAACCCACATGAATTACATATCCACTCCACTTCAGTTTCCTTTGAGAAGCCACCACAACAGAGCTATCTTCTTCAACTCCGCCCATTCTTCCTTCTTGATGCTCACCATCACTTATCATTCTATACATACTTGTGTTTCTCTTTTTCTGTTTCCTCTGTCCTCTATTTAGGCATTCTCTGGGACCTGAAAGGCTGTGTTTGTTCAGGACTTTGTCCCCAACACTGGCATTTGCAGATAGCTGATTCTTAATAAACATTTATAAGTAGATGAATGGATATTCTTCTAAATATAACCTCTTGGTCTGACAGACCAATCTACTGCTCATAGAACAACTTGGACATCATCCAGCCCTGGCTTGATCTTTACATGTATGATATTAAGCAAATTACTGATTCTTCCAGAGCTTCAATTCCCTGTGTGTCATATGGAGTACCAACACTAAAGAACCACTCTAAGTACTACATGGAGCAAGCCAATAAGAGTTCCTTAGGGAAACAAAGATGAAGTGGGCCTTAGGTTCAGTATCAACCCCCCTTGGAATTCCAAGGGTGCATGGGATTTATTGGATTCCCCAGTTGGGCTATAGAGGAGCCGGAAGTTTCCTCTAGTTTCTCAATTTTTAAGGAGTGGAAGGTTGTGAAACAGTCATTGGTGCCCTTGTGAACAAAATTTCGTTAAGACATTGTGAAACAGAGAGCAACAGGGAGCTTTTCCTAGCCAACATGCATCGAGGCTTCATGCTTAGTGGAGTGTGTCAGAGGAGAAAGGAGACAGGGAATCCCTGGCTGTTTTGCAGAGTCTCCTTCATAGTTATACCCTTATGGCCCCAGTTGGGAAGAAGTAAATGAGACCAATTGGCCAATTGGAAAAAATCACAAGCAATCCCTTGTAGTGAATAGACCGTCCATGTTTTTAGACCACTACTTCCAAGGTGAGATTTAAGGTTTGTGGTTTGTAGGGGAAAAAGGGAAGGAAAGAAAATTAGCACTTACAATCAAATTAAAAATCTAGACAACATGATATTTATTCACTTTGCTAGACCAGCCATGAACTTATTCAACCCGATTAGGCTATTAATAGGAAGAATGTCCTCATTTTCCACATGGGGAAACAAGGATTGGCAAGATGTAATATCTTACAGTTGTTTTCCATATAAATTTTTTGGGACCTTACCATACCCCAAGACTTTGGATTTTGTTCTTCACTGAGTCTGTGAGCTCAGAATCCGTGACTCATACTGTGCATTTGATTCTAATTGTAAAACATAACAACAGTGGCGCTGATTATATCATCTATGCCAGGACCTCTTATATTGACATGGAATTAGCCAGTGAAGGTTAAAACGTCAGTTTGAGGACTTCCCTATAGCATGTATTCAGCAAGCAATTATTGCCATGGTTAATAATATTAATAAAATATTAACAAAGTCATACTATCAGTACCAAAAATCATAATTTCAGCTAAGTTAACTCCAAGAAAATTCTCCTTTACAGTGTCACATTGGCTGCTGAATGGATAGCTATAGCACAGAAGTTCTAACCTGGGAGATTCACATTCATAAAGAGTTAGTGCAGCCTAGCTCCATACCTAACTCTGGAGAATGGCAGTAAGGGATCTGACCAGCCCATTTTAAGAGACTGCAGGAAAATAAAAAGTCTGGACTATTCCCTGGAAACATATCCCTTGTGGCACCTCCCTTCTCTGCAGGATGCTAAAATCTGTTGGCCTCCATGGACTTCATCCTCCCATACAATTGATTCTCCACACAATTATGTTCTGGCACAATCATCAAAGTGATCTCCCTCCTAGGATGTGGAATGAGATGAAAAACAAATTTTGCATTGTGAACTCCAAGTGTGATCGGCGCAGGCGCTAAAAAGAGAAAGGTTGTGTTGTAAGGATCCGAGGTCAGCACTGGAAGACATCCTGCCGCCTGCCTACCCCAGGTGATTTGTGTGGCTGTGCATGTGGCCTTTTATACCCCAGAATATACCTGTGACGCTCAAAGGGACAGAGATTATGAGTAACTCACCTAAAATTAGATTCATTTTGGTCCAAGTTAGATCAGAAAAATAGACTTACCCCTTATATACAGAAAGTATTAGATTTATCTCCTAAAACCATTAGGGCATTTGTGGCTTTGCCCCATGGATGAGGACAAAGAGCCAAAAGACACAGCATCTCTCTTCCAAAGAATATGCAACTTCAAAGAAGAAAAGTATCAGTGGTACAGAGGTGAAGTCAGAGCCTCGGAATACCTTTGAAGCTGGAGGAAAAGATGTAAATTAAGTGCGGGTGAGCAAAATATGAAAATAAAATCCTTGAAGGAAAGCAAACTTCTTCTGCAGTGGGTGTGAAAGTAAAGGAAGTCAGCCAAGGGAAGGGGATAAACAGGATTGCATGATGTAACCACTCTCTAAACAGGCAGAACATGAGAAGCACAAGGAAATACATGGAAGTTGTAAACTGTCTATTTTATCTGCAGACTCGGAAGAATCAAAGTGAAGTCAATGTCAATTTTCTCAGTATTCAGCTCATTATAAACTCTTATGAGGGACAGGAAGCAAGGTTTTATTTGCTGTTTCTGTAATAGTGTTATTTGGTAGATGACAGGGCCATAGGGTTCTATAATCATGTATAGGGCAACATGCCAAATGTCATGCTGACATCTTTGTAGTTGTCTTTCTTCCCTATGTGTCTCCTATTCATCCAGTCATTTCTTCACTTATTCAGTAAAATCATTTGGGGATTGTAGTATTCCGATCTTACTAGATACTATAAATGAAGATGAACGTAATATGGCCTCACCCTTAGGTAACAAAAGTACTCTTTAAAACACACAGGTAGTTTTTATAAAATAAAATAAAATAAAATAAAATAAAATAAAATAAAATAAAATAAAATAAAATAAAATAAAATAAAATAAATAAAATAATAAAATAAAATAAAATAAAATAAAATAAAATAAAATATATAAACAAAACTTGGTAAACAAAGAATGGGTTAGTTGGTTCCTCATAGGAGGAAACAGATTCATGGGCAGATGTTGAATTATAGCCCTCTTAAAATTTCTATTTGTGCAGAGCAGTGATGGTGCATGCCTTTAATCCCAGCACTTGGGAGGCAGAAGCAGGTGAATTTCTGAGTTTAAGGCCAGCCTGGTCTACAAAATGAGTTCTAGGACAGTCAGGGCTACACAGAGAAAACCTGTCTTGAAAAACAAAAAAAAATTTTTTTTCTATTTGGAACTTCTCAACGAAAATGTGTTTGGGCAGAGTCAGAACCTCAGGATGTGTATGTATTTCTACAGAGTCTGAGTCTCCAAACATAGATGTATTTGGTCATAAAGTCTCTACAGCTGCAGTTTGTTAAGAGAAGTTGTCATCAAGAAAACAAATGACAACAAATGCTGACAAGCATGTATGGGCAAGGAATCCTAAATCACTGTTGGTACAAGCAAAATCTAGTGCATCTGCTCTGGAAATCTGTAGTAAATTCTCAGAAAGCTAGAAACAGAAGTACCATGTCACTTAACTACGCCACTTGAGTATAAAGCCACAGGATTCTATATTCTTCCACAAAGACATTGTGCTTCCATGCTTATTGCCACTACATTTATAAGAGCTAGGGGAAGGAATTTACCCATATGCCTATCAGCAGACAATGGATAATGAATATCAAAATGAAATTCTAAAATTTGCAGGAAAACACATGGAGTTCTAAATTATTAACTAAGGTAATCCAGGCTCAAAATGAAAAGAAAAAGAAAAGACTGCATGCTCTCTCTCATGTGTGGGTCCAAGTTTTTGGTTTTTATATATGTATACTTATGAAATAATGCGGGGAGGGCAGAGGTCATAAAACCAGAAAGGAACTATGAGACCTGGAAAGGGAACATCAAGAAAATTACATTGGAAATATATGAGCACATGTGACAGAAAGTGCAACACAAAATAAGGAGGTGCAGGGTGGTACAAGTTGTGGAAAGGAGGTAGGAGGACATGAGTGACAAGGAAGGATTAACCAAAGTGATGTATCAAATGGTCATAAGAAGATTTGTTGTTCTGCATACTAATTTAAAAGAAGATGTCATAGTGGGCGGGTTGGAATATGAACGGAAACCTTCTCATAAGGAGACTTAGAGACCCATATAAAGATGGAAGCAAGCTGGAGAGATACCAGTAGCAACCACGAGATTCCAATCATTGCCAGCAGCTGCCCAAAGTCTAGGAAATGGCAAGACAATATTTTATTCCTTGAGATTTTTGGAAGAAACATCTTGATTTCAGATTTCTCATGTTCAGGACTGTGACAAAACAAATTTCTATTATTTTAAACCACTCAGCTTATGATCCTTTGCTATGGAAACTTCCAGAAAATCAATATCCAGGACAAAAGTAGTAAAACTGCAGTGGTAAGAAACAAGATTGTCTAAAATGCTTTTAATGTCATGTGCTTTTCAATATGTCTTCTGCTTGAGATAAATATTATATTCATTGTAAATCACGAGACACTTTCCAGCTTCAAAGGAGTGACCCATACCCGAATTGGAATTGTCCAGAGCTTCTATGTCACAGTTCGGATTTTTCTGCTACTGGTTCCGTCCCAAAGGAACTTCCTGGTTTGATATCTCAGTTCTATCAGCTTCTTGCTATTTGTACTTTCTGCAATCTGGTTCATTGATATTTTCATATGCTTAACCTAACCAAATGTGGCAGTGTCACTTGCAACCAGGAATACTTTTTTTGTAATATAGCATTTTTCTTAATTATGTGAGAATTCAATAAGTGTAAGCTATGTATTTTAATCATGCTTACCTCAAATTCTCCTCTTCCTTTCTTCCAAATCTTCTTCTCCACCCACTTCATATTTTGGGTCCTTCTTTATTAAGCCACCAAGTGCTATTTTTGCGATACCACATACTCATGGATATAAAACTATCCACTGGATCTTGGTCAACAAACCAGGCCCCACAAGATTAAAGAAATTATCCCCCTCCCCACACACACACCTTTGCCTTGAAGCCATTAACTATTATTAGCTCTAAGGTTAGGGACGAAGGGTGTGATCCTTCCTGAACATCCACAGTAGGGTATTTACTGGATTGAACTTAGGTAGGTCTTATGAAGCATCTATGAGATCATGAGTGCTTTGGTTCTACCATATCCAGAAGACATTGTCTCCCCCAAGTCCTTCCTGACCTCTGGCTCTTAAAATATTTCTGTCCTTTCTTCCCCAATGGTCCCTGAGCCTTATGGATTGATATGATATTGATGTCCTATATGTGGCTCATGACTCTACAGACACAAATATTCTGGACTTTGGAAAGTTATAGGTTCCTGCATTATGTTCCATCTACTTCTAAATGAGGTCTAATAGATATATTTACCAATGGCTACAGAAACTCTGATTTAGAGGGTACTTTGATATTAATGTAGTAAACAGGAATTCCATCAGGAGCAAGGCCCAGGATAGATTTTCTTATTTTATCATCCACAATAGATTTCTGTGTGGAGCTCCTCATGTTGCTTCATGTTTATTTCCTTGAAATACATTTACTGTAACAGTAAGACTATTTCTGGTAGTAATGAAAATGTCTATTACATATTTTTATGAACAATGTGATACCTGAATTTGTTCTGTTCTTTCTAGATGGAATCTTCTATTTTTCAAGTAACTTCATGTATCAAACAAAACTTATTTTTTTTGACTCTAGAAATAGTGTAGAAAATGAACAGAAGACATCACAGTCATTGCAGTTTAGCTAAACCAGTCTTTAACTGTCCCATTATTTATTTTAAGATCACATTTGAAGGAAAGTTCTTACAGCCTAACCAATCATATCTACCCTTGGATTACTTTGGAAGCAGGAGGGTGCTATATATTAAATACCCAAGACAAAGCCTGAGGAGATGTGAGATCTCTATTTCTATATCTCTATCTAATATATGTGTAATATATAAATGTATAGAATATACATATACATGATTTTTCTCTTCTCTGCCAGTCCTTGGCCATTCAGGTGTGATGTTAACTACCTTCCCAGAACCTGTCAATCTTCTTTCTTGTCCTGAATGCTCAGTATAAAAAATAAGTGAGTGAATAAGTGAGAACAGCTCGATACTCTCTCGCTTTCTCTCTATGTTTTTGGATATTGGACTGATGGAAGCCTGCTCACAACCACAAAAACCCAGGAGAATTTCTTTTTCACTCCATGTATTGTCACGGTTGATCACTCTTGAATTATTTTGATTTTTGAAGTTCACATGTTCATTTTACTTCCTTGAGAATATTTAAATTTGTTTATTGAGGAGAAACATCTGTACTGGTAGCATGGATTTCTGTGTGTTACTATAGGGGGGGCACAAACATATTTGCCTGAATATCTCAGAATCTACAAGAAAATCGAAGTCAGATTTTCACTGCAGTGCCTGCAGAAATCACTTGGATTGCAACCTGCACACTCTTTTAGCAGTCTGGCCAGTATCTAGACCTGTCTCATCTTAAAAATCAATTGACACTATTTCCTCTTCAAAGGCATCTACTATGGATTGCGTATCTTCCTTAATTATATAGGAGAAAAGCTGACTCCTCCTGGACACAACTAGATTTCCCATTTGGCATCTTCATTTCTACTCCAGTATAACTTAGTTGTCGATGCTTGCTTGGATCGGGCTATTAAAATACTCACTGAGGGGACAGAAAATATGCTTCAGTGGAGAATCTGCTTCCAAGCCTGAAGACTAGAATTCAATCTCCAAGACCCACATGGGGAAAAGAAGTGGCAAATTTGAACAAGCTGCCCTCTGACCTCTACTCATGCACTGTGACGTGGTCCTCCACACAATTATGCATTCACAAAATAAACAAAATGTAATAAAAGCATGTGGTATGTGTGAGTGTTTGTGTGTATGTGTAATCATGTTTAAAATTGAAATGATACCTCATTTTCAGTTGGAAAATTCTAGAAATAAGTCAACTATGTCAGTATATTAGTTTATCAGCTGGATTGAAAGCTTATTCTTGATGTTCCCTCCGAACTCACATTATACCCTAGATGTTTTCTATTTATCTCATGATTACATCATACCTTAACAACCATGGGCATTTAGTTTTTATTATTTAAACTGGGCTCTTTGAAGAGTGACATTCATAATTAATGACTAAAATAAAGCAATAGATACATAGTGAGACTACACCAACACAAAAACAGGTCACATTGATTTTGATCATCAGCTCAACTGTCTCTTCCTCTAGTCAATAAGTCCCTGCTACATTTATATGTACTCTAGTATAATATATGTAGATAGTGTACGCTAGCTACAGCACCTAACACAGTACTTGGAGTATGGAAAGATCACATCAATCATTGTCCTTTGCATAGATAAAATGATCCTATTCAGTCCTCCAGTCCTTTCATTGTAAACACTAACATTGCATTTCTATGTCAGGATTGTAATGTGCAGTAGTGATCCAACCATATTTTCTTACCTGATTGTTTATCCTCTAAGGTATCTGAGTCCAATTGCACTTGGAATATTTTTTCTATCTTTGTATTATTCTATACACTTGTTTTTTGTGTGTTAATTACCATCTATTATAATTTCTGGTATTTTAAAGGTGTTGACCCTGGAGACGATGAGTTCTTCTGAAAAATCTATCCTGGGCCTTGCTCCTGATGGAATTCCTGTTTACTACATTAATATCAAAGTACCCTCTAAATCAGAGTTTCTGTAGCCATTGGTAAATATATCTATTAGTTCTTCTGACCGTCCTTTCATTTCCATAAAAGTGTCTTACTTAGAAATGTAACAGATATGAAATGTAAATAAAAAGTAGATCTGAAACAGTAAATTCTAGGTAAGTAAATGGATAACAGTATTTATTAATGGGAAATAATATGTTCAGATTGAAAATATAAAAATTCCATTTATTAACTTTCTTGTTCAGCTCGGTTAATGGTAACTATATGCTTGATAGTATCTATATTGTCCTTATGGGCTCACAGATTAGTAGATAATTCACATATTAGAGAAGTGGAAATTTGCCTTGTATGTTATCAACGACTATTCTGATGCCAGACTCACCAATGGCATGATGTATAGAAAGGTGAACACAGGGAAGATGTTCCTGTAAAAGTCAACCTATGAGATATGTTGCATTTTTATCCACTCTCATATAAGAAGAAAACGTGATTAAGAGCTCAGAAAATAGAATTTACAAGAAAAGGTTAGAGCAATTGGAATTTTTTAGCTCAGTGACAAAATTATATGTAGCTATTCCGTGAGAACTCATTATCCAATATCAATTCACTTGAACAGGGGCATAATTTAAACTGACAGCCGTGTTTCCAATGAATAAATGACCCACTATTCCTTAACAAAGAAAAATAATAATAATTTGAAGCCATTGCACTCAAATTGTTTCTTTTCATTCTTACTTGTCGTACTTTAGGTCATCAAAGATTTGTTTTATATGAATATTTCTGTGTCACATTCTTCAGGGCAGTGGAGGAAGGAGTTCCAGATACGATCAAAGTGGGGGATATTATACCTCAACACTTTCCTGTTCCAGTCTTCTATTTTCTAAGATTAGGTCATGTGGACATTCATTCCACTGCTATTTTCCTTCAGGAAGTGCTGCATGCCAGGCTCTGTAATAAGCACCAGAAATATAAAACTTATGAGAAACAAGAAATTTGCGTTATTGTGAGGTAGTAACTCCCTTGTCTACCAAGCTTAAAGATATCTGGAAATCCATCAAAAAAAAGTGATAATTCGAATCATGTTATCTTCCCAGTGCGTACACCAGATGTTGTTTAAGGAGAGGGTGCAAACTAGGCATTATCTATTTTTTTCCTTTCAATTATTTTTCAGATTATAAGCCTGGTTGAAGAGAAATAATGTACAAGTCAAATTAATTTTTAAGTCTACAAGAACTGGAAGTGTTAGCCCATGCTTATAATCCAAGTACTTTGGAATTTGAAGGAAGAAGATTGTGAGTTCAAGTACAACCTGGATTACACAGCAAGATCATCCCTCAAAAATATATGCAAATATGCATTTACATATAAGTGAAATGAAAAGTCATGAACTAAAGACCCCTAAGCATCTTTTAAATTTTATTTATGGACTTTACATTCTGATTGTAGCTTCCCCTCCCTTCTTTCCTCCCTGTCCCTCCTTCTCCCCTCCCTTCCCTGTCTTTCTCCAGTTCTCCTTAGAAAAGGCTCAGAAAAAGGAAAGCCTTTCATGAATATTAACCAGCCTTGACATGTCAAGTTACAATAGGATAAGGTGTATCTTCTATTGTGGTTAGGCAAAGCTGCCCAGTTAGGGGTAAGGGATCCAGTTGTGGGCAACTGAGTCAGAGACAGCCCCTGGTTCTGCTATTAGGAGTTCCACATAAAGACCAAGCTGCACAATTGTTATTTATGTATGTTCAGAGCTTATGAGTCAATTCCACGCATGCTCTCTGTTTGAGGGTTCAGTCTTGATGGGCCGCTATGGGCCCAGGTAAATTAATTGTTTCTCTCTCTCTCTCTCTCTCTCTCTCTCTCTCTCTCTCTCTCTCTCTCTCTCTCTCTCTCTCTCTCTCTCTCTCTCTCTCTCTTTTGAGACAGGGTTTCTCTGTGTAGTCCTGGCTGTCCTGGAACTCACTCTGTAGACCAGGCTGGTCTCGAACTCAGAAATCCACCTGCCTCTGCCTCCCGAGTGCTGGGATTACAGGCATGCGCCACCACGCCCGGCGCTGATTGTTTCTCTTTTTCTTGTAGTCCTTGAACTTTCTGGCTCCTTCAATCCTTGTCCCCTTCTTCCATAGAATTCCCCCCCAAGCTCTGCCTAATGTGTGGCTGTGGGTCTCTGTATCTGTTTTCATCAGTTGTTGAATAAAATTTCTCAGATAACAGTTATGCCAGGCTCCTATCATGAAGTATAGCAGAACGCCATTAATAATGTCAGGCGTGAGCTCGCTCTTTCTCTCATGGCATGGGTCTCAGGCTGCACCAGTCATTGGTGAGTCATTCCTCCAATTTTGGCTTCATCTTTATCTCTGCATGTTTTATTGGTAGGAGAACTTGTGGGTCTAGTCTAAAGTTTTATGGCAGGGTTGATGTCCCAGGCTCTCCTTTGAAAGTCTTTTCTGGTTAAAGAAGATGGACATTTTGGGCTCCAAGCCCCCTATTGTTAGAAGTCTTAGCTAAGGTTACACTCATAAATTCCCAGGAGTTTCCATTTTCCTAGGTTTCTCATCCCAGATATTCCTTCCTCCACTGATTCAGTTCTCGCTTTCCATACTCTCTCCTTCTGTTCCTCCCACCTTGATCCCTTCTGCTCACCTCCCTAACCCCATCCCTGCCAAGGTACCTCCCTCCACTCACCCCTGACAAGACCCCTAAACTTTTAGAGCTAGGAAATTCATAACATTAAGCAGAGAAATATTATGTCAACTTGCACAACATAGCAGAGTAAGTTACACAAAGCAAGATTATAATTATAGACTTTGAGGGGCTTTTTCTTTTTCTATATTAGAAACTACGTTCTAATGCTCACAGTAAGTATGTATGTGCAGTTGCTACTAACAGAACCAAATGTGATGCCATGAACACATAAAGGTATATCCAAATGCATGAAATCCAGAGATAAGCAGATCATGGTTGCTACAGTAGTGTCAGTATCAGTAAGGAATGAGAATCCTGTCAATCTGATCTATCCTTTTGCTATTCATCTCTGGTTTGATGAAGACTTATAGAGCCCTGGTTATTTTGCAAACTTTAAAGAAACTACATTTGTAGCTCAATATTGCAATTTTGTTATTAAGTAGAAGAAAATGAGTATTGGCCAAGCAAATTGTAATCTATGCTATCAGAAGACAATGGTACTATAAATCCTCAGTTTTATATACCTGGGAAACTAGGGTACGGTTCCTTTTTGTTCTCAACTGGTTTTCTAATATTTTTACAGCAACTATCTTTTCAATCCAAAGATAGTGTTCCTCTTCTGAGTAGAGAAAAGCTTAACAACTGTCTCCAATGTGGTTTACATCTCTCTGTCCATTGTGAAAGATTACTTTTTGCTAAATCAAGAGTGGGTTTACTGTGACACTTCTCATCATATACCTGGTCTTATTGGTGTCACACTCTAGGGATTGAGACTGTGGGAATCCACTTGAGAAAACAATGCTTCTCTGGTCACTGTATATTCTGTAAACAATCATCCAGGGTTTGTTCCTCCACTTAAAAGTCCCTTATCTTTGGCAATTGCTTGTGAAATGTCAACAGGCTAATTTGTTACCTCACCATCAGAATGAAAGCTCGGAACCTTTACAGTTCTTTACAATCACGTGTAACTTTCCTTGTAGAATAAGATATGTAATCTACCTAACTCTAATCCCTCTGGAGATTAGAAGTGAAAGTGAGTAAAAGTATAATTTTAATAAGAAAATTTTATTGTGGAATTATATATAATAACATTGTATTCTGATATGACTATGTATTTACTCTTTCAAATAATTGCTATTTAAGCATAGCAAAATATCACTTATATACTTTAATCAATTTAAATGGACAGCTGTTGCTTGAAACTAGATCTTACTCAATTGTTCATACGGGTCTTGAACTCTTGAAATTAAATGAAACTTCTTGCCTCCTGAGTGGCTATGACTGAAGATATGTACCCCTTTACATGGCTTTCCTTAAATACATAAATGAAGTTGGTAAAAATAAGTCCAAAGAGGAATTTTATTGAGTTGGGTTGCTTGATATACAGTCACACTTCAACCACTGTGGAGCCTTGCAACCTTCAAGAGCATCACTCTCCCTCCTTACAGCCAGCTCCTTGAAACAGTAGCTTCCTCTTCTCTCTCCCCTTGCTCAATTCTTTTACCCTCCAACCTACTGCTATCTGGCTGTGGGCCTCATCATTCCTCGGGGATTGTTCTTTCAGAGTCTCTAATGACCCACTAGCTGGCACAGCCAACTGACCCTTCCCAATCCTTATCTTCCTCCCCGCTGCTCTGATGACTTTTAACTCTCCAAAAGGTTGTTTCCCCTTGCCTTAGTAAAACGTTCTCTCTGAGTTTTTCTTACATCCACTAAGAAACCATCTCCTGGCCGCTTTTCTTTTCTTTTCTTTTCTTTTCTTTTCTTTTCTTTTCTTTTCTTTCTCTTTTCTTTTCTTTTCTCTTCTTTCTTTCCTTCCTTTCTTCCTTCTTCCTTCTTCCTTCCTTCCTTCCTTCCTTCCTTCCTTCCTTCCTTCCTTCCTTCCTTTCTTTCTTTCTTTATTTCTTTCTTTCTTGCTTGCTTGCTTCAGATTTTTATTGGTTATTTTATTTACTGACATTTCAAATGTTATCCCCTTCCCAGTTTCCCCTCCATAAACCCCATATTCCTTCTCTCCTCCCCGGGTCTCTATGACGGAGCTCTCACACCCACCCACCCAATCCTGCCTAAGTGCTCTAGCATTCCTCTACCCTGGGTCAACAAGCCTTCTTAGGACCAAGGGGCTCCCTTCCCATTGATGCCAGATAAGGCAATCCTCTGCTACATATTCAGCTGGAGCCATGGATCCCCTCATGTGTATTCTTTGGTTGGCGGTTAAGTCCCTGGGTGCTTTGGGGGTCTGGTTGGTTGATATTGTTTTTTTCCCCATGTGGTTGCAAACCCTTTCACCTCCTTCAGTCCTTGCCCTAACTTCCCTATTGGGGTCCATGCGCAGTCCAATGCTTAGCTGTGTGTATCTGCCTCTATATTGGTCAGGCTCTGGCACAGCCTCTCAGGGGACAGCTATACCAGGCTCCTGTCAGCAAGGACTTCTTGGCATCAGCAATAGTGTCTGGGTTTGATATTTACAGATGGAATGGATCCCTAGGTGGGGTAGTCTCTGGATGGCCTTTTCTTCAATCTCTGCTCCACTCTTTGTCCCTGACCTTCCTTTAGCCAGGAAAAATTCTGGATTAATATTTTTGAGGTAGGCGTGTGGTCCCATCCCTCAACCGGGGATCATGCCTGTCCACTGAATATAGTCTCTACAGGTTCCTTTCTTTACCCCTAAATGGTCCCATTCTGGGCCTTGCTGCTTCCTCAATCTGCAAAATAAAGTCTATAGTTTAAAAACGGCATACTCCATATGCTAATGGCTTCTGAATCTCTGCATCCATCCCCAATTCTTTAATTTCCTCTGGGAGCCTAGAACCCCTCTCGTGATGAGTGGTTCACCACACACAGTTTTATTTCCGTTTCTAAACCTTACTCCTCTAGAGAAACTGGCATCTGGCCATACTTCCTTCCAGTTTTCTCACTGACACATCTCAGCATGCTTTTCTCCTCTTAACTGAATTCACCTTAATCTAATCTAAGCCCCACTTTCTCATGTTCCTACCGAATTTATAACTACATGTCCAGAATCATCTTTATCATATCATATATCCTCAAACTCAGCAGAATGGTCATCCAGAACAAAATTATCTCACAGTGCCATTGGATTAATATGAATTCATCCTCTGTTGGCTATATTGCTGCCCTGATTCAAATCATTTGTTGGTACTCATGGCAGAAGGACAAGCGATGCTCCAAACTCTTTAATATGTTGCAAAGAACTCTTCTCAACCCCTCTGCTTCTTTTCTCTTCAGTTTACATCCTATTCTATTCACTGCCCCCCTGCCTATTGTCCAACCATAAAAAAATCTCTCAATTTCCAAAATGGACCCTGCTAATGCAGACCACATTACTTCCAGACCATCCCACTTTGCTGTCTGTTACTCAAGCTGACCTTAAAACGTTCTCTAAAGCTTTTTGTTTGTTTGTTTTCTTTTTCAAGTTTTTTGCGAGTTTCAGTTTCATACAGTGTCTTTTGAGTAGCAGCATTGCAAACCAATAACATATGGCTAGATATATGCACTGCTAGATGTACATGTTATTAAGCTAATGTTTAATAATTTATCATTAAATCTATAGGTCATTTCATCTCTTGTAGTTCCTCAGAGAAGTTTCAATTAGCAGTAAATGATGATGTACATAGAGACCCACAATTAGCCAAGGTACAAAGAATACACCTTAGATTTCTAAGACCTAAAGGTAACAATATATATATATATATATATATATATATATATATATCACCATCAAAGCTTAGAGATCATAACAAAAAACAATGTGAGATGTATATAGGAGCCAGACATATTGGATGACTTCAAGACAATATCTTCTAGCCACCACAAGGTAGCTGTAATTTGAGCGTACAGAGGTTATGACAGCATGCACAACCCTTCTTTAAGGGTTACCTCAAATAACCTCTGCAATGTTCTTAAGCAATGCTTACCCTGCTTGGCCCCAAGAGGAGAAATCTCAGCCACCAAGGGTTACTGAATTGGCAATGACAAGTACAAGCACAGCGTCCTTCACCTCCCGGCCACCACAAAGATAAGCCCGTGGGGAAAGGGGGAGATGCAAGGCAACAGTTCCCCTTCAGCAACATACACAAAGAACACATTGTGGCCGTTGAGAAATGTTCTAGTTAGAGGCACATGGTCTCGCTTGGACTGAGCTGCATCTAAGAGTGTGAGAAAGAACACTGGGCAGGGGAGGACAGAAGAAAGTAGTACAACCCAGTGTTGCTGGGTCCTGAGGAAAGCTTCCTTATACCATCATGAGCTTAAGATCCATAAAAGCAATATAAAGTCCCCAGGACAGAGATAGTGCTCAGCAATGCAAAGCAGTTTTTACAGAATAGAAAGTTTCAAAGAGGCTGTTTTCTCTAAACATTATGACTTCCCATTTATCTAAGGGCACTGGCTTTTCTCCTTGAGTTACCTGAAGTCAGTAAAGAACAAACCAAAATAACTTCCTAATTTTAAAGGAATTATCCAATTAAAAGATTACCTTATTACTGTGCCTTTGTAGGAATCCTCCTGAACAATCGGACTCCTTTATTGGGTGAGAGGAGACTGAAAAAAAAAACATTGCATATGGAGTGGTACTGTGCATACTTCTTAAGAACAGTGTACTAGTTTTATAGGGTTTTTATTCATTTATTTGATTACTTACAAATATCTCAATAAGATATATCTTTTTGGAGTGAGGGAGATACATTTGTGATTAAAACATGTTTCTCTTCCAGAGGAACTTTGTTTGATTTCTAGCACCTGTCTCATGTGGCCCATAATATCATGTAATGCAAGTCCAACTCATACATCCAATCAATGGTTTAGGAAAGTTTTCAAACCTACCCTCATCAATGCAGCTCCACTTTCATGACCTTTCCTTAAGCCTGTCTCTAATATGCATGGTAGAACGGCTTCCTAAGTGGTTTGATCATTTGTTCATCTGTCATGTAGTTGATACATATTCCTCCTTTACTTTTACCCTGACAGAAATATTATTTGGAAATTATTATGTACCAGAGAGGGATAGAATTTCCTTTCTAGTCTTTCCTTGACAGTCTAGAGCAACATGACATTAACTTTTGGTCCTCATTGCCTTTATGTCGAAGCAAACAATGCCGAGAATGCATGACTCAGCCCTGGTGTGCCAGTAACACTGCCATTTCTTCATGCCTCAGTAAGACCTTACCTGCACACATTTGATCCTTTGGTTTTAATAAAAGGTGTCACATGCTTTATTTTTTATTGCCTTTGTACCTACTATTCTATTAGACATCCTCTAAATCTACCTCATTCAGATCCTTTTCAGCATCTAATTGTTGCCCATTTATATCTCATAATAGAGTGCTTCTGGATCTTCAGATCTATGTTATTAAAGCAGGTAAATTCAGTCCTATCATGACATGAAATTAAGAAGCTCTACATGTTCTAATTTATCCATTTGCCCTCCACATGGAAGTATGCATTCCTAAAATGAAGCATAAATTAATAACAAATGAATTCTAAAATCTCAGAGCTTAATATTGTTTATATACATACATATACATATAGAAAGCCTACCCACTATACATATTTTGTGTGCATAATAACTATGTTTTATATACTAATAAATGTGTGTCATTTGATAAAATGTACATTTGAATATTATGTGCACAATTACATATTATATGTAAAAGGATGATTTACTCATGCTAACCATTTTATGAAGACATTAGGACTCAGCTGGTATATGTTCCCATTTTACTAAAGTCATCACAATTTAAGCTCTGGGAGACTATATACTTCAAATCAATAATGAACATGAAAACATGGACAAAACATGTTTCTTATACTATTAACCCCAGAAATGACTTCCAAACCCCCATGTTTATTCCATTTTTCAATAACATAATTTATAGTTCTATATGAATATCAATGAGGCTAAGAAAAACCACTGTTAATTGTAGGCAGTTGTCAGGAATGGGACATGTGCTGTAGAGAGACATGTGTCTGATGGACTCTCAGCTGCTGCAACACACTGATAAATTCCACAAGGTCAGGGATGGAGTTGTATTTGTTTTACCTACTGTCACTCATAATGTGTAGCAAAGGAGCTTCTCAGTATATGTGTATGAAGTAAAGTGATACAGTCCCATCAGCTACCAGCTTACCTTATTCTTAATTATGCAGATATGACAAGACTAAAAAGGTTGCAAAAAATTTTGTATTGTTACCTTTTAAAATTAAGGGAAAACATCTCTAAGGTTGTATGGGATACTGATTTTACTACAGACTCCCTATTCTGAACATTTTAGTGATAAACCCAGCCTATATTATGGGAAAATTATGCTTTCTTGGGTAGAATATGCCCTTCTACTATCAAGAACACTGGATTTGTCCTGTATTGGTAAAATAAAATAGCCTCTTCACATTTTATCCCTTCCTGATGGTGAAATAAGAGGTTATTAACTCCTTCATCTCTACTTCATTGAAATCAGTAGATCATGGGGGTATATCAGTGATCTGGTGTAGAGTGACATGTTTTGTTTTGTTTTGTTTTTGTCAGAGAATATAAAGCCCTTTATGCCCAAAACAAACATCATAGATCTTTCAACCCGGCACTCAGATCTGTTTTTAAAATGGAGATTTATATTTTGTAGCTGGTGTTAATATGACTCTATTTCTCATATATGTCCTATAAAACTTTTTATAGATTAGAAAGAAGTTGGTGAAAAGATGAAGTAATTTTGTAAAGATCATACAGGATATTGATAGCTAAACCCAACATTAATGCTTTTGGAATTCAGGATCTTTTTTTCATTCGTACCATTAGGAAATGGAACACAAAATACCAGAGGAAAGGTTCCAGAAGCTACTGTATCAGTAGGGTAAATGATATGAGTGCCCATTACAAAGACATATTTTGACTCTCATAATTTGACTGATGACACACTCTGGGTTGTAGGAAGGTGATTTATTTTGAGCTTATAGAATGATTACTTATTTTCTGTGGAAGCAATGTGTTCTTGTTGCCAGAAGAGAAGTACATTCTATTTCCATCCTCAGTTGCTCTGATCTTGAACAAATCACTCTGTTCTCTGGGAATAGGCTTTCTTACTTGTCTTAGTAACAGTTCTGTTGGATACCATGACCAACCAAAGCAGCTCTTATCAAACAGAGTATCTTATTGGGGACTTGTTTACAGTTTTAGTGCTTTAGTCTATTATTGTCATGGTGGGAGGCAAGACTGCATTTAGTCAAGTGTAGGAGAAGAACAAGAGAGCAAGAGAGATCAAGAGTGAGGGGGAGCAAGTGAGTGAGAGAAAGACAGAGACACTGAGAGAGAGACACACACATGGGTGGGGAGAAAGAGAGAGAGAGAGAGAGAGAGAGAGAGAGAGAGAGAGAGAGAAGAAGGAGGAGGAGGAGGAGGAGGAGGAGGAGGAGGAGGAGGAGGAGGAGGAGGAGGAGGAAGAAAGACAGACAGACAGGCAGAGACTTGGCCTGGCTTGAGATTTTGAAACCTCAAAGCCCACTTCAGGTGACACACTTCTTCTAATAAGACCACACCTCCTAATCCTTGTAATCCTTTCAAATAGTGGCTAAACACATATATGGGCCTATGGGTACCAATCTAACCTCTGTACTTGTTAAGCAGAGATTTTAGCAAATCATAACAAATACATATTTATTTATTTATTTAAATTTATTTACATTTCAAGTGTTATTCTCTTACCTGGTTTCCCTCTCTCTCGGACACCCTCTATTCCATTCCCCTTCCCCTTGCTTCTATGAGGGTAGTCTACCACCCACCCACCCATTCCCAATTACCCACCCTCAATTCCCCTACACTGGGGACTCTATCAGACCTTCATAGGACCAAGGATCTCTCCTCCCATTTATGCCCAACAAGGCCATCCTCTGCTACATATGCAGCCAGAGTCATGTGTTCTCCTTGGTTGGTAGCTTAGTCCCTGGGAGCTCTGGGGTGTCTGGTTGGTTGATGTTGTTCTTTCTATGAGGTTGCAAACCCCATTCAGCTCCTTCAGTCCTTTCTCTAACTCCTCCAATGGGGACACTGCACTCATCTTTTTAAATTAAATATACATTAATTTAACAAAATAATAGGTATAATCATGACATTTCCATGGAAGTATGTAATGTATTTTGTAATATCCACAGATCTGTTAAATTAATCTCTCTTATCCTTCTCAGCATTAATTAACCTTTTACAACTTTGAACCTCTCTAATCTCTATGTAACCTCACTGTCATATGCCTAGGACTATCTTTTCTGAAATATTTACTTCATTTAGGAGAAACTCATTATGTAGGATGCTACTGTGTTTATTTGGTGTGGCTGTGGATATCAACAGTTATCTGGGGTGATATGGTTATCCTTACACTTTGCACTTGACATTGGAGACTAATGTCTGGGAACAAAACAGGTACTAAATGTGACTTCACGTTGCTGGCCTTACAAAGCCATTGGTTTCTGCTAAATGTTGAGCTTTCCCAGCCACGAGGCAAATATTTTATTACGGTTACTAGATTAGGAGATGAGAGATGCACTACCTATGTCCATCTCAAAGGCCACCATAGGTAAAATTTCTTTAGTAGATAGGCTTCTCTGGCTGGCCAATGAGCCTGTGTCCTCCTCCCCAACAATGGGAATCCAAGAGCATTTATCATAGCCACCTTATTTCATGTGGGTTCTGGGTATAAAACTGAAGTCTGCTTGTTTGCAAGGCAAGAGTTTACTTACTGCTCTTTTCCCGGGTCAGGCTTCTAAGGGTCATCTTCAAGTGGTGTTCACTAAACTGTCTTACGTAAAATGTAGATATTTAATACCACACTACTTGCATCAAAGGTAGAGTTTATTTCTTAGAAGCAGAAACTCTATAGGAGTAGAGACTATTTCCCCTGCTCTACTCTTGCCCAAATTGAGCTTTTGTTCAACATTTGCCCAGTCCATCTCCACAATGCCCCAATCACTTTCTTTTTCTGCAAAAAAGTTTTGCTTACTGTTTTTCTAATGTAGTTTTCATCAAACAAGCAAACTCATGTTCTCCCTGGGTAGTAGTTTTCTCTACTGCTTTGTGCTACTAAAGCAAAAGAAGCCTAAAAGGTCTTTGACTTCAAGGCCCTGTGTAGCTCAGTCGGACTCCTTCCTAGAGACTCTAAGCTACATGTGATTACTGTTGGACCTCCGAATTTCCCCACATCTGGGCTTGTGGATTATCTTGTCATGGCCAGCTACAGTATATCCACCAGTATTTTTCTGCCATACAGAGGACTTGGCGGAAGATCAAGACAGATAGTCCACTTCCAACCCCATGGCATTTTAGAAAAATTCCTAACAAGAAAGTAAAAGTAGCTTGGAGAGATCTTTACAACTTGTTTCCCAGTTTAACAAAGAAGAAGAAGAAGAGCCCCAACATTTTGTGTTCCTCGGCTATAAAAGGACACATTGATTGTGACATATTATAGGGAATTTATTTTCAAGTTATTTATTTTTACATTGTGAAGTCAGTAATACTAGTTTAGGAAGAAGTTTTCATGTAAGAAATAATATGTAGACTCAATATTTTACAATAAGGATTATTTTGTTATTTTGCACTACCTAAGGAAGAAACTCACATTTTAAGTATAGTGATAGTGTGTATCTCTGAACTATAAAAGAATAGATTCTTTACCTCTCAGGAATAACCTGGAAAGCAAGATTGTTTATCTGCAAAGAACCTAATGATAAAATTGGCTTGTTGGGTATAATTAGATCTTCAGAGGCACTGATGAATTTATGATACTCAAGTGGGATAAATGAGCTGAAGTCAGACAGAGTAGATTATCAGCAAACATTGATCACAGGTTACTTCAACCTCAGAAAGTTGTTTATGGTGATGGTCTTGTGTTAACAGAATCACTAAGACAAGCCTGCTTTAGAGCACTGAGACAGAATACACACACACACACACACACACACACACCACAGAAAAGCCTGAAGAGGTAGGATGAAGATGAACACATATGCCATTCACATGCCTTGCAAAATGATCTGTCTATAATTCTCTCCAGTAACATGAAGCTTCAACATTATCTCTCATGGAATACACTCAGATTTATGGTTTCATACACAAATCAGTTATCAAAGTGGGCTTCCATCTTACAAAAGAGAAAACAGAACAAAAGGGGTGTAAATAGACATACTATGCCCATTGTTCTGAAACAAAGCTCTGACTACACTCAAGACAATCTGAGTACAAAGTCCTTACTATTATCGCTCAGTGGTCAGAAAGAGTTAAGCTCAGTTCTGTGGGCCAAGGGAAGCCTAGAGATAACAGCATATTGCCCTGGTCCAGGACCAAGGAACAGCCTCAGCTTGCAAAAGGGGTTCTGAGAGAAGGGGTGTCTTGGAACAGGGAAAACAAATGACTTGAAATCATGGGTCCATGCTGGCAGCCTATGATCGGCTCAAGACAGCCTTCCTGATTGCTTTCTTTCTCTTTTCTTCTTTCTCTGCAGATCGCCACACAGCTCTCTCCCTAAGTTCTGCTTGAGGTGGTTCTCCAAGCAGTTCTCCATTGATATTCTAAAAAAAAAAAAAAAATTTCTGGCTAGCACATGTATTGCAGATCACAAACCCAGTCTTTTATTTTACATATCAACTTAGCCATTTACTCTAGGTTCCCATTTGATTATACTATGAATCAATATCCTGTGGCCCCAGTTCTTTGATTATTAGGAGACATCAAGCATATATTTTTACCATTACAAAAGAATTCAGAGACCTGCCTGCCTCTGTTAAACACAGAAGATAAGCTAGCTGGGTGAGACCCTGTCATGAAATTACCATTCCTCTCATACCTTGGACTACCTTCGCTCTGTCCCAGGCTGACTGTGAACTCAGGGATCCGTCTGCTTTTGTAAGCATCAACAAAAAATCTTGGCCGGATGGGATCTCTTGCAATCACCACTCCCTACATCTCTTTATCTCCTTCCTCAGTGACAAGTTGGCTCACAGCACAACTGCTTTTTTTCCTTTAGATGCGTGAAGCCCCACATAATTCATATTGCATCCTTATCTTTTTTGGGAAAAATATTTTAAACCCTTGTTCTAAGTTCTTTTCCACAGCCTTAAGGGATGTCCTAAAGATCTTCCAATTTCCTGAGACATTAACATACCTTTGCTTTCCTAACTGGTGCTGTCTCAAAGTATCATGGGAATCATTAACATCATCAGGCAGGACATTCCTTGAAGGAGTAACATAAAATACTTACATTATCCCAGGGGCAGAGACCAGGTCATTCTGTGCCTACCAAGACCATGCTAGACCCAGCAGTTCAGACTGAAGATTTTTAGAAGGGACTTAAAGTTGCTATAAAGTCTAATTACTATCAAGGTTTTCTTCTTATTCTGGAAGAAACCATGGGAACTTTTAGCTTTTACACAGGACATTCTATAATGATTCTTCTCTCTTCCTGGATCATTATAATTATAATTTTTGGGTCCAGTTCCATTCCATTCTGAACATATTTCAACATTCCTGCTGTACTTTGCCTAACTGCTACAGCAGAGTATTTAAAGGGCTCAAGTGCCCAGTGTGGTGGAGGAAAGGTGAGCACTGATTTCCTTTGGTAAGGCAGATTGCATCAAATGTTAAATAGAAAAGTGATGGTAGGTGGCTCACTTGTCTACACAAGGGGAGGGGTATATTGTTATATTACATGATCATTTATTATGTGACTGAAGGGATGCTTTCTAATTTAATTCAACTACACACACCATTGTGACTCCACTCTGCAAAGGACATTATACTTCAGAATACAAAAATGAGCTGGTCATAGTTTCTGCTCTGTAACTCAACTGAGCAAAGTCAGTGCTGCATAGCAGTCTCTGTGAAGAAAACCATCGAAAAGGGTACTTCCTGTGCTTTAAGAGTTTACTATAGGATATAAGTAAGCTCCCTTTCATCTAGTTGTTAAGGAATGCAGTTTTATAATATGTAGTTCTTTCTCATACCTTGTATAGTTTTCTTTGCTTACTATTGAGAAATGCTTCATATGAGCTTGGATACTGATTAGGCTTTTAGTATGAACAGAAAATGCAAACCCATCAGTAATGCCAGTGTTTATTTGATATTTGGGATGTTCAGAGTAGAAGAACCACATCTACCCAAGGATTGATGCTCAAGAAGTGACACACGGTGATAAAGAAACTTATTTAACCTTAAAATAATTGGATATTAGAATTAATTATTAATCCAATGTTGCATATAAAGAAATGGAACCTATGCAAGTTTATTAATATGCTTAGTGTCACACAAGGAGGGTTGTGAGCCATATGTCCTTTTCTAAGCTTATTATTAAGCTTCATTATTTATTAGTCCAGGGAGAGCTTCCTTAACTTAAAGGTGTAATCAATCATCCTGCCATCCACAACATGATCCTTGACTGTTGAAGAAGGTCCTGATGCTTTGCCTGCCAAGGACTGGGCCAGTCTTCCAGCTATGTGTAAGCTTTGCTTGCTCTGCAGCTCAGGGTTCCCATAACACTCTTCTTTCTACAAAGATGTGTGTCCTCCACCTCCATGGAAACCCTATTCCCTTTGTAGATAGAATGTTATTTGTGGGATCTCAAAGAAACACCATGGCAACTCTTAGGATTCACCTTTCTGATCTTTTCCTCTACAGATTTGACCACCTATATTTCTTCCTCAGAAACACAGAAACACAGCATGGTGACCAGAACCTTACCTTGATCTAGCCATTCATATTGTCTCTAGGCACAAAGTCAGAATGAGGGTTTTGGTATTACCCCATTTATTTACCTCCTCTTTGGGAAGCAAAGTCCTTACTTCCTCTTGTCCTGTGATATAAAATTATATATATATATATATATATATATATATATATATAATTATATATATATATAAAATTATATATATATATATATATATATATATATATATATATATATAATCTGAGAAAGAAACTCTTTTCTTATTGCCAGCAGATTTTTTTAATAGCACAGAATAGTATTCATGCTGTCTTAAGGGAACAAAGGCACATTTCAATGCAATATTTACAATTTGCTCCAATTGTGAGAAAAGAAACAAATAAATTATGGGAAAATCTAAAATATACATATAAAATGTTAACCATTATTTTTTAGCAGCTACTATAACTGTTTTAGTTTCACATCTTTTTATGTATAGTTAGAAATTTGTTGTTCTTAAGGTACAAAAAAAATGTTAAGGTACAGATAATTAATTTAAAAAAGTGGAATTGCAAAAAAGATAAAAGGAAATCTTTATAGAAAATCCTGTATTAAAATACAGATTTAAAGGGAAGTTAACTCTAAAATAGACTTCATGCTTTTTATATGCATCATTGGAGAAAATGGGACCTCATAAAATTACAAAGTTTCTGTAAGGTAAAAGACACTGTCAAAAGGACAAATCAGCAACCAACAAATTGGGAAAAGATCTTCACCAAACCCACATCTGACAGAGGGCTAATATCCAATGTATACAAAGAACTCAAGAAGTTTGGCCCCAGAAAACCAAATAACCCTATCCAAAAATGGGGTATAGAGCTAAACAAAGAATTTTCACCTGAAGAAATTCGGAGGGCTGAGAAACACCTTAAAAAATGTTCAACATCATTAGTCATTAGGGAAATGCAAATCAAAACAACCCTGAGATTTCACCTCACACCAGTCAGAATGGCTAAGATTAAAAACTCAGAAGACATCAGGTGTTGGCGAGGATGTGGAGAAAGAGGAACACTCCTCCACTGCTGGTGGGAATACAAGCTGGTACAACCACTCTGAAAATCAGTCTGGCGGTTCCTCAGAAAACTGGACGTGATACTTCCGGAAGACCCAGCCATACCACTCCTGGGAATATACCCAGAAGATTCCCCAACATGCAATAAGGATACTTGCTCCACTATGTTCATAGCAGCCTTATGTATAATAGCCAGAAGCTGGAAAGAACCCAGATGTCCCTCAACGGAGGAATGGATACAAAAAAATGTGGTATATATACACAATGGAGTACTATTCAGCCTTTAGAAACAATGAATTCATGAAATTCTTAGAGAAATGGATAGAGCTGGAGAACAACATACTAAGTGAGGTGACCCAGTCTCAAAAGAATACCCATGGTATGCAGTCACTGATAAGTGGATATTAGCCTAGAATCTTAGAACACCAAAGACATAAATCTCATACCAAATGATGTCTGACAAGAAGAAAGGAGTGGACACTGGTGCTAGAATGGACCAAAGCATCAGTGTAGGGGAATACAAGAACAGGGAAGTGGGAAGGGGTGGATGAGGGAGCAGGGGGAGGGAAAAGGGCATGTGGGACCTTTGGGGGTGGGGAACCAGAAAAGGGGAAATGAATTGTAAATATAGAATATATGCAATAATAAAAAAAAGAAGTAGCCACTGAGTGCTCTGGAAAGGAGGACAGCAGTGGCTCCTAGAAGAACAGGAGAACTCAGTCATTGTATGAAGAATAAGCAGGGGACAAGCAAATATGATTAAAGAAAAATGATGAATGTTTGCAAATACTATCTAAAACTGTTTGTAACCATGAAAAAAGAAGAGTAGATCTGAAAACCAAAGCTCATTTAAATCTTCCTCAAATGAGAAAACTATACACTGGTGTGAAGGTGGGTAGAACAGCACATCTAGGCATCCTAGAGAGGATGTACACAGTAATGGAAAGTCTGAATCCAAAACTAAAGACTGAGTTTTCCTTAGGCTTTCAGGAAACAAATGGCAAGAAATACCAGAATTGTACAGGGAGGAATGAGAACTTCAGATCTCTTTCAGAGGGACAAATTCCACTCCCCTCCCCCACAACCCCATGGGTATATTGAGAAAAAACAACTCATCAAAAAGGAGAAAAAGGTTATTATATTCATCCCAAAATAAAACATGTATGTAGCATCCCTCCTCCCAAGGTTCAGGGACCATTGATTGGGCAGAGGCAGTAAGACTGTAAGTGCCCCATGTGGTGGATGAGGGAACTGTGAAGAAACAGTGTTTTCTGGATACAACAGAGTAGATGACCATATAAACACACAGTAACTATGATAGTGCATGCAAGGTCTGAAGAAACACATGTCAGACAAAATCACAGTATGGAGAGTATAGGCAAGCATGGAGTCCTTCCCTATCTAAAGAGCTCTTGGTGACTGAAAGCTACTGGGAGAGGAAGAGTCAAGATTTTAAGGGTATACCTCCAGTGGACGGCCATATACCTGAGAGTATATGAGCAGCACAGTATAAGGATTTCAGTTTTTCAAAAGACAGATACAATGTTGGGTGGGTAGGGAGTTGGGAATAGATCTGAAAAGAGATCACAGTATGGATATGACAATGATCAAAATCCATTGCACAAAATTCCCAGAGATCTCTCAAAAATTGAGAGTTCTAACATTGGAAGAGTATCATTGGGAATGCCTATTGTGTTCAGGAACAACAAATCATTAGTACTAAGACTTCAATGCAGCATGTTCCACTGAGACACAAAGAACACGATGGCATCCTAGATACCAAGACCATGACAGTCATAGTCTGTACTTGATTGGTAACATTCCAACATCAAGGCAAGGCACATGAAGATGTCACATCATGTCTTGAAGCATGACGGGACATTTTCAAAAATAGATGACAAATAGCCTAAGTTTTAAATCAGCAATGGACTAGTCAAAGGGGAAAGAAACTAGGGAGAAGAGTCAACAGGGACAGAGACAGCAAAGGATGTGAACACCTTTGGGATCGCTTCTCGGTCTTTTGGCTAAGAACAAGTGTGAACGCCTTTGGGAGATCTAGCATGGTTTAAATGCAGAGGCAGCATGTGGAAGGAAAGCTAGGCAGGTTAGTATTGGGAACACAAAAGCAGGCACAATTTGCCTTCTTACTTTCTTCTTATAACTGTCCTTTCTCAGCTTCTTTTCATTGTAGCTTGATGCAGAAAACCATATTTTGCACAGAAGCTCTGGCTTGATTTCTAGGAGTACTTAAACTGGGCCTGAAGGTACCAAATCTCAGAACTCAGGTAGTAGAAGCCAGAAAAGAATTTCAGGGATATGGAGAAAATTTAAGGCCAACCTGGTCTACATGAGACTCTGACTATAAAGTATAAGACTAAATTAAAAACTAAAGGGTAACTAAGAGAAAAGAATTCCATGCAGTCTAGCTTTCAGTCATTATGATCGCTTGGGATGGCACACACCACACTGCAGATCAGCCAACCGATGTGCAAGGTCAGAACATAACCTTCTGTCAACAGGCATCCCTACTCAGGGTCCCCAGCCCCCACAACATTAACAAGAAAATAAGAACGCCTGCCCAGCTGTCTTGCTGGCTGTCACTGGGTAAATTATCTTTTATTAAGGATCTGTAATTGTTCTCCACTGAGCTGTGACCTAAATTTAGTAGTTCTGAGGAGTGAGACCCAGCCAACAGGATTTCCCTGAGAACACGATGAAGTTCCTGTATCAATTCAATTCATTAGCTAGAAAAAGAACAAGCATCCAGTTCTTTTTTTTTTCCTTTCCCATTCTTCAGTGAGCCGTTTGTTTGTTTAGTTCAACCACATTTTTTTTCTTCTTCTTGGATACATTCTGAGCCTCTGTAAGGACAGGACAGCTCATTCAAACACTTCCTGTCACATTAACTCCCAAGGCAGAAACCAAGTAACACTATGTAAATCTTGCCGTTAAGACTCTACATTTACTTCTTGGGGATTTTCAGCATAAGGAGAAGAAATGTCCTCATGTGGTCAGGATGACATGGGGTGAGGGAAAGAAGAATAAACTCAGCTTACAAAACTCACTAAAGCTGCAGAAGAATGGAGAGAGAAAAAGGAGGAAAGTCAACACTGGTTAAAAGCTCTCATGAAAACTTGTGTGTATAAAAGGTCATGAGCAGAATAGCCTCTACTAGAGACATTACTTCCAAAACCTGTTTTCATCCTGATAATATAATGAAGACCAGAAAAAGAAAGTCACCCATTTTGAACCCAGTTTCTAGAGACTTGTGCAAAATTTAGGACCACATCTTCTTCCTCCAACCCCAGAGTTCCTTCACCTCATCATTAATTTTTTGCCCTGACAGTCTGGACTTCTGATCTGTCATGGATATGCAGCCTGTAAAGTCTCATGTATGGGTACCCACACAAGAAAGAAAAAGAAGATTCAATGTTAACAATACTCAATTAATTTTTTCTCAACAATTCTTTAATACAACCAATTTCCTTCTTCTGTCACCCTATCTGAAACTTCCTGGTGACCAATATGTTATCATAAAGATACACTTCTGCATGAATAGAGGAAAACACCCCAAGACACAGTTAGAAAACTTAATTTTACTAGATATGTAACATAGTCTGTAGAGTTTTTGCATAACATGTATGAAGCCATGGGTTCCATAGCTAGCACTACATAAAATCAGACACGCTAATGTGCACCAATGATCTCAGCACTCAGGAAGTGGAGATAGAAAGATCAGAAGTAGAGGCCATCCTCACCTGTGTAATGAGTTTGAAGCCAGCCTGAAATATATGAGACCCTTTCGTTTGAAAAGGAATGAGATTTAGTGTTTATAGTTGTCTAATTAAGAGATTGAGATACACATACCCTGAGAGTCACTTAGTAACATTGTACTATCACTGATTTCTCAGTAGTTTCAAAGAAATATAGTGAAGTATGCTGAGCAGGTAGCTTCATCTCTATTGTAAGAGTAAAGAAATTGAGATTTTAAGCTGGAGTCGATGGCAGAAGATGTACAGCCAGAGACTGGTTCATTTCACAGAGTATTACTAAGTCTATTGTAATGATGTTCAAATTTCCTTTTGAGATCCTGAAAGTCCCAAATCAAATGATGACTCAAGAGAGAACTTTGGCATCTGTAGCTGAAACTACTTAGAACAAAACATCACAATATCTTGGAAGAAAAGTCTGCCCAAGGTGATTCATATTTAGTCTCATAGTAAGTCAGAAGTTACATGGGCAACAGTAGATAAGTTATTAACGTTGATATACGTTTCCAATTTTATAGAAAGCAATGGTACATGGCAGAGTATACAGCCTATACTGTTTACCACCACTGGCAGCTTTTTTGAGCAGTTAGTAAGGCATTATATGTAAATGCAATTTTGAAACATAAGTGTTTTACAAACTATCATTTGATTGTCAAGAGTTATGAGTGGCCTTTTGCATTCAAGATTACCAAACAACTTACCTTAACATGGCTAACAGCAGCCATAGATACATAGGAGAGGCACTCTATCAACCCAATACATAGACAAATAAGCTGTAATATTAATCCCTTTATCTGGTGTGTGTGTGTGTGTGTGTGTGTGTGTGTGTGTGTGTGCGCGCGCGCACGCATGCACACGCGCGCACGAGAAGGTTGGTGAGTGTCCCATTATAGAATAACTCTGTCTTATCCATTGAGACAGGTTGTGCCTTTGAATTCTGAGCTGAAACATATTTTTTAGCTAGAATGGCTGGCCGGTGAGCTCCGATGACCCTATCTCTGTGCCCTACCCTCAACTCTGGGATTCCAGAAATGTGTGGCCATTTCTTGCCAGTATGTGAGTTTTAGCACCTGAAACTCAGGTCTTTACTCTTGTCCTCTTACCCAAGGAGCCATCACCCCACAACATCTACTCAATTACTTTTTTAAAGAAGGAATATTGAGCTTTGACATATTTGGGGATTTTTGCCCAAAGATAATATAGAACAGCTTCACTATGGACTAACGGCTAAGGTCATCTTACTACAAAACAACACTCACAAACCTTTCTATATGTTTTCAGGTGGTGAAGTGACTTAGATGAGGAGGAACACAAAGCCAACTGATTCAGTTGGAGGAGGGAATAAAGTGGAGTGAAACTAGTTGCCAACTAAAGACAGCAAGGTTCAGTGATAAGAATGTAGCTTGGACTCGCCTTCATCCAACTTGCTTTGTAATGCCAAGTATAGACTTTCCCAAACTTCCTCAAAACAAAGGAAAATATGATGTATTTTGATGCAAACTGCCACACTTTTAAAACGTTAGTAATGAATTCAAATTTTCTTCTGTTTTCTTTGGATCCCTCCTATGTTAGGAGTCCTCTTTGGCCACAATTTACTTCCTTGCCAGTTCAAACTGAATTATAGTTACTTGCATATCCAAGTCTTATGGGACAAGAGTTGATCAGCAATAAAGTGGGTGAAGGAGTTGTGCCAATAGGTGAAGGTGAAAGAGAGAAAGTTTGGATTCTAGTGCAGACAGTGTCTGATTCAATAACCTTGAGCTACTTGGTTGGCCATTATATATGTTAGCGTCAGTATCTTTGAAATGGGAGCTCCTTTAGGGCCATGAATATAAAAGGGAGTGTACCAATGTAGAATACCTACAGAGGCTCCTGACAATAACAGTTCCACAAGGATTTGTGCTTGCTATCATGATTATCCTTCCACCCAGGTAGTAACTCAGTCAGACTGACTCTCCAGTTAATGTCCTTGTTTATCTTGGTGCTTCTGCTTAGAGTACCCTGTGATTATTTGGTTCATCCTGACCTTGGGAAAGACAAAGCAGCTGGAAATGTTATCTCCCAGGACCTACAATCTTAACCAGGAATGATCATCACTCAGCTTCCTCCAGACTGGAGCCAGCACCTCTATTCACAGATGTGCTGAAGAACTTCCTTCCTGGCTTGTGTCTCCTAAAAGGGGAAACTACTGCAAGGTCTCCAAAAGGAAGGAAAGGGGACCTTTTTAATTAGCTTTCTCTTTTGAATAACGTCATCGCAGTTCTGATTCATTTCCATGAATTGAAAAAAAAAGAGGCAGGGTAGGTGGTACACACTCAAGAAATGGAGGAAAACTGTCAGGATACAGAACAGGTTAGAGGAAGGCTAAACTAGAGAAAATGGGCATTCAGTTCTGGCCACCCTTTATAAGCATGGACCAGTTGGAAGATTATATGGACTTCTGAATTGAAATCAAAGGAGGGAAAGGGACTGCTTGTAAGCTTGGCTGCCAGAGAAGGATGATGTGTAATTCCTATCTTCAGTTGCTTTGAATGTTCTGACTTGTGTTCCTGGACATTTTTTATGAGCATGTCTTCTCAGTTCTGAGAAGAATTGGTGTTGATTTTTATATGTATAGAGAAAGCTGAAATAGCCCAAGGTGGCTTCAAAATCATGCGGTAGTAGAGGCTGGTCTTGGACTCCTGATTTTCTTGCCTCTTACTCCTAAGTGTTCAGATTATTAGTACGCACAACCCATGCAGTTCTCAAAGTTATTTCTAACTCAGATACTATATAGAAAGATGGTATGAATGTCTTGTGTGAGAGTTGGAGGTATGCAACATGTGTGAATGCCCTCAGAGGACAGAAGATGGTACTAGGTCACTGAAGCTAGTGATTTACAAGTGATTGTAAACCACTAGGCATGGATCCCGGGAATGAAACTTAGATCCTCTATAAAAGCAACAAAGGCTGTTAACTGCTAGCCTATCTGTGCAGCCTCATTTCTGGTATGTTAAAAGCTTCTGCCATTTCTCTGTCCTATGATTCCTCCAAAAGAATTCTATGATTGACAAGGATTTTTGGTTTTATAGTCTCTAGATAAAAATGTCTACTTCCCAAATGGCTTCTCCTCTACCAGGTCTTGCTTCTTCAATCCATCCTCACATCATGGCCAGGATGTTTTCCCATTGATGTGTACTTGTTGTGGATCATTTTTGAGATGAAAGCTCATTTATCCTAGACCTTGTTTTTGCACTGTTGTACAGAAGACTAATCCTCCACCCTCTACCACACAAGTGCAGGAACTACAGGCTCATGCCACCTGCCCAGTCTATGTAGTTCTGGAGAACAGGACCCACAGATTCATACACATTCTCCAAGCAATCTAGCCAAATAAGTTTACCCTCAGCCCAAGTTGGTTCTTGAACACTTAATTGTTAATAAACAAAAATCTCAATAACCCCTCCCCATTGCAAAATAAACAACATTCCTTAGAAATATTCTTCTGGATATATTACCAACATACCAATCTCTTCAAGTTTATTTATTAAATCCAGAAAGCAGCTAGAAACAAAGATATGCAAAGTATCATCTTTAAAAAAATCGCTTTGTTGAGTTTATACACATCTACTAGAAAATTTCTACTGACCTTTTAAGAGTTAATTAAAAAACTTTGTCTTTACTGAGAGTATCACTGACCTACCACTGTCTCTACCAATTCTCCAGACAGAAACCATTGTATCTTCTCCCATGATACCCTAACAAACTCTTTATGGATTAGTTGAATCAGTGAGTAGGATAAATAACTCACAGAAATGGCTCTCTGAACATTGATGGACTTTTCCATGTCTAGGCAACATTTTATTCATTACTAATACCCAATCCAGTGCCTAAGTTTTAACTTGTATGTTAAAAATCTTTGTGGTGCATGTGTGTGTGTGTGTGTGTGTGTGTGTGTGTGTGTGTGTGTAAGGAAGGAAAGATGGCAAGAATTGAAGAAAAGAAGGGTAGGAAGCAGATTTCCATAATGATTCTATTTTCATAAGTAAAAGAAAATTAAATAAGAGTCATTACCTTGGAGGGATGAGTCACTGGGTTTTGATCTGGAAAATTGGCTCTGATTCTAAGCTCAGTCACTGGATGACACCTCCTAAAGGTCATTACTGTAATATGAGCCTCAGTTTCCCTAAACTTATCAGAGTCCATTGTTAGTTTCAAAGTGTTGATTACATATTCTGCAGAGCTTTGCATTCATTGATTCTGGTAACAATGATTTTATTCTAATGTTAACCCAAGTCTGGCAGCAGGGAAACCAATTCACACGGGAGTAGATTATTTTTCCATATATTATTTGCTTTGTTGTCAGCTTGCTTCTTGCTGTTTTTAATCCTAATACCTTCCTTCCTTCACTTGGAAGATGACTGTACTCTCTGGGTCAATAGGTGTCACTGTTGAGCAATATAAATATGTCCCCCTCACCCCATATTTTTGGTACTAAAATCCTGGTGGCTGACAGTTTCAGCCACTGGTCAGTCTTAATATCATCAAGTAAGGTAACTCTATAATCACTATACTACTTGCCTTAACGTTCTTCCAAGATCTATCTCCTCCTCCTCTCTCTCTCTCTCTCTCTCTCTCTCTCTCTCTCTCTCTCTCTCTCTCTCTCTCTCTCTTTTATACATACACATACCTTTTCCTTAAACTTTTAAATATGAGACATAACATGAATCCAGATGGTGTATAAAAAGGAAGTAAATAGGAGGAAAAAATGATCACCTTTTCCATTTGCAGGAAACGTCTGGCAAAGTTGCAGGAAGACATTATTCAGAGAAAGGAAGCTCATTGCTTGAATAAGAAAATGTAAGCGATGTGCCTGCACACCTACCAACCAGATGTTGCTATTATAATTGATTCAAGATAGAGGTGTCACCATAACAAATTAGAATAGAAATAAAAATATTGTGGAGAATCAAAAAGATCTCAGTTCTATCTTAGGCCACAGATCCCTGAGAACTTCCCAGCTACTCAAGAAGAATTGAATATTGGCATGTAGTATATTGTTTATACTTTCTTATTTCTAAGTCAATATAGTCTGAAAGTGATTAATTGCACAGGATAGAACAGGAAAGATGATTGGGCAAAGTGGGCTGGGATAAATGGAATTGGATGGGATAGAATAGCGTGGGATGGGATGGGATAGGATAGGAAGGGAAGGGAAGGGAAGGGAAGGGAAGGGAAGGGAAGGGAAGGGAAGGGAAGGGATGGGATGGGATGGGATGGGATGGGATGGGATGGGATGGGATGGGATGGGATGGGATGGGATGGGATGGGATGGGATGGGATGGGATGAATGAGGATGGGATGGGATTGGATGGCCGTGGATGGATAAGACATGGTATGGAATATATTATAGGATGCAAAGAGAGTGAATAAAATGGAACTTACTTCAAGACACACAGATTGTAAAAATTGTGAAATTGAATATAAAGTTCAATAGAATCAAAAGAATTTTATTAAGAGTTTCAAGATGTAGAAGACTGGTATGTTAAATTGGGAAGAAATTAATTATTTGACTTGGGAAATTGTCACCTTATTTCCAGCTTAGACAATTGGGCATCTAGGGATATAAAAGCCTGGTGCCTGTCTTGAGTTATTCTTTAAATTTCACATTGATAGTGGCTTGTCTTAAGATTGTAGTCTGCAAAAGACATGCTGTTTTAACAATTGTTACCATTTTCTCTGCTAAACCTTTTTTAAAGTATTATTTCTTTTAACCACCACATATGTTGAAAGTTGTGGTACCCTGAAAGCCATTTTTATATACATGAAAATCTGATTGTCTAACATCACATCGTGGAGGCTGGAGATTAATGGTCAAAATGTAAAAATAGAAAGTTTAGCTTGAATGCCTAGTCATGTAGTACTACTCACCATGCCAAGTGCTCCTAACCCATTACACTTCAAGAAGAAATGTTATGGTTTGTATAAGAAAAAGCCCTGTACACAGACCCTGGTCTGAAGTAGATATAACAAGATGTAGCAAGGTTGCCAGGGTTGTCAGCTCTTCTGTCATACTAAACAAAACCAAATTCATTTTTCCTCTTCTGCCAAATCTAGGTCTCCTTGCTTGAACACATTAGCCTCTCCTCATTCCTAATATTCATTTTCATAATAGATCTTGCTTAGAGGACACCAGAAAATGTAGAGAATACCATCATTCAATTTTTTTAAGCAAGCATTTTACTTGCCTAAGGTTTCTAAATTAATAGATTCAGCTAATCCCAATAGACTCTCAACAACAGAGGGAAGAAGATAATTCAAGAAGGGATATTGAATATTGAGTAGGAAACAAGAAACACCCCAATTGTTCAAGTCCTCCAATGTCTTTTGCTGAAAATGTACAGTGAGGACACTGTGGTTACCCCTGTGCGGGATGACTACTTAAGTGGCAGTCTAACTGACAGGAAGTACTGTGTTCAAATTCCGACTCTATCATTCAATAGATTTGTCTCCTTGTGTAAACTTTTATAGTTCCTTGAACCTTAATTTACTCATTGACTAAATGGAGGTAAAAGGATTTCCTAAACATATTAATATGTATGAAACACCTAGAACCCAGCTTGATACAGACTAAGAATTTAATGCCAGCTATTGTTGTTATCCCAGCTCTGTGTAATGTATTCATTCAATGCTTTCTTTTTGTATTTTGCATAGCATACTATGTACTCTTCTTCAATATGGACTGTAATCTTTAGAAACTTTTAAAGTTAAAGTTAGAAAACTTTAGTGTATATATATATATATATATATATATATATATATATATATTCAAAAAGTCAAACAGTATGAAAACTGAAAACTGGATTTTTAAACCCACTGAAGTCCATAACAGAACCTCATCAAAGAAAATACATATGGCAGCACACGACAAGGTGTTTATACCACATGCTACAAGAAAAATACAAATAAAAATATTTAGATAATCTTATGCCTATTATATTTGCCCAAATCACAACTCTAATACCAAATAACATATACATGTATATGTCATCATTATATGTATATGTATGTGTATATATATATACATATATATATATGTATCCCTCACAAATGCCTAGAATTATCCATTATCAACATCCCTTACCAAAGCAATATATTTGTTAAAAGTGATAAAGTAATATTGACATGTCATTATTCTTTATAATTTTCATTATAGTTCACTCAGTTTTGTGCCTTCTGTGGGTTTGAAGAAATCTATGACACATACCCACATTAATGGTATCAAAAATACTATTTACACGAAAAATCCTCTGCCCTCAATCTATTCATGCCAACCCTATTACCTGCTCCCCAACCCTTGGACATTATTAATCTTTTCACTGTCTTTGTCATTTGATCAAAAGCCCTATAGTTGTAGTCATATGGAATATAAGCTTTTAGATTGTCCTCTTTCACTTGTTAATAGAAATGTATTTTTATGCAAATAGATTTTTTATCTTATTCCTTTTCCAACACTGAGTAGAACTCTAATATCTGACATGATAGTTACATAACTAACTGTCAAAGAATATCTTGTTTGCTTTTGTGTCTTGGCATTTATGGCCTAGGCTGGTATGCATACCTGTGAACAGATGCTTGCAATTGCAAATTTCATCTTCTTCAAATAAACATCAAGAATCACATACATTGAGAGTATATTTATAACAGATTACTAAGAGCCTTTTATAGTAGCTGTATCATTTTGCAACCCCACTCACTAGCATAAATGAGGTCTCTAGTTGTGTCATTTCTCTGCCATCATTTGGTATTAGAGTTGTAGGTTTGGGCAAATATAATAGGTAGATCTATCTAAATATTGTTATCTGTATTTTTCCTGTGGCGTGTGATATAAACACCTTCTCATATGCTGCCCTATGTGTTTTCTTTGATGAGGTTCTGTTATGGACTTCAGTGGACTGATAATCCAGACTTCAGTTTTCTCACCATTTGGCTTTTTGAGTAATTGTCTCTTTGAAAGTGTGTCTTTTGTAAATATTTTCTTCCAGTCTATGATTTGTTTTTCTCCTTCTCATGCCATTGCCTTTTCTATGGAAGTTCTTAGCGTTAAGGTATTCCTGCTTATTAGCTGCTTCTTTGACAACTATGCCTTTGGTGTTGTGTTTAAAAAAAAAAAACTATGTTCTTACCTAAGATCCTTTAGGTTTCCCTGTGCAAACATCCAGGAGTGTTTTGACTTTGTATTCTAATTATGTGCTAAGATTGACTTAAGACTTAAATCTTAGTGGAAGATTTATAATATTGGTCTGGGTTATTTTATATTTGTTTGCATTTGACTGTCCAATCGTTTCAGACTTTTATTTTTGAGAACATGATCTATGCTCTTTTGGATTTTTTTCCTTCACCAAGCATCTGTTGTCTGTCAAATTGTGATCTTTTACCCTCATCCATTGACATAGGTGTAATTTAGTAATACATACTCTCTTGATTTATTATCATTTCTAGTAAGTTGTGAAGTGGAATATGTCTGTCTTCCAACTTCATTATCTTCAATATTGAGTTTAATTTGCTGTATCTTTGCTACTCTATATATGCAGTTATAAAAGCATTAAAGTTGTTTGTTCTTATCCACAAAATGAATGGCTGATATTTTGTGGTAATTGGGTTAAAACTGTATGTGTGGTTGAAAAGACGTTTTGATGGCAGTACCGTTCTATTCATGAACAAAATATATCCTCCTCCCTTCCCACATTCCTACCTTCTTATCCATCCTTCTTTCCTTCTTTCTTTTCCTTTGATTTAAAGTCTTGTACATTCTAAAAAGGTACACTACAATTGAATTATATTCCCAGCTTTCCCTAATTTTTTTTTGAAGCAGGGTCTCACTGAGTTCCTTACTAACTTGTTTGAACTCAATCTTCAGTGTAGTCATAAAAACATGACTTTGTTTTCTTCTTGTCTTAGCTTCCTGAGTAGCTAGGACATGGACTGGCACCACTAAGGCCACCTTCTATTCATTAAAAGAGGAAAGAATCTTAATTTCTTTTGTTGTAGTATTGTGATTGTCCATATATATACATATATATATGTATATATATACATATATGTGTGTGTATATATATACATATATATATATAATATTACACATATGCATTTATTTTCCTAAATACTAATGTAAATGGTATTGGTTTTAATTTTAATATCTATTTTTCATCAAAAGTATGTAAGTACTTGACATTTGCATACTAACCATGAATTATAAAGGCTTATTATAATTACTTATTGGTCCAGGGTTCTTCTATTTATTGTTTATGCTACATTTTCTTCATAGGCAATCATCATATTTGCAAAGATGCTTTGATTCTCTCTTTCCAAGTCAATACATATTTTGCTCTGTTTTGCTGTGCTAGACAGGACATTTAGGAGAACTTAACAAGAATACCATTGTCATCGGTAGTTCAAGACTAGAGTGGTCTGGGGTCAGGGTTTTTTTATTTTTATTTTTACTTTGTTTGTTTGTTTTACTCCAGGAGAGTTACATTCTAATAAAAATCTACCAGGCTGAGCCCTAATTAAATGTTTCCTCCTAAGTGCAGACCTTTTTCAGAACAAAACTTCTGTAATTAAAAATGATTCTTTGCCCCTTCCTCACCAGATGCATAGGGAAAGCTCCCTCTGACCTTCTATATCAGACCTTGTTACAGCTACAGGAAACAGAACTCACAAAGTACATGTCTAACTTTTGACTCATCTACTAAGACACTTCTACAGCCCAGCTTCTGTCACCTCATCAATTCTAAATTCAGCTTCTTCTATGTTGCTGCTGGTCTCTATGGATACTGAAACTCAAAGGTCTCTGTTTCTGCCATTTGTGCCTTTCTACCAGTTGATTCCAATATGCATGGCCATAACCTCATTATTTAGAAATATGTAACAATATTATTTTGTTCATATCTTGTATAGGTGGGTTGAAGTGGTAACCTCTAAACTTCGTACATATAACCAGAAACCACAAGTTCCGCAATGTTGCCTTCAAAATCCTAATAAAAGTCCATGAGGTAAGCACAATTTTCACAGGTATGAAAACTGGGATTCCAAGAAATGTAGTGATAGACCCACATTACTAAATACAGATCCACAGCTCAAGTCAGTCTAACTTAAGGCAGTGCTCTTGAACATTAGGAAAACTGTCCCTCTTTTCACACTTTAGAAGTCTAAAGGACCCATAAATAGGGCTGAAGTAAAGAGTATTAACTGTTTTTACTAGAAGGAAGGGTATGGAAAGGAATGCTTAGATAGAAGATTGTGAAGTTCATAAAGAAAAAGTTAAAAAACCACTACCGAGACATCAAAGAGATGTATCATCTCTTCCTGGAAATAGTTCATCATCTTCTGAGGGCCCCACCCTAAAGACCACATTTAACTTCCTCCTGTACAGGCTTCTAGACAAGCAATTTGCCACTTCTTGTTCTGTAGGCCATGATGGAGTTCTTTTGGTGCCTGATAATTATAACCAAATAGGTTATTTCTTTAATCCTCAGAATTAATTGCTTCCAAGATGCTCCTGCAACATCGGGCCTGTTCCATTTTCATGTCACTGTGGTTGGAGCCACCACCTTCTCACTCTTGACATCTGCAGACATTTCTAAGGTGGTTTTCCTCCATTAATTTTAGTCCTTTCCCAAAGCATGCTTCATCCTGTGGCCAGAGAGGAGCTTTCAAAACTGTGAACCTGCTCCACTCTTTTCATTACAGAATCCCCTAGTTCTATTACTTTTATTGAAAATCCAAATATTTAAAAAGAAGAATTTTTATGTCCCTATGAAAAAAGAGAGCATGGTGAGTCATAAAGCATTAAATTGTAAGTAGGGGAGAATTGACAGGTCCTATATGTGTTTATGTGTGTGGATGTATGTTATATCAAATGAATGATACTATTTGACTCTATGTCAGTAAATGAGTCTACTCATTCTCTTTATGGTCTACAAAAGTTCCACTCATGCCTCTTACTAAAACTCACAAAGTCACCTAATAACTGTAACTAAGTTTGCCTTGACCTTTTCAGCATGTTTTTGACCTTTTGATTTCTGAATAACTTAATCAATATTACTGCCAGCAGCTTAGCCAAATGCATCTTCTTACTTGGAAAAGCATCATAGAGAACTACTCAATATTGCTTCTCCCTCATAACTTTTAATTCCTGAATTCTGGTTCCCATAAGCTAGGCAAAGCGAATCTATCTGAACTCACCTTTTCTTTTCATTCCAGTAAATTGACTTCCTTTTAGCTTCTTTTTTTTATTAGATATATATTCTTCATTTACATTTCAAATGTTGTCCCCTTTCTGGTCCTCCCCCCTCAAAATCTCATAACCCATCTCCCCTCCCCCTGTTCTCCAATCAACCCTTTCCCGCTTCCTTGTCCCAGCATTCCCCAACACTGTGGCACAGTCAAACACAATCTGACCTTCAGGTCTTCATCATTGTGATTCTTTCTTAGAATGCTCTTCTTCCAGATGCCCACATATTTCTTTATAGGTAATTTAGGCCTTGGCTCAAATACCAAACATCCCTGATCATGTTATCAAATGGTTTAGCTCCTCACTATTCTTTTTCCAATTATTTTTCTCTAATTTTCCCCATACATCCTTCCATTTGATACAAAGTTTACTTTAAAAATATTTGATACTTTTAAGGAAATGTCTATCAACTCGTAGAAAGCTATAGATTCAAAGACAAGTGTTCTTCAACATTGTGTTCCTTCTGAGTACTGGAATCTAATTTATAAAAGGTGTAAGATACTCAAGAAAGATTTTAAATTACAGAATTACTAGAAGAAGGAGTGAATGCAGGACTCAGTAGTACACTGACCACTGGATAGAGATTTTAAATGGCACAGTGAAAAACTCTGCAAAAGTAAGGCGAGGTTATTTGCTACATAGGGCAGTCATCTTGGAAGAATAAGTTAACATACCAGCTTTGAGTAGTCTAAGAGTAGATTCAGTGGAGGATGATCTGTAAGGGGTGAGAGACTTTTCCTGAGTTTAAAGGAGAGATACACATTGACCTTTAAGATGGGTTAATTATAACTCATTCCAGAATGCTTGGGCTTCTGATTTTTATCCTGCCTCTGTTGAAAATCAGCTTTAGACAGCCTGTAGTGCAGTCAAGTAGCTCCATGTAGCTTCTGAAGCGCTGTCTTGTCTGGAATCAGGATCATCCATTCCATACATGGATGTTTCCAAGTTGGGCTTGGTTTTATGAGAAGATTTGACTGAAGTAATCAAGGTTTCTTTTGGTTCATGGAGGAGCTGCATGAGTCTATTACAGAGTGTTCATGTACCTCAGGATGTTTTGTTATGACTTGGGTTCAACGGTGATATCACATTTTGCTGCTCCACCTGAGATGCAAATTGGAACAACTGCTTCACTCTGGATGCTGCCTCACCTCCAATTCTGCATGTAGTTGATCCATAATGACATGAGTTAATACATTAGGTTCCAAGAGACTGAATCTAAGACGGACTGATATTAATCTGGAAAATAAATGGAGGATGGAGAGGATATCATTCAAATGTCAGAGAACATAAAAAAATGGTATCTGCTATGTATGCAAGAAAAGCAGATGAGAAAAAAAAGGCCCTGTGGTTCCAGGCCAAGATCCAGCACTGATAGATTGTGGCATTTTTGAGACATCACTTAAGACTTCTGAGTCTTTTCTGTTCCAAAAGTACTATTAGATTCTATATTTTTCTTAAAACTCAACCAAGAGTTTAACAACAGAAACATCAGTACTTCATGAAGTACATTGCCTATATGTTTGTTAATCCAGCCTGCTCATTAATCCAATAGAAAGCAAATAGTATTCTAATTTGGTAAAGAGGGGAAAGAGAAACTCTTAAGTGCAGGAGCCTCTTCAGTTCACACACCTGGGGAAGTGTTTGTGGTATTGTGGTGACCTAACTACTCAAAGTTCTCCTTTAGAGTTCTCTTACAAAGGGAGCCATGCTCCAGGGAGCATAATCTATGTGGAAAATAAGTCAACATTCTATAAATACCAAAAAAGACACAAAAATATTTTTTAACATGGGACTCTGGTAGGAAATGCAGAACTAATTCTTACTACAGTTATGTGGCTCTATATGAACATGGAGCAATAATTTTAAAGGAGAAAAAAAACAGTGTCTATATTTTCTTGAACTGTGTTGCTGCTAATCAATCAGTAAAGTAGGTAAAGTCACAGGCCCTACCTAATAGAGTGGAAGGTTTCATCAATCCTGTTCCCAAATTTTACCATCAAACCAAAGAAGGTGAATGGAAAGAGTAGAGGAAATATTTACATGCAAATACAGAAAACTCAATTCTGAATGGATATGGGTGTTTACCAAAAAATAATGGAGACTAGAGGTAAAAGATATGGGTTATCCCCTCCAATGCTCAGCCTGAATACTCAGTTGGACAGGACCATGGAAATAGTTACTATGGTAAAGAATTCAAAGGATCATGGATTCTCAGATTCATGTAAAGACAGGATGACTTATCATTGCTGGGAAACTTCAACTCATGAAAATCATTCTTGTCCTCATTCTGGCAATTTAGACCCTGTCCTAAAGTCAAACTAGGTAGGCAAGTTCTTCCTGTTACAGGTCCAGGCAGGAGAGAAGTGGGGACCTGCATCTCTCTTTAGTCCAAATGATGAATCTGCCTGTTGTCTTCCATGAACCATTTCTTATACTCAGGCTTCTAAAATATTTCTATGTATGTCACAATGATCTTGGGATCTTGATAAATGATGTCCTGATACAGTAGTCAAGAGAAATGCCTAGGATTTAGAATTTCTAGCACGCTATAGATGCTAATGATGTGTATTGATCCATTTATCACAATGAACAGTGGGACCTAGAAATAATGGTCCTAATGTCCAAATGATGTGACATACTAATGAACTCAGTTCTGCAGTATTTTAAGTACATGTTAAGGGTAAGAAAATTCTTCATAAAGCATAGTAGAGGTCATTGGAAATACAAACACAAAATCCTAAAGAAGAGAAACAACCACAATCCTCTGGGTTTTCATAGATATATTGGGAGGAATTAAGACTCCAGAGCCCAAGGTATTATCTTATTACAAGAATGTTCCATTCCAAATTGTTTTTCTTCTACCTCCAACCATTTTATCCTTCAAGAGTTCCTTATCATCTCATAGTAGACTCAGGAAGCAAGTCTAATATTTGAGGCAACTCTGTGATGCACACATCACCTCTGCTTGTGTATTTATGAGTTTCACTGAATAATTTATGCATAGAAAATGAAAGTTGGATATTGCCTGCAGCTTCCCGCCCAGCTGGCGGTGGGGAAGCCGGAGGGTCACCCAGCGTGCCAGGTGCTCAGAACCATCCGGCGGCGGCGGCAGAACCAGGTACCCGAGACAGCCCGAGCTTAAGACCTTCGGGGACTCAGGCCTGGAGTGGGAATTGGGCACAAAATAGCGGGTGCACTCTGCACTCGCGCGCGGGGCGGACCCCGAGCTCCCTGCAGGCAGCTGCCATATTGCCTGCAGCTTCCCGTCCAGCTGGTGGTGAGGAAGCCAGAGTCAGCCAGTGTGCCAGGTACCCAGACCCAGCCGGAGGCCGAACCAGCCTCCCATCCAGCCAGTGGCAGGGAAGCTGGAAACCGGACCCAGCCAGCTTCCCAGCAGCTTGGGACCAGCAGGCGGAACCAGATAACTGAGATATCCCATCTTTAAGACCCCTGGGGAAACAGGATATCAGACAGCGAACCCTGAGCAGGAGCAGTGCAGAGCAGCCGCCCAACAGGCGGAACCAAATACCTGGGATATCCTGAGGTTAAGACCTCTGGGGACTCAGGCCACCCGTCAGCAATCTGTGAGCAAGACCCCCGCAGGACAGTGATTCAGGTATCCCAGTCACTGGGAAATAGCCTTACAACCCCACAGGAGGGTCAAGCACCAGCTAGTATCTACAGGACCAACTAACACCAGAGTTAACCAGATGGCAAAAGGCAAACGTAAGATCGCTACTAACAAAAATCAAGGCAATATGGCGGCATCCGAACCCAGTTCCCCAACAGCAATAAATATTGGATACCCTGAAACACCAGAAAAACAAGACTCAGATCTAAAATCACTGGTCAGGATGCTGATAGAGGAACACTTAGATAAATCTCTTAAAGTAATACATGAGAAAATAGATCAAAAGCTAGAAGCCATTGCAAGACAAACACAATTAAATCCCAGATATCTCAACACACCAGAAAAACAAGACTCAGATCTAAAATCACTGGTAAAGATGCAGATTGAGGATCACTTAGATAAATTTCTTAAAGTAATAGAGGAGAAAATAGATCAAAAACTAGAAGCCCATACAAGGCAGACACAAAAATCACTTAAAGAAATCCAGGAGAATATAGAGCAAAAAGTGAATCCCAATACGGGGGAGAAACAAAAATCACCCAAAGAAATACAAGAGAACATGGGTCAACGAGTAGAAGTCATAAAGGAGGAAACACAAAAATCCCTTAAAGAATTACAGGAAAACACAAACAAGCAACTGAAAGATCTGAGCAAAACCATACAAAATCTAAAAACAGAAGTAGAAACAACTAAGCAATCGCAAAGGGAGACAATGTTGGAGATAGAAAACCTTGGGAAGAAATCAGGAGTCATAGATGCAAATATCAACAATAGAATACAAGAGATAGAAGACAGAATCTCAGATGCTGAAGATACCATAGGAACCATGGATTCAACAATTAAAGAAAATGCAAAATGCAAAAAGCTGGTAACCCAAAACATTCAGGAAATCCAGGACACAATGAGAAGACCAAACCTAAGGATTATAGGGATAGATGAGAATGAAGATCTACAACTTAAAGGGCCAGCAAATATCTTCTACAAAATTATGGAAGAAAATTTCCCCAACCTAAAGAGAGAGATGCCCATGAATATACAAGAAGCCTATAGAACCCCAAATAGACTGGACCAGAACAGAAATACTTCCCGTCACATAATAGTCAAAACCCCAAATGTACTAAACAAAGAAAGAATATTAAAAGCAGTAAGAGAAAAAGGACAAGTAACATACAAAGGAAGACCTATCAGAATTACACCAGACTTCACACCTGAGACCATGAAAGCTAGAAGATCCTGGGCAGACCTTATGCAGACCCTAAGAGAACACAAACTTCAGCCAAGACTACTATACCCAGCGAAACTCTCAATTGCCATAGATGGGGAAACCAAGATATTCCACGACAAAACCAAATTTGCAAGATACTTATCTACAAACCCAGCCCTACAAAGGATAATAGGGGAAAAATACCAACACAAGGGGGGAAACAACACCCCAGAAGAAACAAGATAGAAACCCCATCTCATCCAACCCAAAAGAAGAGAACCACTCAAATACAAATAATAATAACAATTCCCAAAATGTCAGGAAGTAATAATTACTATTCCTTAATATCTCTTAATATCAATGGACTCAATTCCCCAATCAAAAGACACAGACTAACAGACTGGATACGGAAACAGGACCCTACATTTTGCTGCATACAGGAAACACATCTCAGTGTCAAAGACAAACACCACCTTAGAGTAAAAGGCTGGAAGACAGTTCTACAAGCAAATGGTCCCAGGAAACAAGCTGGAGTAGCCATTCTAATATCAGATAAAATCGACTTTCAACCTAAAGTCATCAAAAGAGACATAGAAGGTCACTTCCTGCTTGTCAAAGGGAAAATCCACCAAGAAGAATTCTCAATACTGAACATCTATGCACCAAATGCAAGGGCACCCTCATTCGTAAAAGAAACTTTACTAAAGCTTAAAGCACACATCGCACCTAACACAATGATTGTAGGTGACTTCAACACTCCACTCTCCTCAATGGACCGATCAGGAAAGCAGAAACTAAACAGGGACACAGTGAAACTAATTGAAGCTATGGACCAATTGGATTTAACAGATATATATAGAACATTCCATCCTAAAACAAAAGAGTATACCTTTTTCTCAGCACCGCACGGTACCTTCTCAAAAATTGATCATATAATTGGTCACAAGACAGACCTCAACAAATACAAGAAGACCGAACTAATCCCATGTCTCCTATCGGATCACTATGGAGTAAAAGTGGTCTTCAATAGCAAGAAGAACTACAGAAAGCCCACATACACATGGAAACTGAACAATACTCTACTCAATGACACCCTGGTCAAGGAAGAAATAAAGAAAGAAATCAAAGACTTTTTAGACTTCAATGAAAATGAAGGTACGACCTACCCAAATCTCTGGGATACAATGAAAGCAGTGCTAAGAGGAAAACTCATAGCCCTGAGTGCCTCCAAAAAGAAACTGGAAAGAGCATACACTAGCAACTTAACAGCACACCTGAAGGCGCTGGAACAAAAAGAAGCTAACTCACCCAGGAGGAGTAGAAGAGAGGAAATCATCAAACTAAGGGCTGAAATCAATCAAGCAGAAACAAAGAGAACCATACAAAGAATCAACAAAACCAAGAGCTGGTTCTTCGAGAAAATCAACAAGATAGATAAACCCTTAGCTAGACTAACCAAAGGGCACAGAGATAGTATCCAAATTAACAAAATTAAAAATGAAAAGGGGGATATAACAACAGAAACAGAGGAAATTCAAAAGATCATCAGATCCTACTACAAAGGCCTATACTCAAAACAACTGGAGAATCTGGAGGAAATGGACAATTTCCTAGACAGATACCAAATACCAAAATTAAATCAGCATCAAGTAGACCAGCTAAACAGTCCCATAACCCTTAAAGAAATAGAAGGGGTTATAGAAAGCCTCCCAACCAAAAAAAGTACGGGACCAGATGGTTTTAGTGCAGAATTCTACCAGACCTTCAAAGAAGACTTAACACCAATACTCTTCAAACTATTCCACAAAATAGAGACAGAAGGGACACTGCCCAACTCATTCTTCGAAACCACAATTACGCTGATACCTAAACCACAAAAAGATCCAACAAAGAAAGAGAACTACAGGCCAATTTCTCTTATGAATATAGATGCAAAAATACTAAATAAAATTCTTGCCAACCGAATCCAAGAGCATATCAAAACGATCATTCACCATGATCAAGTAGGCTTCATTCCAGGAATGCAGGGATGGTTCAATATACGGAAATCCATCAATGTAATCCACTACATAAACAAACTAAAAGAAAAAAACCACATGGTCATCTCATTAGATGCTGAAAAAGCATTTGACAAAATTCAGCATCCTTTCATGAAAAAAGTCTTGGAAAGAGCAGGAATTCAAGGCCCATGCCTAAACATAGTAAAAGCAATCTACAGCAAACCAGTAGCCAACATCAAAATAAATGGAGAGAAACTTGAAGCAATCCCACTAAAATCAGGGACTAGACAAGGCTGTCCTCTCTCTCCATATCTTTTCAATATAGTACTTGAAGTTCTAGCGAGAGCAATCAGACAACATAAGGAAGTCAAAGGGATACAAATTGGAAAGGAAGAAGTCAAACTATCATTATTTGCAGACGATATGATAGTTTACCTAAGCGACCCAAAAAACTCCACCAGAGAACTTCTACAGCTGATAAACAACTTCAGCAAAGTGGCAGGTTATAAAATTAACTCAAGCAAGTCAGTGGCCTTCTTGTACTCAAAGGACAAGCAGGCTGAGAAAGAAATTAGGGAAATAACACCCTTCACAATAGCCACAAACAACATAAAGTACCTTGGCGTAACTCTAACCAAACAAGTGAAAGATCTGTATGACAGGAACTTCAAGTCCCTGAAGAAAGAAATCGAAGAAGACCTCAGGAGATGGAAAAATATTTCTTGCTCCTGGATTGGCAGGATCAATATAGTAAAAATGGCCATCTTGCCAAAAGCAATCTACAGATTTAATGCAATCCCCATCAAAATCCCAAATCAATTCTTCATAGATCTAGAAAGAGCAATTCTCAAATTCATCTGGAGCAACAAAAAACCTAGGATAGCTAAAACTATTCTCAACAATAAAAGGACTTCTGGGGGAATCAATATCCCTGACCTCAAGCAGTACTACAGAGCAATTGTGTTAAAAACTGCATGGTATTGGTACAGCAACAGGCAGGTAGATCAATGGAATAGGATTGAAGACCCAGAAATTAACCCACAGACTTATGGTCACTTGATCTTTGATAAAGGAGCCACAACCATCCGGTGGAAAAAAGATAGCCTTTTCAACAAATGGTGCTGGTTCAACTGGAGGTCAACATGCAGAAGAATGCGAATTGACCCACTCTTATCTCCTTGTACTAAGATCAACTCCAAATGGATCAAGGACCTCCACATAAAACCAGACACACTGAAACTATTAGAAAAGAAACTTGGGAAGACCCTGGAGGACATGGGCACAGGGGTAAAGTTCCTGAACAGAACACCAATAGCTTATGCTCTAAGATCAAGAATGGACAAATGGGACCTCATAAAATTACAAAGTTTCTGTAAGGCAAAGGACACTGTCAGAAAGACAAAACGGCAACCAACAACGTGGGAAATGATCTTCACCAACCCCACATCCGACAGAGGGCTAATATCCAATATATACAAAGAACTCAAGAAGTTAGACCCCAAAGAACCAAATAACCCTATCAAAAAATGGGGCACAGAGCTAAACAAAGAATTTTCACCAGAAGAAATTCGGATGGCCGAGAAACACCTTAAGAGATGTTCAACATCATTAGTCATCAGGGAAATGCAAATCAAAACAACCCTGAGATTCCACCTCACTCCAGTCAGAATGGCTAAGATTAAAAACTCGAGAGACAACAAGTGCTGGCGAGGATGTGGAGAAAGAGGAACACTCCTCCACTGTTGGTGGGATTGCAAAATGGTAAAACCACTCTGGAAATCAGTGTGGCGGTTCCTCAGAAAATTGGGCATGCCACTCCCAGAGGACCCTGGCATACCACTCCTGGGCATATACCCAGAGGATTCCCCTGCATACAACAAAGACACATGCTCCACTATGTTTATAGCAGCCTTGTTTATAATAGCCAGAAATTGGAAGGAGCCCAGATATCCCTCAAAGGAGGAATGGATACAGAAAATGTGGTATATTTATACAATGGAGTACTTACTCAGCAATTAAAAATAATGAATTCATGCAATTTGTAGGTAAATGGTTAGATCTGGAAACTATCATCCTAAGTGAGCTAACCCAATCACAAAAGAATACACACGAAATGCAATCACTGATAAGTGGATATTAATGAGCCCAGAAGCCCTAAATACTCAAGGCACAATTAGCAAGTCAAATGACTCTCAAGAAGAAAAAAAGGAGAGAACCCTGGGCCTGTAAAGATTGGATCCAGTATTGTAGACCCAGAACAGAGAAATCGTGGGGGGGGGGGGGAAAGAGTGGGGAATAGCATGGGGGGGAGAGGAATTATGGGACATATGGTGGGGGGTACCTGGGAAAGGGGAAAGCCTTTGGAATGTAAACAAAGAATATAGAAAATAAAAAAAAATGATAAATTAAAAAAAAAAAGAAAATGAAAGTTGTGTACACAGGATGTATATAACCCAAATTCTAGTGAATTTAATCTTGATTTTTAGTTTGTTCCAGAATGTTTAGAATGTTCTTTTTCAAAATCATGAAATTGAAAGCACAAATATTTATTATCTGATGACTGTGTTAAAGATAGCTTTAAGTTGAAATGAAAATGTTAGCTATCAATAAGAGTACCATCACCTGCGAGTAGGTTTCTATTTGTTTGTGCAGGCTACTGAAGTTTTCTGAAAAGTTTCTCACTTTTGCTCCAAGAGTGCATTACCTTCATGTTCCTCTCATCATTTTTTCCATGTAGTTTTCTTTCTGTTGATGTGATAAAATATTCTGATTGAAATCAGATTGGGAAAGGAAAGGGTGTATTTACACTTACACATTATAGTTCATCATTGAAGGAAGTCTGGACAAGAACTCAAACAGCAACATGAAACTGAAACCTTGAAGGAATGCTGCTTGCTAACTTGCTCAACAGATTTCTTCTTAGCTAACTTTAAACCCAAGTCCATCTGCCTAGGGAATATTGTTGCCCATAGTGGGCTGGGTCCTCCTACATTAATTAACAAGCATGACAATCCCTCAAAGAAATGGCCACAGGTTAATCTTTTTGAGTAACCTCTCAAGTGAGACCCCTTCCTCAGGAACCTCAACACTGTATAAATGACAGTTAAAGCTAATTAGTGGCTGAGGGAAGTGATGTGTATTCATAGGCAGCCACTAACAGAAATGTTGGTCTCAATTCTAATGAATCACCATAGAGACTGAGACTATATCTCATGCACTGTAGAGATGAGCTTTGGCCCCCACTTCCAAAAATACACTTACAGTCTGATGTATGTCTGTACAATGCCTCCTCTGTTGTCAGTGATATTAACTGAAGATAGCAGAAATTTACTGATATTCCTTTCATCAATGTAGTATCTACATACAGAATAGGCAAAAATGCCCTACCAATCCTTTGTTTAAAGAGCATGTTTTGAGAAGAATTCATAAGAGTTTTTTGTTTTGGTTTGGTTTTGGTTTTTTGTTTGTTTGTTTGTAGTAAAGTTATTGTGTCAAAGATTTAGGTGACACTGAGTTCAAACTCATTTTGCTAGAAGATGATTTTACATAACAATCATGTCACACCTAGATAGTCATCTCACATTTAGCCCTTGAACAAGTTTCTGTCTTCTAACCTGTAGCAGATGGTCAGGAGGAGTCAGTACAGAAAGGGGAAACACAAAGCTATGCTGTGGTCCCCTGCATTCTTCTATATAGAAGAGTGAAAAATGGCTTATTCTTCATAAGAGTATCATCGGCCAAAATCTAACCATTAGTTGGGTGTATATTAGCAAGTCTTTAATAGCAAATAACTATTGCTACAATGTTTGTGGATCCTTCTGAATAAAATTTTACAGTATGTTGGTCAAAGTTTCCATAGTAGTACCTAATGGTATTAGAAGAAAAACTGACTACAAAAGAATATGAGTGAATATTTTTGATTAGACTGTGTCCAATAGTTATTTGGAGATAATAAGATATTAATTTTATCTTCATCTTGATTTCTTTTAATTCTATTTTCTGACAAAATGGAGATTTTCGCACACAGGTATGGCCTTTGTGTACAACTACATACACAGGTTTTATAATTATTAAAATATGTAAGTTCAGTTGTAAAATTAAAATTGACATTTTAGAATTCAAAGTTAAAAAACCATGTATGTTGCCATTCGCAGATATCCATGAGTGAATGAATATGTGACTGCTCAAATTATCACCCATTGGTGTCAAGTACATGTGGGACCCTTATTGCCACCTGGTGGCAGTGTACCCTAATTGAAGATTTAGGTTTTGAGTGACAAAAAGACATGTACATTTATAAAATAACGGAAGTCATAAATGGTCTCAAACCCCCGTGATTTGAAGAAAACACTTGGATCTTTTTCACTGCCCCAATCAACCAAAGAAGAGAAGTACAACTTTGTGCTTCACTAGGAAGCCTAACTTGGTTCAAGACTTACTTCCTACAGGACATATCTAAAAGTATCAAGTTAATTAGTCATAGAGTCATTTCGCTCCGAGGTAATATGGCCATATCCAATTAGGAAATTGATTAAAAAGGTAAGAAAAGGTTCAGTGTTGTATCCTTTCTGGGCATATAGTGCTGCAGAAGCAACAATGACTCCTGATGTACTCTATCAGTGTGTTCGCTGATTAACTACTTTGTTTCCTAAAATTCTCTTAGTTTAATTGAATCATGAAATATTTCATGAAATTTATCTCACCAGCAGATCTACAACTCAGGCTAAATCCGTCAGAATCTCTGGGGATGGAAATATTATTGATATTATTGTTATAAGTTTCCCGGGTTTTACAGTGTGCAGTCAATATTAAAAACCACTGAACTGGAGCAAAGAGAAAGCTAAAGCTTATGCAAAGAAAAGAAAACACTTTTCCCATTTAAAATCAAATTTATAGCAACTTGCCATGAAAATATCAATTATCCCTGAATATATGGAACAAAGAGATCAAGAAGGCATCACCATATATTCTCCAAAAATTTCAGTGCATTAGCTGTAAAAATTCCTGAACACATTTTATTTAACCTATATTCATGTCCTAAGTGACTTTATTGTCTCTCTACTATTTACAGTTTTAGATACTTAGCCAACAAGTGATTAGTGAACACCATATGAGTTATAAGCAGCAGAGCATGATTTAAACCAAAGTATGTCTCACTTCCAAACCTAGGGATGTTTCCTTGACACAGCTTGAAATTCAAGTTTCAAAACAGAATGATGATCAGACATTCAGGGGTCTTTTGAAATTCATGAACAACTACTTTTGAGCCATAAACACCACTTTGATAAAGATTTGCGTGCTCACCAGGTTGCAAGCCAGTGGACATAAATGATTCGGTAACAAGGATTTTTTTTTCTAGGCATTTACAGGACTCCAGATGAAAGACAGTTCAAAGATTCATCTGCCATTGCTGTTGCTTGTGTCTGCCTCCTCCCTTGCCAGCTAGCCTATTCAAGGAATTCTACTTCAAGAGCCAAGACAGCAGAAGCTGTCAGCTGATTTACAATTAAATGTGTCAAAGACAGATTTTTCAATGGAAAATTTTGGTAGGAAGAATGAGTTTTACAACTATAAATAGACTCCATCAAAAGTTTCAAACTGAAGAGTGCTGTGCTTATCTGGTCCTCTGTAAGCTCTACTTTTGGACTTCATGCCTACACCTGGGCTGTTTTTTACTTTATTTGACTGGGATAATCTTGATCCAATCAAAGAAAACTATAAAACAGAATTTGCCGAGTTTATGCCATGTATGTGTAGGTTCCTGCACTGCATTGAATTACTTGCAAAACAGTGAAGTTTGTTCAAGTCAAAAAAAAACTCTATGCACAGACAAGTTAAATCAACTCACTTTCCAGCCTCATTTGCCTCCAGTGTCTCTAACTTATTCAGATTAGAAATTAGAGGCCTCTCTTAACCATTATACTGCATCATCATGTTCCTTTATTCTAATGATTTCCTTGTTGTCACTCTTAGCTCTAATATATCCCTTGGCCTATCAACAAATAGTTTTCTTGTAATAGATCATCAGTAAACTCTTTCAATGAAAGTACTCATTATGTCCAGATAGTGTGGTCAGCAATATGAGTTGAAATCATCCACATAGGTTACTTCCATAGTGTCAGGGATCTGGCTCTTGGCCTGGAAATACCAAAGTGACAATGGGCCTGCTCTTTGTTGGTATGTCCCCTCAACTGGTAGGACTCAGAGGATCATCTAGAATTGCCCTTTCAAGAGCACTGACCTCTCATCCTGTGGGAAATTTGACTAGACATCTTTGCCTGAAAGTAAAACCTTCTTTGAGAACTATAGAAGCCTATTCTGCTCCCACATTCTACAGGGGGCTCAAGGAAAGCCCAGACTCAATGAATGGAGAAACTGACTTCTTTCTTACTGTTCAACTGGTTGTGTTTTATCTTCCATACCTAGCTGACTGTCAATCCTGCTCTGGATGATGGTTCTAATATTTACCTCTCACAATCACATTTGATCAGTTTTTGCAGAACTCATCCTGCTTTATAAGCAAATATTAGCTCATGTTGTTATGTCATTAAATGTGGCTTCCCACGGGATATGGTGGTTCCCATCTCTACTCCTATACCAGGAAAGTTGAAGTGAAAGGATCTTAAGTTCAAGACTACTGGGCTACACAGTGAAACTAAGAACAGGGAAAATGTCTTTCTTTTTGAACTATTATATCCAAGAAGCAGGGACCTGGTCTGTGGCTTTCTGTATTTGGTGATTATTGTACAGCCTGGCCAAGGACACCATTCAATGCACTGGGCACAAGAAAGTGATAGCAAAAATGGTTTAGAAACTGGACCTTCTAGATCACTTTCTTGCTCTGAGACAGATATCACCATTTTATCTACATCAAGTTTCCACAATAGAAAACATTGTATACACATAATAGATGCCAATAAATGTTCTCCAAAGCAATATATACATTTCTTCCTCATACTTTTTAGTGTGTGGGAAAAGTAATCACATAAAAATAGAAAGGTTGAAGGGACTCTGGCCAGCTTGAACACAACAAGCGTGGCTCTGGAAGACCACTCTCTTGCCCCTCACTCCCTGGATGTCATGGTTTGTATATGCTTGGCCCAGGGAGTGGCAGTATTAGAAGTTGTAGCATTATTGGAATAGGTGTGTCACTGTGGGTATGGGCTTTAAGATCGTCATCCTAACTGCCTAGAAGCTAGTCTTTCACTTGCAGTGCTCCCACCTTGATGATAATGGATTGAACCTCTGAACCTGTAAGCCAGCTTGAATTAAATATTGTCCTATATAAGACTTGCTTTGGTCATGGTGTCTATTCATAGCAGTAAAACCCTAAGACACTCTGCCTTAATAAATACTGTAAGATTACATTCCTAAAGCTAGCCACCAAGATTTATTCACTTATTTGGCCACTTCTTCCTCCTGAGGCTAATTACCATGGTTCATCTTTCAAAGCATTGAGGTCTAGCAAACAAAAGCCCCCTTTAGGGTTCTCTAATTTTGTTGCCTGCTATTGGATCCCCTTCCCCTAGCTGAACTGCCTGGTTGGGCCTCAGTGGGAGGAGCTTGATGTTGCAGGGAAGGATGTTATCCACGGGGATCTTCCCCTTCTCTAAGGGGGGTAATAGGGGAAGGGATTTGTGAGGATGGGTCTGGGAGGACAGAAGGGAGAGGCATTTCGGACCAGGATGTAAAGTGAATAAATAAATAAATAATGTCAAAAGTCCCTTTGACTCACCTAATTAGCATAACAATTAAACGCCTCACCTTAACATGACATTTCCCTTTGTATTTTTGTAAATTAATATTTTCTTGTGTGTCAAATCTGTCTCTTCTCTATCCAGAGGCAGTTCATTGTCCTCCCAAACAAATGTCCCTGTCCCATCTCCCTTGTTCCCTTCCTCTTTTTTTCCTCTATCTCCTGTCTTTGACTTATTACGTGCCTTCTGTCCCACTTCAGTAAATAAAACTTCTGCTGAGAACTGGGGAGCGGGAGGGGGGAGGGGAGTGGATCCTGAGCCAATAATTTTCCTTTCAAAGGTGTAACTCTACATTGATTAATATGAATACATTAAAAAACAGTTCTATAATTGTTTGTCATCTACATTTGAATAAGAAGATGAAACCAGAAGAACCACTGGCAAAACCACTCTGTCAAAATGGTCTTTTTTTACATCAGGTAGAGAATTTCCCAAAGCTAATTTTCTGTCTCTTCAAAGACACTCATGATTTATCAGTTGAGTCCCAGATATTTTTAGTACTGGAAAAATCTATCAAAATGACCTTTTTATCAATATGACCATAAAGGGTTCATATTTCGTAGACTATAAGAAACAAAACACGGGGGTAGACTGAAACGAAACAAAGCATTGACTAGCCCCTTTTTGGTCAACGTCTCTCTGTTAAAAAAAGAATCAAACTTGTTTCTTGGCTTTTCATGACAACCTTCTGGGGCCCTCTTTACTTTGTACTCTTAGGGAGTCAAAAATATACCTACCCATTTCCTGTTGCATTTGACATACATTTTTGACATATGTGAGGTATTTACCAGACTAACCTTATAAGCAAAGGTTGCCTTCATAAATTCAAAATACTAGAAGTTTATAAATTCAGCGTTCTGTTAACCATGACTGAACATCATATATTCCCAATAGGAAAGGCATGAAAATCCTGAGGCAAGAACTACTTATTTCTTCTCTTATGTTCTCTCTCTCTCTCTCTCTCTCTCTCTCTCTCTCTCTCTCTCTCTCTCTCTCCTGGTCTCTCCCCTCTCATAATTACTTCATGCAAAGGTATGTCCAATAGGACTTCTCAAAACATCCTGCATGGCCAAAAGATGCTTCAAAAAGTATGAATGTTATATCAAAGAGAAATATTCCATATTCCACAACAAAGATTTTAGAATAGCTCTGGTGTACATATTTTTAATTTCAGCATGATTAGAGATGGACTACTTAAGGATAAAGTGGGATAATAAAGACACTCAAATTTATGAATGGTCAACACAACAGTTTCACTTTATCACTATTCATCATCCCAAGGAGACTAACATTAATGTTTGAGTTGGATTAGGGGCCGTTGCTATATAGAAACTGTTGAGTCTGAGCTGGTAATGGTGGCATCATCTGAAACATGTAGTTCCTGTGCCATCTTGGGAATGGCAATAGTCACATAAAAGGGAAAAGGATGTAGAGAAGTCCATGTGGGAGCGGTGCAGCACAACCATCCCATGGCCCTGTCTCAGGGCCATGATTACCAGGAAAAAGAGATGGAATATATCATGTCTATAGAAGGCCAGAAGATAAAGATAAGATGGAATGAAGAAGTTCCAAAACCAGAAGAGCATAGTTTTCAATAAGAGGACATCTTTCATCTGGATTACTGTCTATCATGTTTCCTACTTGGTCATGTCATGGCCAGAACAATTTTCTTGACATTACTGAATCACTGTGTTCATCCTATAATAAAGAAGTATGACACTCAATGTGTAAACTCCTTTTTAATCCAATCCTCATGCACTATGAAGTAGATCTTAGGTAGCTCTACAACCAAAGTTCTGGGTTGGACTTTTTGTTTTTACAATTACTGACAATCTAAATGGAGAAAGAATTAAATGCCTTTTAGAAAAAATTTATTTATGCAATGAGAATGCTAATGTCTATTTAATTGAGATGTGAAGTTTAGCAGTTTGTATATGTAACACACTTAGATAACATTCAACTGGATTATTTTGTTTCTGAAAACTTAGCATCCATGACTGTATAAGATGCACCTTTGTTCAGCTCCACATAGTATCAAAAATAATAGAAGCATCCATAAGGGAAACATCCATGTATAAAGCAAATCTTATGTGCCAGAACCTGTCTGTGTTTTCTTAAGCCATTAAAGTTGTTACAAAGAAATTGATAAGATGCAAGATGTAGGGAAGGTCATGTCTAAATTAACCTCTGTAGATTCTTAGAATTTTCTATTTATAAAAAAGTGACAATTCCCACTTGACAAAGTTGTTTTAAAAATTACATTAAAGCATCACCTTAGACTAAATCATATGTTACAAGAAATAGAAAATATTTAATACCATGCCTGGTACATAGAAGGTACTCAATAAACATTTGCATAGTCATTTCTCTTGAATACATCATTGTAGCTCCTTCCTCACTACCAGCTTGGATTTTGAGCAGTCAAAGCACACTTTTTATGAATGGTTACACATAATTATAAGACCCTTTAAAGCCAGTAACTGAAAAATTTGGAGATGGGGAAATGATTTTGTAGACTAATGCCTGGACAGCTAAAGAAGGAAGCTTGTCTTATATCTCATGTCACACTTTGGATTTTATTGTCACTTGTCTAAGAAACCATTCCAAACTGCAGCAAATGCAGAAGGATTTGGTACATTAGTGGCAAAGGGGATACGACTGAAATATGCAAACTCAGGAAAAATGTAAATTTGAGACAATAATGGATTTGATATTGTCATGAGATGTTCCACAGTATGGCCATGGGTAGCAATTTAAGAAGGTACACAGAAGTAAATGCACACAATGGTGTACTATGTAGGTTTCTCAGGACTCCTCTTTCTATAGCTGGGAGAGAGATGCTAATGGTGAATGATGTAATAATCTCTACTTTAAAAGAGAAAGGAGGAGAATAAAATATAAATGATAGAAATGAAGTACAGAGAATTAAGTACTTTGACCAAGACCAGGAATAAAGCAGTTAGAATAGGCAAGACTCTGGCACTCTGATCTAGGCCTAGCCTCATTATCAAAAAACAAACAAACAAGCAAACAGGTATAAAAAAGCATCCTAAGAGAAAGTTAAAAGTACAAACTCTGAGCCGGCCAGTGGTGGTGCATGCCTGTAATCCCAGCACTCGGGAGGCAGAGGCAGGCATATTTCTGAGTTCGAGGCCAGCCTGGATTACACAGAGAAACCCTGTCTCGAAACAAACAAACAAACAAACAAAAAAGTACAAACTCTGAAAGCTCTTACAGTAGAGGCTGCTTCTTTCACATGCACTGTCTTCTGTGGTGGGGTGAAGCTGAATCGCTCCTTCATTGTTGGAGAAACAGATGAGGACAACCCAAACATCTTGGCTAACATAAATCATGAGTGTGAGACTCAGAAGCCATGCCAGCCCCTAAAGTAGGTGGCTACTGGATGTAGAGAGATTGTTTCACCTACTAAAACTTTCTAAGCACATATTTTATTCTATAAAACTTCTGAGCCTAACAGGAGTGGCTGCCTAATGGATGGTTAGACCATCAGATGAAGTTAGTGCATAAACATTTACCCCTTTGTGGCTCTAAAGCCTACCATTGCAAAATGTGTGTGTGTGTGTGTGTGTGTGTGTGTGTGTGTGTGTGTTCAATGCTGTTTTCCTTTTTTTCCATTACTGAAAAGAAATCATGAATAATTCTTGAGCTAAATTTTGTCTCAAGCATATTACCTACTCATGTATGGTGAGAAAACGGTTTCTGCCCACTTTCTTCAGACGTAGGCCCATACAATGTCTATAATATTAGACTTTGCTAGACTTTAAAGGAAGGATAAAAGAAACCCTCAGTTCAAACAGGAAACTGGGGAAGTGGAAAAGTAAAGTTTCACTTCATAAGCACTTTTCTTCTTCCTCAGAGATGAGTGCCAAGTGATTTGTGTGTGTGTTCACATTTGTCTGCGCAGTATTCAAAATTAAAATTCTTAGAAGGAATCATTGAAAAGCAATCACTCAAAAAGCTTTAAAAGCGACACCTTGAAGAGCTCCTCCAAGCTAATTCATCAAGGGCTCTGCTGTGATTCTTCATTCAGATTTATTTCCCTCTCAACATTAAGAGCCACAAAGTTTTGCTTTATAGAAATGAGCAGAGAAGGCAGGGTAAGCAAGTAGGAGGACCCTAAGATGAAACAGCCAGCTTTCTTTATATTTCTCCTCATTCATTCATTCATTCATTCATTCATTCATTCATTTATTCCTCTCTCATACAATGCATTCCCACCGCAGCCTCTCCTCTCTCTACTCATTCCAACCCTCCCATCTTTCCCCAACAACTGCTCCTCCAGTTCTCTTCAGAAAGCAACAGGCCCCCTAGGGACCTCAACCAAACATGGTATAAGATGCAGTACAACTAGGCACAAACCTTCATTATCCAGGCTGGATGACGCAACCCGGTAGGAGGAAAAGGGCTTGCAGAGCAGGCAAAAAGTCACAGACAGCCCCTATTCTGACTGTTTGAGTTTCACAAAAACTCAAGCTAAATAACCACAACATATTTGCACAGAATCTAGTGGATAATCCTGCCGACTCCATGAGTGCCACTTCTGTCCCTGGGAGTCTGTATGAGCCCTGCTTAGTTGATTCTATGGGTTGCCTCCTCCTCCTGTCCTCCAACCCTCTGAATCCTATACTCTTTGCTCCTCTTCCATAGGACTTCCTGAGGTCCACTTATTGTTTGCCTGTGGATCTCTGTATCCCCTTGCATTAGTTGCTAGAGGACATGTCTTGGATTGTGATTGAGCTAGGCATAGATCTATGAGTATAGCAGAATATCATTATGAATCGTTTCATTGACATTGTAAAAACAAAGGAACAAGCAAAAATCCCAGCTCCCTGGCTTTTCTCTGTATAAGTATAAATTAATATGGTCCTCTGTCTTAAATGAGTAGTGAGCTACACACATGTTACACTAGCTCTTTCTGTATCACCCAGGTCTCTGCCCTCATTACCTCATCCAGCTGTTCCACTGATGCTGTTACTCTACTACTATTTTGTATATGTGGTACTCAACCTCAGAGCTTTACTAAAAATAAGAAGCAATACCATCTTCCTTCTACACCTTTAACATCTCCAATCCTTAAAAAGACTGTTACATAAAGCACATTTAAAGTTACTTACAAAAAATTAAATAGGAGATAACACAAAAAGATTAACTACAGCTTACCAATAGAAAATAAATGTCCTCATATGAAGTGTAAGTATTTACGATTAGGCTCTTCTATTTATAAAATAAATAAAAGAGTGTCTGATCAACAATATATATTGGGAACATTCTGAAACCACACATTAAGTCAAAAAGGTAAATATAAAATATAAAGCCGTGTCTCTAATTACAGGGACAAAAACATAATGCATTAAAGTGGTAAATATGAATCTAATGATAAATAAATAATAGTATATGGAAATTATTCATGACTAATTTTTTTTTTTCCTGTTTATGTTCTTTAATTACATCTTTTTTTTTTTTTTTAATTTTATTTTCTATATTCTATGTTTACATTCCAAAGGCTTTCCCCTTTCCCAGTTCCCACCCACCATAGTTCCCATAGTTCCTCTCCCCCCCATCTGTTCCCCAATAATTCCCCCTCCCCCCTCGGTTTCTTTACTAAACTGGAAGCAATCTTTACAGGCCCAGGGTCCTCTCCTTTCTTCTTCTTGGGAATCATTTGACTTGCTATTTGTGTCTTGAGTATTTAGGGCTTCTGGGCTCATTAATATCCACTTATCAGTGATTGCATTTCAGGTGCATTCTTTTGTGATTGGGTTAATTCACTCAGGATGATATTTTCCAGGTCTAACCATTTACCTACAAATTGCATGAATTCATTATTTTTAATTGCTGTGTAGTATTCCATTGTATAAATATACCACATTTTCTGTATCCATTCCTCCTTTGAGGGATATTTGGGCTGCTTCCAATTTCTGGCTATTATAAACAAGGCTGCTATAAACATAGTGGAGCATGTGTCCTTATTGCATGCAGGGGAATCCTCTGGGTATATGCCCAGGAGTGGTATGCCAGGGTCCTCTGGAAGTAACATGCCCAATTTTCTGAGGAACCGCCAAACTGATTTCCAGAGCGGTTTTACCATTTTGCAATCCCACCAACAGTGGAGGAGTGTTCCTCTTTCTCCACATCCTCGCCAGCACTTGTTGTCTCTTGAGTTTTTAATCTTAGCCATTCTGACTGGTGTGAGGTGGAATCTCAGGGTTGTTTTGATTTGCATTTCCCTGATGACTAATGATGTTGAACATCTTTTAAGGTGTTTCTCCGCCATCCGAATTTCTTCTGGTGAGAATTCTTTGTTTAGCTCTGTGCCCCATTTTTTGATAGGGTTATTTGGTTCTTTGCGGTCTAACTTCTTGAGTTCTTTGTATATATTGGATATTAGCCCTCTGTCGGATGTGGGGTTGGTGAAGATCTTTTCCCACTTTGTTGGTTGCCGTTTTGTCCTTCTGACAGTGTCCTTTGCTTTGCAGAAACTTTGTAATTTTATGAGGTCCCATTTGTCGATTCTTGATCTTAGAGCATAAGCTATTGGTGTTCTGTTCAGGAACTTTTCCCCTGTGCCCAAGTCCTCCAGGGTCTTCCCAAGTTTCTTTTCTAATAGTTTCAGTGTGTCTGGTTTTATGTGGAGGTCCTTGATCCACTTGGAGTTGATCTTAGTACAAGGAGATAAGAGTGGGTCAATTCGCATTCTTCTGCATGTTGACCTCCAGTTGAACCAGCACCATTTGTTGAAAAGGCTATCTTTTTTCCACCGGATGGTTGTGGCTCCTTTATCAAAGATCAAGTGACCATAAGTCTGTGGGTTAATTTCTGGGTCTTCAATCCTATTCCATTGATCTACCTGCCTGTTGCTGTACCAATACCATGCAGTTTTTAACACAATTGCTCTGTAGTACTGCTTGAGGTCAGGGATATTGATTCCCCCAGAAGTCCTTTTATTGTTGAGAATAGTTTTAGCTATCCTGGGTTTTTTGTTGCTCCAGATGAATTTGAGAATTGCTCTTTCTAGATCTATGAAGAATTGATTTGGGATTTTGATGGGGATTGCATTGAATCTGTAGATTGCTTTTGGCAAGATGGCCATTTTTACTATATTGATCCTGCCAATCCAGGAGCAAGAAATATTTTTCCATCTCCTGAGGTCTTCTTCGATTTCTTTCTTCAGGGACTTGAAGTTCCTGTCATACAGATCTTTCACTTGTTTGGTTAGAGTTACGCCAAGGTACTTTATGTTGTTTGTGGCTATTGTGAAGGGTGTTATTTCCCTAACTTCTTTCTCAGCCTGCTTGTCCTTTGAGTACAAGAAGGCTACTGATTTGCTTGAGTTAATTTTATAACCAGCCACGTTGCTGAAGTTGTTTATCAGCTGTAGAAGTTCTCTGGTGGAGTTTTTTGGATCGCTTAAGTAGACTATCATATCATCTGCAAATAATGATACTTTGACTTCTTCCTTTCCAATTTGTATCCCTTTGACTTCCTTATGTTGTCTGATTGCTCTCGCTAGAACTTCAAGTACTATATTGAAAAGATATGGAGAGAGAGGACAGCCTTGTCTAGTCCCTGATTTTAGTGGAATTGCTTCAAGTTTCTCTCCATTTATTTTGATGTTGGCTACTGGTTTGCTGTAGATTGCTTTTACTATGTTTAGGTATGGGCCTTGAATTCCTGCTCTTTCCAAGACTTTTAGCATGAAAGGATGCTGAATTTTGTCAAATGCTTTTTCAGCATCTAATGAGATGACCATGTGGTTTTTTTCTTTTAGTTTGTTTATGTAGTGGATTACATTGATGGATTTCCGTATATTGAACCATCCCTGCATTCCTGGAATGAAGCCTACTTGATCATGGTGAATGATCGTTTTGATATGCTCTTGGATTCGGTTGGCAAGGATTTTATTTAGTATTTTTGCATCTATATTCATAAGAGAAATTGGCCTGTAGTTCTCTTTCTTTGTTGGATCTTTTTGTGGTTTAGGTATCAGCGTAATTGTGGTTTCGAAGAATGAGTTGGGCAGTGTCCCTTCTGTCTCTATTTTGTGGAATAGTTTGAAGAGTATTGGTGTTAAGTCTTCTTTGAAGGTCTGGTAGAATTCTGCACTAAAACCATCTGGTCCCGTACTTTTTTTGGTTGGGAGGCTTTCTATAACCCCTTCTATTTCTTTAAGGGTTATGGGACTGTTTAGCTGGTCTACTTGATGCTGATTTAATTTTGGTATTTGGTATCTGTCTAGGAAATTGTCCATTTCCTCCAGATTCTCCAGTTGTTTTGAGTATAGGCCTTTGTAGTAGGATCTGATGATCTTTTGAATTTCCTCTGTTTCTGTTGTTATATCCCCCTTTTCATTTTTAATTTTGTTAATTTGGATACTATCTCTGTGCCCTTTGGTTAGTCTAGCTAAGGGCTTATCTATCTTGTTGATTTTCTCGAAGAACCAGCTCTTGGTTTTGTTGATTCTTTGTATGGTTCTCTTTGTTTCTGCTTGATTGATTTCAGCCCTTAGTTTGATGATTTCCTCTCTTCTACTCCTCCTGGGTGAGTTAGCTTCTTTTTGTTCCAGCGCCTTCAGGTGTGCTGTTAAGTTGCTAGTGTATGCTCTTTCCAGTTTCTTTTTGGAGGCACTCAGGGCTATGAGTTTTCCTCTTAGCACTGCTTTCATTGTATCCCAGAGATTTGGGTAGGTCGTACCTTCATTTTCATTGAAGTCTAAAAAGTCTTTGATTTCTTTCTTTATTTCTTCCTTGACCAGGGTGTCATTGAGTAGAGTATTGTTCAGTTTCCATGTGTATGTGGGCTTTCTGTAGTTCTTCTTGCTATTGAAGATCACTTTTACTCCATAGTGATCCGATAGGAGACATGGGATTAGTTCGGTCTTCTTGTATTTGTTGAGGTCTGTCTTGTGACCAATTATATGATCAATTTTTGAGAAGGTACCGTGCGGTGCTGAGAAAAAGGTATACTCTTTTGTTTTAGGATGGAATGTTCTATATATATCTGTTAAATCCAATTGGTCCAAAGCTTCAATTAGTTTCACTGTGTCCCTGTTTAGTTTCTGCTTTCCTGATCGGTCCATTGAGGAGAGTGGAGTGTTGAAGTCACCTACAATCATTGTGTTAGGTGCGATGTGTGCTTTAAGCTTTAGTAAAGTTTCTTTTACGAATGAGGGTGCCCTTGCATTTGGTGCATAGATGTTCAGTATTGAGAATTCTTCTTGGTGGATTTTCCCTTTGACAAGCAGGAAGTGACCTTCTGTGTCTCTTTTGATGACTTTAGGTTGAAAGTCGATTTTATCTGATATTAGAATGGCTACTCCAGCTTGTTTCCTGGGACCATTTGCTTGTAGAACTGTCTTCCAGCCTTTTACTCTAAGGAGGTGTTTGTCTTTGACACTGAGATGTGTTTCCTGTATGCAGCAAAATGTAGGGTCCTGTTTCCGTATCCAGTCTGTTAGTCTGTGTCTTTTGATTGGGGAATTGAGTCCATTGATATTAAGAGATATTAAGGAATAGTAATTATTACTTCCTGACATTTTGGGAATTGTTATTATTATTTGTATTTGAGTGGTTCTCTTCTTTTGGGTTGGATGAGATGGGGTTTCTATCTTGTTTCTTCTGGGGTGTTGTTTCCCCCCTTGTGTTGGTATTTTTCCCCTATTATCCTTTGTAGGGCTGGGTTTGTAGATAAGTATCTTGCAAATTTGGTTTTGTCGTGGAATATCTTGGTTTCCCCATCTATGGCAATTGAGAGTTTCGCTGGGTATAGTAGTCTTGGCTGAAGTTTGTGTTCTCTTAGGGTCTGCATAAGGTCTGCCCAGGATCTTCTAGCTTTCATGGTCTCAGGTGAGAAGTCTGGTGTAATTCTGATAGGTCTACCTTTATATGTTACTTGTCCTTTTTCTCTTACTGCCTTTAATATTCTTTCTTTGTTTAGTACATTTGGGGTTTTGACTATTATGTGACGGGAAGTATTTCTGTTCTGGTCCAGTCTATTTGGGGTTCTATAGGCTTCTTGTATATTCATGGGCATCTCTCTCTTTAGGTTGGGGAAATTTTCTTCCATAATTTTGTAGAAGATATTTGCTGGCCCTTTAAGTTGTAGATCTTCATTCTCATCTATCCCTATAATCCTTAGGTTTGGTCTTCTCATTGTGTCCTGGATTTCCTGAATGTTTTGGGTTACCAGCTTTTTGCATTTTGCATTTTCTTTAATTGTTGAATCCATGGTTCCTATGGTATCTTCAGCATCTGAGATTCTGTCTTCTATCTCTTGTATTCTATTGTTGATATTTGCATCTATGACTCCTGATTTCTTCCCAAGGTTTTCTATTTCCAACATTGTCTCCCTTTGCGATTGCTTAGTTGTTTCTACTTCTGTTTTTAGATTTTGTATGGTTTTGCTCAGATCTTTCAGTTGCTTGTTTGTGTTTTCCTGTAATTCTTTAAGGGATTTTTGTGTTTCCTCCTTTATGACTTCTACTCGTTGACCCATGTTCTCTTGTATTTCTTTGGGTGATTTTTGTTTCTCCCCCTTATTGGGATTCACTTTTTGCTCTATATTCTCCTGGATTTCTTTAAGTGATTTTTGTGTCTGCCTTGTATGGGCTTCTAGTTTTTGATCTATTTTCTCCTCTATTACTTTAAGAAATTTATCTAAGTGATCCTCAATCTGCATCTTTACCAGTGATTTTAGATCTGAGTCTTGTTTTTCTGGTGTGTTGAGATATCTGGGATTTAATTGTGTTTGTCTTGCAATGGCTTCTAGCTTTTGATCTATTTTCTCATGTATTACTTTAAGAGATTTATCTAAGTGTTCCTCTATCAGCATCCTGACCAGTGATTTTAGATCTGAGTCTTGTTTTTCTGGTGTTTCGGGGTATCCAATATTTATTGCTGTTGGGGAACTGGGTTCGGATGCCGCCATATTGCCTTGATTTTTGTTAGTAGCGATCTTACGTTTGCCTTTTGCCATCTGGTTAACTCTGGTGTTAGTTGGTCCTGTAGATACTAGCTGGTGCTTGACCCTCCTGTGGGGTTGTAAGGCTATTTCCCAGTGACTGGGATACCTGAATCACTGTCCTGCGGGGCTCTTGCTCACAGATTGCTGACAGGTGGCCTGAGTCCCCCGAGGTCTTAACCTCAGGATATCCCAGGTATTTGGTTCCGCCTGTTGGGCGGCTGCTCTGCACTGCTCCTGCTCAGGGTTCGCTGTCTGATATCCTGTTTCCCCAGGGGTCTTAAAGTTGGGATATCTCAGTTATCTGGTTCCGCCTGCTGGTCCCAAGCTGCTGGGAAGCTGGCTGGGTCCGGTTTCCAGCTTCCCTGCCACTGGCTGGATGGGAGGCTGGTTCGGCCTCCGGCTGGGTCTGGGTACCTGGCACACTGGCTGACTCTGGCTTCCTCACCACCAGCTGGACGGGAAGCTGCAGGCAATATGGCAGCTGCCTGCAGGGAGCTCGGGGTCCGCCCCGCGCGCGAGTGCAGAGTGCACCCGCTATTCTGTGCCCAATTCCCACTCCAGGCCTGAGTCCCCGAAGGTCTTAAGCTCGGGCTGTGTCGGGTACCTGGTTCTGCCGCCGCCGCCAGATGGTTCTGAGCACCTGGGACGCTGGGTGACCCTCCGGCTTCCCCACCGCCAGCTGGGCGGGAAGCTGCAGGCAATATGGCAGCTGCCTGCAGGGAGCTCGGGGTCCGCCCCGCGCGCGAGTGCAGAGTGCACCCGCTATTCTGTGCCCAATTCCCACTCCAGGCCTGAGTCCCCGAAGGTCTTAAGCTCGGGCTGTGTCGGGTACCTGGTTCTGCCGCCGCCGCCGGATGGTTCTGAGCACCTGGCACGCTGGGTGACCCTCCGGCTTCCCCACCACCAGCTGGGCGGGAAGCTGCAGGCAATATGGCAGCTGCCTGCAGGGAGCTCGGGGTCCGCCCCGCGCGCGAGTGCAGAGTGCACCCGCTATTCTGTGCCCAATTCCCACTCCAGGCCTGAGTCCCCGAAGGTCTTAAGCTCGGGCTGTGTCGGGTACCTGGTTCTGCCGCCGCCGCCGGATGGTTCTGAGCACCTGGGACGCTGGGTGACCCTCCGGCTTCCCCACCGCCAGCTGGGCGGGAAGCTGCAGGCAATATGGCAGCTGCCTGCAGGGAGCTCGGGGTCCGCCCCGCGCGCGAGTGCAGAGTGCACCCGCTATTCTGTGCCCAATTCCCACTCCAGGCCTGAGTCCCCGAAGGTCTTAAGCTCGGGCTGTGTCGGGTACCTGGTTCTGCCGCCGCCGCCGGATGGTCACTATTCATGACTAATTTAGTTCAACATTTTCTAACATATAAGCTGCCTTCCTAGTGCTTCTGGGTGTTAATGGCTACTTTATTTGTACAGGTTGTAAGAAGAGTGCTTTGTGGTAAGAAGAAATTCTATGAAGGGAGAAGCAGCCCTTGTTTAAAGCCACAGAATATAATAGTATATACCGAGTCTAAAATCATTGCAAAATTAGTAAGTTTTTTTGTTATTTAAATATCTTTTAAAAATTTTATTTTCTATATCCTTTGTTTACATTTCAAATGATTTTCCCTTTCCCGGTTCCCCCCTCCCCATAAGTACCATAAACCCTCTTCCCTCCACCCATTCCCCAATCACCTCCTTCCCATTTCTCTGTCCTGGTACTCTCCTATAATGCTAGATCAAGCCTTTCCAAGACCAGCGCCATCTCTTTAATTCTTCTTGGCAATGATTTGATATGTTAATTGGGTCTTAAATATTCAGAGCTTCTGGGCTAATAAATATCCACTTATCAATGACTGCATTCCATGTGTATTCTTTTGTGATTGGGTTACCTCACTTAGGATGATATTTTCCAGTTCCAACCATTTGCTTAAAATTTTCATGAATTCATTGTTTTTAATTGCTGAGTAGTATTCCATTGTGTAAATATACCACATTTTTTGTATCCATCCTCCATTGAGGGAAATCTGGGTTCTTTCCAGCTTCTGGCTATTATAAATAAGGCTGCTATGAACATAGTGGCACATGTATCCTTATTGCATGCCGGGGAATCCTCTGGGTATATGCCCAGGAGTAGAATAGCAGGATCCTCCAGAAATGTCATGCCCAGTTTTCTCAGGAACCGCCAGACTGATTTCCAGAGTGGTTGTACCATCTTGTGATCCACCCAGCAGTGGAGGAGTGTTCCTCTTTCTCCACATTCTTGCCAACACCTGCTGTCTTCTGAGTTTTAATCTTAGCCATTCTGACTGGTGTAAGGTGGATTCCCAGGGTTGTTTTGATTTGCATTTCCCTAATGACTAATGATGTTGAACATTTTTTTAAGGTGCTTCTCCACCATTCAAAATTCTTCAGGTGAAAATTCTTTGTTTACCTCTGTACCCCATTTTTAATAGGGTTATTTGGCTCTCTGGCGTCTACCTACTTGAGTTCTTTGTATATATTGGATATTAGCCCTCTGTCAGATGTAGGGTTGGTGAAGACCTTTTCCCAATATGTTGGTTGCTGTTTTGTCTTTTTGACAATGTCCTTTGCCTTACAGAAACTTTGTAATTTTATGAGGTCCCATTTGTCAATTCTTGATCTTGGAGCATAAGCTATTGGTGTTCTGCTCAGGAAATTTCCCCCTGTGTCCATGTCCTCCAGGGTCTTTCCCAGTTTCTTTTCTATTAGTTTCAGTGTGTCTGGTTTTATGTGGAGGTCCTTGATCCACTTGGAGTTGATCTTAGTACAAGGAGATAAGAATGGATTGATTTACATTCTTCTGCATGCTGACTTCTTCATGGTCTCTGTGAGAAATCTGGTGTAATTCTGACAGGTCTTCTTTTCTGTTACTTGGCCTTTTTCTCATACTGCCTTTAATATTCTTTTTTTGTTTAGTACATTTGGGGTTTTGATTATTATGTGAGGGGAGGTATTTCTGTTCTGGTCCACTCTGTTTGGAGTTCTGTAGGCTTCTTGTATGTTCATTGGCATCTCTCCCTTTAGGTTAGGGAAGTTTTCCCTAATTTTATTGAAGATATTTGCTGGCCCTTTAAGTTGTATATCTTCACTCTCATTTATACTTATAATCCTTAGGTTTGGTCTTTTCATTGTGTCCTGGATTTCCTGGATGTTTGGGTTACAAGCTTTTTGCTTTTTGCATTTTCTTTCACTGTTGAGAAATGGTTTCTATGGTACCTTCAGCACCTGACATCCTTTCTTCTATCTCTTGTATTCTGTTGTTGATATTTGCATCTATGACCCCTGATTTCTTCCCAATGTTTTCTATCTCCAAAGTTGTCTAACTTTGTGATTTCTTAATTGTTTCTACCTCTGTTTTTAGAATCTGGATGGCTTTGCTCAGTTCTTTCACTTGTTTGTTTCTTTAAGTGATTTTTGCATTTCCTCCTTATTGGCTATCTGTTGACCCATTCTCTTGAATTTCTTTAAATGATTTTTGTGCTTCCCTTGTAAGGGCTTCTACCTTTTGATCCATTTTCTCCTGTATTTCTTTAAGAGATTTATTTATGTCCTTCTTGTATTCCTTGAACAGAATCATGAACAGTGATTTTAAATCCAAATCTTGTTTTTCTGGTGTGTTGGGGTATCCAAGACTTGTTGTTGTGGAATAATTGAGTTCAGATGCTGCCATCTTCCCTTGATTTCTGCTAGTAATGTTCCTATGTTTACCTTTTGCCATCTGGTTATCTCTGGTGTTAGTTTGTCCTATTGTCACTGGCTGGTCCTTGAACCTCTTGTGAGCCTGTAAGGCTATTTCTGCTCCTCTGGATGACTGTGTTTCCCCTGGCACAGATTGCTGATGGGCTGCCCCACTCTTGGGTGCCTTTGGGATCCTGGTGTGCCTTGCCCCAAGCAATGTTATACATGGGGTTGTTTCTGTGTACCTGGAGTTGCCTTTCCTGTCTGACTGGGAGCAAAGATGGTGGTGGGGAGCCCCTCCAAGTGCCGATTACTCTGCAGGGCACATGACCCATGACAGGCTGGAACACAGACGAAACACAGAGCTGCCCAGGTCTTGGGCGCAGGCCGAAGCCTGGCAGTCTGTGTCCCAAGTGATGTAAAACTGGGGATATCTCTGTATCTGGAGCTTCCTGTCCTGTCTGTCTGGGAGCGAAGATGGCAGCCGGGAGCCCCTCCAAGTGCCGATTACTCTGCCCTTACTGCTTTTAATATTCTTTGTTTAGTACATTTGGGGTTTTGATTATTATGTGAGAGGAGGTATTTCTTTCTGGTCCAGTCTGTTTGGAGTTTTGTAGGCTTCTTGTATATTCATAGGCATCTCTCTCTTTAGGTTAGGGAAGTTTTCTTGCACAATTTTGTTGAAGATATTTGCTGGCCCTTTAAGCTGTAAATTATCTCTCTCATCTATGCCTCTAATCCTTAGGTTTGGTCTTCTCATTGTGTCCTGGGTTTCCTAGATGTTTTGGGTTACAAGCTCTTTGCATTTTGCATTTTCTTTGACTGTTGAGTCAATGCTTACCATGGTATCTTCTGCATCTGAGATTCTTTCTTCTATCTCTTGTATTCTGTTGTTGATATTTGCATCTATGGCCCCTGATTTCTTCCCAAGGTTTTCTATCTCCAAAGTTGTCTCCCTTTGCACTTTCTTAGTTGTTTCTACTTCTGTCTTTATATCCTTGATGGTTTTGCTCAGTTCCTTCACTTGTTTGTATTTTTCTGTAGTTCTTTAAGAGATTTTTGTGTTTCCTCTTTCATGACATCTGCCTATTGACCCAATTTCTCCTGCATTTCTTTAAGTGATTTTTGTTTTTCTTCTTTATTGGCTTCTATCTGTTGACCCATATTCTCCTGAATTTCTTTAAGTGCTTTTTATGTTTCCTTTTAAACATGGCTTCTACCTTATTCATCTCCTCCTGCATTTCTTTAAGAAATTTATTTATGTCCTTCTTGTAATCCTCTAATAGCATCATGATAAGTGATTTTAAATCCAAATCATGTTTTTCTGATGTGTTTGGGTATCCAGGTCTTGCTGTTGTCAGAGAATTGGGTACAGATGCTCCCATATTGCCTTGATTTCTATTAGTATCGTTCCTACATTTCTCTTTGCCATCTGGTTATCTCTGGTGTTAGTTGATCCTGTTGTCACTGGCTAGTGCTTGAACCTCCTGTGAGCCTGTAAGCTTATTTACACATCACTGGATGACTCGGTTTCCCCTGGCACAGATTGCTGATGTGCTGCCCTACTCTTGGGTGCCTTTGGAGCCCTGGTATGCCTTGCCACAAGCAATGATATACTCGGGTTGTCTCTGTGTACCTGGTGTAGTCTGTCTGGTACACACAGGAGCAAAGATGGCAGAAGCTGCAGGGACCTTTCCAAGTGCTGATCACTCAACAGGGCAAATGGCCCAGGACAGGGCTGGCACACAGACAGTCTGCAGAGCTGCCCAGGCCCTGGGCACAGGCAGAAGCCTTGCGGTCTGCATCCTGAGTGATGTCAAACTTAGGATCTCTCTATGTACCTCGTGTTGCCTGTCTGGTTCATCCAGGAGCGAAGATCATGTTTTATATTTTTGTGGATCTAGTCTCTTTCATATTTCATCATGGAAATTTATAGAGACTATCCTAAGATCAAGTTGTATGCAGCTATAATCTCAGCAATTTAGAGCAGGGCAATAGGAAAAGAATTATTAATTCAAGGACAGCCTAAGTCACAGAGTGAGACACTGTCTCAAGAAAGAAACAAACAAAAACCATAAAAAATAATAACCCTCAAGACACAAATAGCAAGTCAAATGATTCCCAAGAAGAAGAAAGGAGAGGACCCTGGGCCTGTAAAGATTGCTTCCAGTTTAGTAAAGAAACCGAGGGGGGAGGGGGAATTATTGGGGAACAGATCGGGGGGAGAGGAACTATGGGAACTATGGTGGGTGGGAACTGGGAAAGGGGAAAGCCTTTGGAATGTAAACATAGAATATAGAAAATAAAATTAAAAAAAAAAAAAAAAATAATAACCCTGAAGGAATATTTGTGTTTGGGGTTAGTATGTTAGTAAAGAGTTGTTCTCAAACTTGAAGAAGCATAAATATCAATGTAATTTGCTAAAACACAGATTTTTATTTTAGTTCATCTCAGAAACTGAGTATCTTGGATACAATCTAAAAACTGCTACTTTAAACAAACCCCCAGCATATCTGGTGATTCAGGTTTAAAAACTGTATTTGAGTAGTATCTCAAAAAAATTAAATGTTCTTCTAGAATAGTATACCTTCTTCTAGAACTGTAGAATTGTTTTACAATATTTATGAATGCTTGGAAATCATCTCACAATTGCATACACATAGTTAAATTGATTCAGATAACAAGAAAGAACATACATTCCAAGAGCGAAAAAGAAAAATGGAAGGAAAGTATGCTTTCAGAGAGACCATTGTAGACACACTTCTACATCTATTTGAGTAACAAAAATGTCTATTTGTGTGGCCCTAAACATGTATTGGAATGTCTGCAAAATCAAGTAAGAAATGTCATGTGTATGGAACAAGTTTTTATCATTATTATCATCATTAACAACATCATCACCCCTACCACCACCACTACCACCATCATCATCATTTTGCTAGAGATGAGGAGAGATAATAATGTAAGTAAGGATGCTCTTTACTTAAAGCAACAATGAGTAGGACAAACACAATGATAGAGCAGCTAAGCTTAATTTTCCTAAAATGCCCAGAGGCACAGAGCAGTTCTAATTAGGCTTAAACTAGTGGCCTCAGCACCTCCGTTGCAAGAGCTCCAGGTGGACATAGCATTATCTATTTGTTAATCCTGCTCTCTTGATGCTTAATACATGTGTACATCTGGGTATATCAGAATTTAATCCATATGAAATGTAGATGTTCTTTGAGATAAGGTTTGCCTCATTGTAACTTCTGGTTTTCAGTTCAATAGTCTGACTTTCCTCAGGGGTATAGAATGACTGCTATTAGTTTTGTATAACTAAACACTTTCCTTCTCATGCCTGTGAGAGACTAGCTATCTTTTTTCAAAACCACGTTTTTATTCCTCATTGCCACTGAACACATCTATATTACCAGTCTCTTAACAACTAGGTAGCTGAGCACTGCATTATAGCTTTAGATGTGCACATAAGAGATATCCTGCATACCTGGCACATGAGGGCTCTCACACATCTCCTATGCTTTTCCCTTGAACTACTTGATGCCAGTGAATATAACATCTTTGGTAGCTAAAACTTTTTATTAGCAGAGTAACTGTGTTTGCATTACTGTGAAGGGTGAGTTTTGTTGTCATTGTTTCTACTGAAGTGGCATCTTACTTTATCCTGTGTACTAAAAAGATAGCATTAGAAGACCAGAAATGGGAAGGTAGCTTATACATTAGAAAATGTTGGGCCAAATTAATGCATAGCAGGCATTTTAACATTTGCTCCCTTTAGACTAGTATAGTTCATTCCAGAAAGCAGGGGAAACAGTGGTAGCCTCTGGCCTCCATTATTTATCAAAGTAAAGACTATATGTTGAAAGATGAAGACTTGACTTTTATGTCTCACTACAAATATGCTTCTCCTTGTGTTCGAAATTAAACACTGGAGTTTTATCATAGTAAAACAAGAACATGTGCTACAAAGTCTATAGCAAATTTGGTGTTTTGCTTCCACACAGAAACCAAGCACTGTTGTCAAGAAGGGGATAGATAGGTCTTAGAACAGCAACTGCAGACATCCACTGCCATTGGCAAACTCCACGTCAGAAATAGCATTGCATCAAGGAATTCGGGTGATATTTCATAGGCAGTTGAAGGTTGTTGGCATAATTTAAGCAATAGAGTAGTACTGTCATATTTTTTAACTATAAAATGTTTGCCCATAGAGAAAGTTGTAGAGAATGGTAAAGTAACAGACATGTACTCCCTTCTGTGCTTAATCTAATGTCATGCTCCATTCAAATTTTCTTCAAAGTAAGGAAATTATATAGATATGGATGAAATATCCTATGTGCTCCACTCCTCACATACTCCTCTCATGCCAAATGTGATCTCTTTCTCACGTTGTACAATTGTCATTTCCATGCATGCATGCTTTAATACTATTTCTGAATTTAGGTAAATGTTAGTACATTGTGCACAATGATTCATGTTTTTAACCTTACATTTAATGATATCAAATAACTCATTTTTTTCTGCAGTTTGCTTTTATTCAAGTCGGTATTCAAGTTTTTTGATAATATTTGTATCACTCATTTTTTGAATGTTGATTTTCCTTTAATAAACATGACACAGTTCATTTGATTTCCACTACAGATGACTTTTTGTCTTGCCTTTATGATTTTGCTATCACTAATAATACTAATCCTGAAACTCTAAATCATTTTGTGCCTCTAATGTATTCTGGGGTATATTGCCAGAGCTAATGCCATGCAAGTCTATAACTACCTGTATATATCAAGTTAGATACACATGACCAGTATGCATACATGCGTCATCATGCATGCTATAGAATCACATTCACATGGAACATACAGCACTATGAGTTGACTGATAAGTCATTCCAGAAGGCCTTACAAAAGAAGATCATGGTCACAGATACATAGGCAAGAAGGAAAATCATAAGTGAAAGGGGTCTTACACATTTAACAAAAAAAAAAAATCATAGGGCAAGAAAATTGAGCACAAAAAAAAAAAATAAGCAAAGAATAGAAACCCAAATGACCCTAAATTTCCATCTGGAAAACACGAGAAGTCAGTGTATGCATAGTGTATAAGGAGTGCATAGCAGGAACAGAAGGTACTGAGGACTGGATATTTGAATATTTTAGTCTAAGAATGGAAATAAAGATAGAACAAGAAATATAAATCATGCAGCTTTCTATATAGGAAAAATATGAAGAACTGAAACAGGAAGTATACTTATAATCAGAGGAGATATGAGTTGAAAAGATTTTCCTATGAGATGTTAATAGTTAAAGAAAGATAAGAAGAGGAAAAGATTGTGTGGGAAGACATGGAGCAAAAGGAAAGCCAAATTACACGCTATTCTGGCTTACTGAAGACTAGAATTTCCAAGCCGCAACAATTCAGTATTCAACAATCTTAATGTAACAAGAAGCCATGGGATAAAGAAAAGGAAATTAAGCACTGGTGTTTCACTATGAGACTGAACTAAAAATGTATTCAATGGAACAGTATGATGATGAGTTAAGAAACACAAGGAAATCATAAATGCAGATAAGTATTTTTATATAGTTCAAATTTCTAACAAATGTGCTGAGATGTAACATGCTAATATACTTCATAGAAATCAGCATGTAGAAGCAAAGAGAATGAATGTGGAAAATTTGGCTCCAGAGTGCTCATATGTATACAATAATATCTCGCCTCTCTAAACCTTAGAAGGAAAGTGAAGAGTTCACTCTGGGTCACTAGAGTCTAATTGACCAAATCTATTCGATGATACTTGTCTCATTAGTTTATTCTGGCAACATTAATAAGAAAACTGAATTGTTAAGAGAATAAAGAACAAGCACTTAGAAGAGTTTGAAGAAACTTGTGCCTGCAAATGCAGCCGTGACAATGAACCTCTTGTAAGACCCATGGCACATGTATGAACTCTATTGAAGGGACTGAGATGAGGCTTGACTCAAGCCACGCAGCCTCATCATGGCATGTATCATATTTTCCACTTAATGGTTCTCCATCATTAAGTTTCCATCAAATTCCTCTTCAGTAAAGTCTTTGGCAAAGCCTCTGGCACTCGGGGGCATACATTATGGTAGTTCTGAGTCTCCTTCCTTATCAAGGATGCAGTGAGAGGAACAAAGGTACAAGCAGATGGCTGAATGCTTCTCTGAGTGAATGGGAATGAGTGTGGGAAAGATGTGTCCTAATGGAATCTGTGGTGAACTTTTGGGCAACTCTCTGGGTTTTAGAATTGACAGCTGAATTCAAGCATCAAGAGTCATGCCAGTTGCTAACTGGGCCCCCTAGGAGGAAGTTAACTATCTCCCACCACATCTAACAACACCTACTGCATAGAGTCCTCCCCAACCTACTGCTTACAGCCCTCCCCACTAACAGTTCCATGCTTAGCTCTTGCATGTTCTGACTGAGAGCGGATGAATGAGCCACAATAGGAAATTGTTTCCTGTCCTTCCCAAGGATGAAATCACTGAATATATTATACAAAGTCACACACTTTTTGCCTTGCATGTATTGTGCAACGACATTATTCCCAAGAGACAGATGGGGACACAAGGGCTCAAAACTTACTCAAGAGTTAATGTTTAGTAAGGCAGAAGCCAGAAATCAAACTTGATGTCAACTTGAGTCCACATCCCTGTTCTTTTGTAAGTAAATAATATGGATGGGAGAAAGCTGGCTCTTGGACTACCCATCATGGTTCTCTCTTCTATGTGCAGAATTTTCTTTTTTTTTTTCAGTTCATTTTTGCTTCTTTAGACATTTGAAGCCTATGAGCAGATTTGGCCACTCAAGGAAATGTTGCTTATTCCAGATGGTAAATACAAACTTGTAGTGATGCATGAATTGTGAAGGACAGAGAATAAGGCTCACTAAAACTCAGGAAGAGGGCCAGTTGAAATTTTCTGAGGACAGCTATGAGTTCAAAGTTTAAGAAATGTCTAGCACAAAGAAAAGTAGGAGAGTGTACCACAGAGAAGAGAAAGTCTGTAAAAAGGCAAAGTGGCATAAATCAAGCTAGAATCATTGGAAAATTACAGACAATTGGCAGGATTATTAAATAATAAAACATTAGTTTAGACAGTGCAGAAGTGAAGCCAATGAAATACAGAGGATCTGCTTATTCAGAGTCCCAAATAAACTGATTCCAAACAGCATAGTAAAAATATAGGTAAGTAAATAGAAAATATTTTACTTCTCTAGATTTAGCACAACTCTGAAGACACTTGATGAAGTTCCTGGATTTGTTAGCAGTGTCTGATATCATATTAGCCATAATAAAATATAACTAAATCGCATATTGATACATTTGTGTAATGTATTTACTGAGTACCTACTACGTGATCCTTCTTAGACATCAAGTATCTATCATTAAACAATGTAAAAAGCCCTCCCCTTGGGATGTTATTAAGAAAATTCACTCAGCTATATGCAGCAATACACCACTTCAGTGGCATGTGAAGTGACTGCAACATTCATTGTATATTCCCAATGATTTTGTTTAGAGTGTGATGCTTAAATAGACTGTCAAAGGAGAAATGGGAGTTGGTTTAGCAGAAAAGCATTCCAGACTCGGGGACCAGTCTGTGCAAACCAGAGGCATATTTAAGAGTCAAAGAGACCAGTACAGCTGGACAAGAATCATTCAAGAAAGGGATGATAGGAAATAAGTTTATAGGACAGAAAAGTATGGGTGAATTTTAGGTCAGTGGGTACTTGGAGTATACATGAAAGAGACAGAAGCCACTAGAAGGATCTGAGTAAATGTGTGATCCCATTTGGAGTGCAACTGGACTTTTTTCATGGAAATAGTAGAGGAAGACACTAATAGGGAGATGAGGGATTATCTTGACAAGGGAAGAGTAGTAGGTTGGCGTTCTGGACTTAGAAGTAGTGGGTCTTGTCTGGAACAGTGACTAGTCTCAATACACAAGAAATGGTGAGTAAGAGGAAATTATGTTAAAGATGTTCCTGGATTTGTGCCCTAGGCCATGGGAGAGAAGACAGTGGAAGCGATCATGAAGGCACATATTCTCCTGGCAGGTTTGCTTGATGTCCTCTAAAAGTATTTGCAAGGACCTTTTGATTTGACTAACTTTCCCCACATATTTTATAAAGGGAACTTCATTATATTTTCACACAAAAGTTAAGGATTGAGATCTTCTTGATACTCTGCATTGGAGACGTCTCATTAGCACTTGCTGATTTTCTAAATCTTTAATGTTTCCTTCCATTTTAAACAGTAAGTCTATTGTTCAGGTACTAGTCAGGCTTCTGAAACTCTCCCAGCCCTCATCACCATGGATCCAGTACTTGATGCATAACACTGTCCAGCCTGTCCTTTACTGAATCTATGGGTTTACGGGTTTAAAAATAAAACAGAAACCAAGGCCATACATTTTTAACTAACATAGCTTGAGTTCTAAAACTTTTACCAATCATTTCATTTAATATTTATAGCCCTGGAACAAAGGCAGTGTTATGCCTACACATAGTGAGGAGGTAACTGGAACATAGAAATGCTGAGGTAGGTGGTCTCTGATCACACGGCTTTGTAAAAAGTTGGTTAAGCTTTAAAACCAGAAGGAGAATGCTCTCCTAGTCATTATTCTACTCTCTTTGTGAAATCTGGTGATTTTTGAAACACCAGAAACATTTGCAGATTTGGGGGAGTACTTGCTTATCTCAGTGTCTTTAGAACACCACTGTCATCAAGGAGAGGTCAGGAAGAATTAATAATTTTAAGCCAATGAAACTATATCAAAATGAGAAACTGTCCTGTTTAAAAGGCTGTAGGTAGGCCACCTCTATAGGTTTGTTTGTCATTTATTTTCCTATTTTTACCTTGGGGGTGAAGGATTTAGTGATAAAAATTGATGTGTAAGGTATCTGGGGGTTCTTTTGGAGCTTGTCATACATCTCTGTCTCTGGTCTTTGTTTCCTGAATCACTACTGGCCAGAGAAGGTTGTAAGAGACAAATCTAATTACTTTAGAGATGGGGAAACACTGGATTGTCCTGATGTCTAGCAGGAAGTACTGCTCAGCATGAGTGGAATGCATATTAAGATATGACAATATTTTTTCTCTAAATTAATCTGGCAAAAACTATGTGCTCAGTATGCAAAAACAATAAGTAAAACATTTTGTAGTTTCCAAATGAACATCTGATAGAAAGTCAAAGAACAAGAGGAAAAAGTTCCAGGGACAAGGTAGAAATTTCAGAAACACTTCTTGTAGGCTGTGAAGCTTGAGATCACGCAGTAGTGAATGGAACATTATGAGTCCAGTGCATGGTCAATTCTCAGCCTATCTGGAGACTCCATTGTGTTTCCTCCATGAACTAGAAGTAGGAAAACACTACTTCCAATTCTGATTTGATCATCTGAGTGTCACTAATGTGTATCTGATTACATACTTCCCTGAGTTTTAGCAATTCCATCTCTGGATACAGGAGGTATCAACGTTGAAGCCCCATTTGCTTCCTCCACTCATTGGCATCATAGGCTTTTGCTATATAAATCATTTACTCTCTTCTATGGAAACATCTTATACTTATATTGTACTGAATCTACTGCTTGTAGCAGTCTGGGATACGCTACTTTACATCATCTTCCAGATGTATCAAGAAGGTTCTGGCCACTGTCTTCTACTATCAGAAGAATTGCAGTATCTACTGGGCATCTGAAGCCATGGACCCATTTGTCATACTATGTCAATTGCATTTGGGTCTAGATAAAGTATAACTTTAATGATCTGGGACCAAAGAAAGAAACATTATTAAAAATGATGACTTCACAAACTTTGGAGGCAAATGGATGGAACTAGAAAAGATCACCCTAAGAGATGTAACCCAGACCTGAAAGCACATACATGGTATGTACTCACTGATAAGTGGATATTAGTCTGAAAGCTCAGGATACCCATGATACAACTCAAAGACCATATGAAGCAAAGCAGGAAGGAAGGCCAAAGCTTGGCAATGTGTGGATGCTTCAAACCCACTTAGAAGGGGAAACAAAATAATCATAGGAGGCAGAGGGAGGGAAGGACCTGGGTGGGAGAAGAGAAGGGAAGGAAAAGGGTGTGTGTTGTGATGAGTGCAAGACCAGGTATGGGAAGAGACAGGAGAGAAGTCCAGAGGGCCAGGACAATGAATAGAAATAAGTAGCAGTGGAGGTTGGGGAACTTGGGAATCTACCAGAAAGTCCCACATGCCAGAGATGTGAGAGGCTCCCAGGACCCAATGGGAGGACCTTAGCTGAAATACCCAACAACAGGGAGAGAGAATCTGAAGAGACCACCTTCAGTAGATAGGCATGGCCCCCAGTGGGCCCCACCCATCTAAAATTTTCAATGAAAATTGTCCTTGTCTAAAGGAAATGAAGGGACAAAAATGGAGCAGAGGCTGAAAGAAAGGCCATCCAGAGACAACACCACCGTGTGATCCATTCTATTCACAGACATAAAACCCTGATGCTATTGCTGATGCCAAGATGCATTTGCAGACAGGAACCTGGTATAGCTGTCCTCTGAGAAACTCTGCCATCACCTAAGACAGATACAGACACAACCAACCATAGGACTGAACCTGGGATCCCCAATGGATGAGTTAGGGGAAGGGCTGAAGGAGCTGAAGGGGATTGCAACCCCATAGGTAGAATAACAGTATCAATTAACCAGATCCCTCAGACCTCCCAGGGACTAAACCACCAACCAAAGAGTATACTTGGGCCAGTCCATGGCTCCTGCTACATATGTAGCAGAGGACTGCCTCATTTGGCATCACTGGGAGAAGAGGTGCTTGGTCCTGTGGAGGTTTAATGCCCTAGAGAAGGGGGATGCAAAAGGAGTGAGGTGGCAGTGGATAAGTAAGTGGGGAAGCACCCCCTTAGAGGCAAAGGGGAGGGGGAGGAGGAGGGAGGAGGGAGTTCATAGAGGGAAAACTGAGAAGGGGGTAACATTTGAAATGGAAACAAATAAAATGGTTAATAAAAAATCAACTTTTTGTTCAATTTAGCCAGAGTTCCAGTCTGAAGTTAGCCATATATATAGCACTGCCAACCCCAGGCCTTTCTCATTGGGGCCAGTCCCAGACCACTGAGTTTTCATGCACAATAACATTTATGATTAATTAGTATATAATAGATATTTAACTTGTACATTGAATATGAATATTAAATAACAGATGTTTGAATATGAAATCACTTACTTTTTTTTTAAATCTCAATCTTAGATATCCATACCTTGAAGCAGACGAAAGGATAGGATAAATTATGTCAAAAAAAGGAAAATGATGTCAAAATATTCTTTAAATAACAAGACATCACTGCAAAGTTAGCATGCCTACAATCTGAAATGAGCTAGTATAAAGAGTACCTTTCTAGCCCATACAGGGCCATTTCCTGCCTCGGAAACTGGTGTTATAAGGAAGAAGGGAGGAAATCTAAAGTTTACTGGGAATCAGAGGTATTCCAGTATCTAAGTGTGATGGAATAATACACATTGATGAATGTCTGATTAGAAGCCTAAGTTTCCAGATGAGAGAAATAAGGTCCTGAGAAGAGCAGGGTTTACATATGCCAACCTTTCATATGTGCTTTGTCCTTTTCTCTCCTGTGCTGGAACACACTTGGGTCATTACTGTTAGACAGGAAAAGTTATGAAGCTTATGAATACTCAGAGCTGGGAGATACCCTCTTCCACTCCAAGGATCTCTTCACTGCTCTTGAAGTACTATCAGCAGAAGATTCCCACAAAATTGAGATATGAATTTGCAGATTGCCATAAACAGATACACTTCTAGGGGAGGTGGAAAATACTGCTGATGTAAGTCCCTCAGGGAGGCAGTACTCCTTTGCAGAATACCCATGTATTCTTTCAGAGCAGCTAGAGCATTGCTAAGGGATATTCTAAAAAAGTAGTTAGGTTCTTCAGATGGTACCCAGAATCAGTCAGATCCCAATGTTGCTTCAGACCAATTGCTTGCTCCTTAAGGTCCAGTGTTCTCACACACCAAAGGGTCACCACATATCATATGTTTTCCTTTGTTGAATAAGCTGTCAGCAAATACCTGCTAAATCACTCATGAGCTAGTCAAGACACAAGAATACGGGAGTACAAAATTTGATTGCTATGAATTCATACCATCAAATAATCAGTCTTGAAAGAGAAAATTGTGTGAATAACTAATAAATTTAGCAAAAAGTAAAAACCGCATACATACATGAATATATATATATATATATATATATATATATATATATATATATATATCATGCATAGTGACCTCAGAGAAAAGGTGATATGCTGTGTGTCCTTTGGAGGGGTGGAAATATTGAAGTGGAATTTAAGTTTGTGTTAGAATTTGTCACATAAAATAGGCATAAGGTTGTACTCCGTGCACATAGAATATTCTGAGAGTCCTATAACTACATGGTCCAATTCCTATCATGAGTGGATAAAGTTTTCAGGAGGATCTCAAGGAATGATTTCTGTATTATAAGAGAGAAATATGGACTGGAATGATACTGTCCTTACTTTTTTAAATATGCTTTGAGGGAGGAGACTTATAACTTGTAACTACAGCAACGTTGTTAAGAAGAAAAGCAGTCAATAACATGAGGGTGATTGGCAAGAAACAGAAAAACTTAGGTCTTCAAGGACATTTTCTGCTGCCATAATCCTAAGATTAAATATCTTCAAGCTTCTAGTTAAATGAAAAAGATACAAATTTTAAAAAGTATGTATAACCGTAAGAGTGTGTATATGTATGTCCAGAGGAGTACAGGTGCCCTCAAAGCCCAGAGGCTTCTGATTGCTCTGGAGGTGCAGTTACAGGAGGTTGTGAGCCATTGAGTATGAGTGTTGCAGAATCAATTCTGGTCCTCCGGAATACTATCATACACAGTCTATTTAGTAAGTGAATAATAGCTGATGGAATTGTGTTACTTGATGAAAAGTATAAGAAAAATGTACTTCATGGTCTGACTATGGAGTCACAGGGCACTGGGAAACACCTTCAGAGAATAACTAACTCAGCCCAAGCTTAGGAGACCATTGTGAATGCAATGAGAGAATCTAAAAACAAAGCAAAAGCCTTTCCCAGAGAAAGATTCCTTTCTCTTTAGCTCAATTATAAAATCAAAGAAAGTGGCTTTAGTTCCTTCACTTTATAGATTTGACTTATATTTACCTTTCATAAAAGCTCTAATTTTTCTTATCATCATTTGTCAAGAGTTTTATACAAATTCTGGCTAATACAATAGGATAAGCAAAATAAAAGTCACATACTTTTAAAGCAGTAAAATTCTCATTTAAATATTGACATATTTAAAAAACAAAAAAAATATAAAGCATCTGATCACACAGGTGAATTTAACAAACTTATTGCATGTAGAGTTTATATTAAAAAATAGTGGGTAATATAATCATTGATGCAGAATAAACATATTGGTACAAGAATAGAGAAACAATCTTGACAGACTGAAGACTCAAGGAAAAAAAACACATTTACAAGGTCATTTTATTCACTACAATAATGTCAAAGTAATTCAGAAGGGAATATTAATCTTCTACTTACTTGCTGCTATTGGTTAGCTAAATGAAAATAGTAACACTCAGCTTTATTTCATACACTATATAAAAAATAAGGAGAGGTGAGTATATAGCAAATGTGTATAGTTAAAAAAAATAGCTTCTAGGGAAAATAACAATACCATATCCATACATTGAGATATGGTGTTCCTTTCCTTTTTGTTTAAAATTTATTTTTGTGAGTTAACCCAATCACAAAAGAATACACATGAAATGCAATCACTGATAAGTGGATATTAATGAGCCCAGAAGCTCTGAATACTCAAGGCATAATTAGCAAATGAAAAGATCCCCAAGAAGAAGGAAGGAGAGGACCCTGGTCCTGAAAAGACTGGACCAGTCTTTTAGGAGAGTACCAGAACAGAAAAAAAGGTGTGGGGGGGGCGTGATGGGGGAATAGATGGGAGGCTGGGGTGGGGTGGGCGGGGGAGCTCAGGGAAGAGGACTTATGGGACATAGGGTGAAGGGGAAACTTGGAAAGGGGAAAGTCTTCAGAATGTAAACAAATATAGAAAATTAAAAAAAAAAACTTGAAAAAAATTTATTTTTGTTTTGATAATGTATTTGTGTTGGGTGGGAGGGGGGAGTCTGATAATGTAATTGGAGGTTCCAGTGAGGCCAGAGGTGAGAGATTACCCTAGTGTTTACAAGCAAATATGAGCTGCCCGAAGTCTGTGCCCAGAATCAAACTAGGTTCTTTCCTAAGAGTAAACCATGCTTTTAACTACTCAGCTGTCTCTCCTACCTGGAGATACAAGCAGGACACAAACAACAAAAAGGCAGGTCATAGCTCCAGAGGAGGCTTTTACAATCCTGTGTGCACTTGTTGGATGAAAGATTCATACCGAGAATGCATTAGGAATTTTTACAAGTTAATAGCAAAAGGATAAACAACCATCTTAAATATGATGACCAAAGTTGAGATTATATATAGATCCCTGGTCAAGAAACTAGGTTATAAAACTACAGTGCTTGCTGGGTAGGATGGCTGCCTCCTCCAGTCCCAGTGCTCAGGAGGCTGAAGCTTTAGGATTGCTTCAAGCTGAAGGCCAGCCAGGAGTTTAGAGTGAAGTCTTGACTCAAAACCTAAATCAAAATCATGCCTAGTGTCAGAAATACCCAAAACTAGTGAAGCCACGGATCTTAGAGGGGAACCTACACCCTTCACTTTACTAAATGAGTATACTCTCTAAATCCGGTTTAAATATTAGTCCTTATATGTGTAGTCCTTCCTGCATTTCAAAGAAATTTCCCTTTGCAACAGACTGAGATTGCAACAATAAATGGTTTCAATGGATACATGCAATTCTCACATTCAAGTCTTGTCTTATGGCACAGTAAACAGTTCAGAAGGGAAGGATGAATAGAGCCAGAAAACCATGGTGTTTAATATGAGGTTTTTACTCCCAGTACTGTCAGGGGTGACATCCATAAAGTCCCACCAACACGATTATGTAATCATGAGTTGAACAATAGACATGCGTAAGTGGACAAGGGAAGGAAGGACCATGAGGCTTCGACTCCTTACCAAGAACTCCAGGCAAATGTTGAGAGTGTTCTTCTCCCAGAGAAGAGCATAATAGATGTTGTCTAATATCAAATGGTCAGAAAATGGTACCCTGAAAATGTGCATACAAGTAACTCTATACAGACTGAGATGGTTATACTCATGTATTTATGCAAAAAAAAATGTGACAACAGTTAATGAAAAACAGGTCATTAGTTTTGAAAAGATCAAGGAGGAGTGTATAGAAGGATTTGGAGGGGAAGTGGAAAAGGAGCAAATGATGTAATTATAGTTTCTAAAATTAAAAGAAGTAGTTTTCTTTTTACTACACATTTATTAGACTGGCTAAATTTTTTAAATAGTTGGTAAAAAAAAAAGTACGGGTAAATATGAGTGTAGCTAGGACTTAGAACTAATTCTGCATTGTGTATGAATTACTTTCAGTCCTTTAAAAACACCTACAAAGGCCTATTGAAGTTAAATATTTGCCTATGTTATAACTTTGAAACTCCATTTCTAGGCATATACTGATAACAAATGTATCCAAAGTCGTGAACAAAATATTCATGACTAGCTTTTTTTTTTTAAGAGTCTTACCTGAAAGCCATTCAAATATTTATAAACTTGAAAAGGAAAATACTTCTGGCCCATTTAAACAGATTGTCTTGCTGGTGTGGGTTTGAGTATGAGAGGAAGCTATAGCAGAGGAGAGCTTGCCAGCAGGGATGGCCTTGGATCATCCAGGCTACAGTCGAGGCTATGTTCTGCTTAGTCCAGACTCTGGGTTGAGCCTTTGGTTCTGAGGCTCTCTGAGCCTTGCTTGACAGAGACGAAAATGCCCAGGGATAGTTCTTATAGATACCTTGACCTCTTCTCATGTCATCCAATGAGTCTTCATTCATTGTTTCGTGTAGATCATACCTTCTGAAGACCACATATGCAATACTACCAAGTATAGAAATGCAAGCATGTTTCTACATTGCCACTCACTTGGTACAGGAAGCATATCCATACCCCAGTAATAGAAAGAGATAAAAGAAGCCATGACAGCTACAGTCAGCAAGACTTCCTGCTTGTTTTTAAAAAGGGAAAAAAATCTTATGAATATATGGATATCTGGGTATTTTGAATCTATTTCTCCATCCACAAGAGAGAGTCATGCCAGTGTGTGGAGAGAGTTACGTATGTGTTTATTTGATTTTATGCATGTGTGAGTTTCTGGATGTTTAGCATGTAAGGCTGAAGATATGTATACGTGTTTATATATGAGGATGTCTCGGGCTTAACCTTCCTCTAAAAGCTAAGCAGTGTCAAAGAATGAGTCAGAAAGGAGAAGGGTTAACCACTTCATGAATAAAGAATTCATTCAAAAGACTGGTTTATGACTGGTAAGAGGAAGTTTTGAACAATTTCTCGTAAAGTTACAATAGCCCAACCTGCAAAGGAAACCCCTCCTAGCTCTAAAATTCCAGAGTGTTTCCTAGAGTTTGAAAGCTGGCCAAAAAATGACCAAGCATTAAAAAGAGAATGAGGGTGGGGGTAAAGTCAGGGGCATGAATCCATCTGCTCTTCTCCTCCTCTGATCCTTTCTCTCCCTATCAAAGTTCGAGATGCTCACTGCTCTTTCAAGGAAGCTAATGGATTTCTACCATGTTTCATTCTCCGTCCACGTTACTCTTGTTTGTCTTGTGCCCTCTCCTTTAGTGTGGCTCAGTGCTTAGTTGACCAGAAAGTAGTAACCTTTAATCCTAGCCCTTGCCCATTTCTCCTCCTCATGAAGTCAGTTGCCTCCCCTGTTAAATGGGTATAGTGACTGCTCTCCTAAAGCAGCTACTATGAGCATCCAATGGCCATGGATTGATAATGTCCTGAATTGTGTGGAAATAGGAAAGACACCTTAATTGTGGGTCTTTCTTTATGTGACACAGCATGCTTGCTGCCCAAAATATTGTTTAGTGAACAAACATATAAAAAGGAGGAAACTTCAAAGTAAATATTTTAAATGGTAATATAAACTATTTTGTGATAAAAGGGAAATAGATCAGGAGGGATTTCTTTCATGTGTGTTCCATACAGATTCCAAGGAAGGGAGAAGAAAAGCTACCGGATGGAGTGGGTAGGAGTTGGAGGCCAGAAGCAAGACAGAGAGAGAACAATTATAGAGGACAACTACCGCTCCACCTTTTCTGCATCTCAGCCCCACCCCATCTCCACTTTTATGATCTATGGCAAACAGTAGATTCTTTAATATACAAGACAGGGATGCCCCTCCTACCAGCTTGCTGATGTTGTTGTGCTCAGCCCTACACAGTTAGAGAAAAACAGGTTACCAGTGAGGCAAGGTGGTCTTATCTTTTTAGCCCAGATTTGGTAGCCATGAAACCTCAATTGATAAGCATGTGATGACTATGGAACTGTTTATTACAGTTGCTTTGAAATAGGGTCTCAGAATTGTAAGCCTCAGACTCTACATATCTGAGGGTACCCATGAACTTGTGATCTTGCTGCTGTCCCCATTCCCCAAGTACTAGGATAACAGGCATTATCCTTGCTCTGCTTGTTTGGTTCTTTGTAATACTAAAGACAGCTGCAGTCTTCGTGTATGTTTTAAATTTCAAATCAGCTACTAACTTTAAAGTAAAACTCCAAATTCCATAGCAAGCTTCCATCAGATTGGTGCCCCCAGTGCGACTCAGAGATTCCCTGTAAGGCCTTATAACTACAGTCAGTCTGGTGTGTTTTCAGGCAGCGCATCAGGGTTGGCCAGAACTCCTGTGATGCCAGTGGACTCAGGGAAGTGGAAATGTAAGGAATCAAGGACAGGAACATACAGACAACCTCTGCTAGGTTCCTGATACTTCACAGAAAATGTAGTTATCTTCACCTGCTTGTCATGACCCGTGGAGTGGAAATGGAGATAACATCTTGTTTTGTTTTGTTCTGTTTTATTTTTGTGGGTTTTAAAACAAGGTCAACCTCTGGTGTCCTGGGACTCTCTATGTATCCCAAGATGGCTTTAAATTCTGGGTGATTTTCTGGCCTTGGCCACTCAAGTGCTGATATCATAAGGGTCTGCTATTTAGACCCTCCTAAGGAAAAGTCTTTGGGATCCAGGTGTCAAAGGATCTTAAGAAGCAAGTTTTCAGCAGTCAGGTTATGGATATCAGAACTATCTATCAAAACGTGTTTGAAGAAAAAAATGCAGTCGTTTGAGATTTGAGTCAATTTGAGATTACTTTCTTTTTCATTTTCTCTATGAAGGTTATGTAGCTTCAGCTTTTTTTGCCAGCCACATTATGTCCTTCCAGAGAAATGGCTTGTCCTATGACATGGAAAAACAATGTTAGTCATAAAAAAGATGCTGCCCATACCTAGCTGGAAAATTATTACATGAAACGATCTGTAGGTGTCCCTACTTTTGTTGTCTCAAAATGTTCAGCTCTTGGGGTTCAATGTTTCCCACCATGAAATCCCCACTGAAAACAGAAACTAGAAAAATGACCTAAAAGGAAAAATTTGAATTTTTCTTCTGGTGAACTGACGATTTTTTTTAGCTATTTTAGGACTTTTTCTTGGTAGCTGAAGCATAACAGACAGATTTGTGTTTCTTTCCCATAGAGACCAAATGTCTTCGAACAACACGTGAAGTGGTCCATGTTACAGAGCATGTATTGCAAAACATTAAAATCAGAGAAGAAGAGGTGCAGGGATAGCATCTCTATTGGAGATAGAGTTCTAATGGGTTATCAGGTGGCCTAAGAAGCCCATAAAGGAGAGAGGAGCCCTCTTCTCTGTGGTTTGTAACATCTAGAAGTGGGTTTGGAAAAAAGATGGGTAACAGTGAACTGCAGGGCTGATTTTATGAGAGCCATGATCTTCCAGGTAGTGAGGAACTGAACAAGGATCCTCATGCATGAGCTATCAGATTTCAGAATAGAGAGCTGGGATGAATGTGGGAGGATGTATGAGATAGCTCTGACTAGGAAACTACAGTTCAAAGAGGTTATGCATCCTCTCAGCATTCAAAAGGTATCTCTAGTGGTAGACTTCAGATCACTGCCTCTGGAGATGAGTCTTTTTTTCCATTGTCTCACATGACCCTTTCACTCTTGTGTATGGGACATGTCATGTGTACTTTTGGACAAGCCTCCATAGACTGTGGAAAACACACAGGGATTCCCCAGCTACACACCCACCTTTCGAAGGGCCTGCTACAAACCCGCAGCAGACCATTACCCCTGGGACTTTGCTTTGGGACTTCCTAATTCAGAGAAACACAAGCAAAAAATGACTCACTTTGCATAGATGAACCCAGAACAGAGTGAAACGAAAATGCTGCACCCATTTTCATCTGTAGCCAGATATTTTTAAATCCTCCTTCTCGAACCAACACAGAAATAAAACACAGCTATGAAAAAAATGATAAAGATCACATTTTAAAATTATGTCTAGAGTTACAAAAGTTATCATCAATACTTTGCCATTACAGCCAGGTCAGCAGAGATTCTTTTTCTCTAATAAGCTGGATGACAAATTCCTTTGTCTCTGAGACCTGTTGTCTTCCATATTTTTCAGTCCTGTTATTCCAGCATGAAAGGCTCCACTACTGATACATGAGACTGAGAGCAACTCTCCTGCCTTTATAAGCAGATGACAAAGATAGAGTTGGCCCGTGGGCCACTATTTGCCATTCCCCAATAGAAAGAATTAAAAATTATTTTTATATGTGTAATATCAGATTACCATAGCACATTATACCTTTTTTTTCACCTTCATTTATATCATATCTGTTCTTTACCAGTTTATTCCTGGCTCCCATATGGGAAAACATTCCTTTCTCCATCCAGACAAGGACACTGAATTGCCTCCACTTTGATCTTCAGGGCTATCTTGATAAGGACCAGGATTTTTTAGGTGTTGGGAAGCTGAGAACAGGATGCTCAGGGCTCCCAGCCCTCTTATCCTTCACTTACTCAGGCCAGATAGCCCACCTCACCATTCCCAGCTAAGGCCCAGCTCCAAGCAGAAGGCAGGAGTGGGACCCATTATCTCTTCCACTGCCTGTTCTCACTTCCTGTGCTCCTCTCATCTGGATGGAATGTTGAGCTTCTGGCTTCCTGTTTCTCTGTTTACAGAAGCTCCTAAATGTCACTTTCAGCTTAACCCTCTTTTTTTTTGTTCCCCTTAGTTTTATTTCCAACCTTTGACTGATAACATTTTATTAGGTAAACATGAGTTTTAATGAGCTCTGCTTACTTACGACTTCCCATCCTGTGGCTCTTTGTCAAATTACCTGGTAGGAGTTTGCAGGAACAAATAAAGAAGCCAGGAACTTTGTGGGCAATAGGGAGCAATGGAAGCTGTGGTGCAGACAGCCAAATTCACAGATTTCCAACAACTTACTAGCCAAAGAAGTCTAGTAATAGGTTAGTATGGATTAGGCCTACTTAGTATCTTTCCATTGCAATACGGCATTTAGCTAATTTTTTTACTTCAGGCCAGTGTGTTCTATTATATTTTTCCAAGATATCAGATCAGACAGATTAGGCACAACTTGTAGCTGTGTACCTGATTAAGTGTAAGACCTCAGAAAGTCATTGTCCTCTATAAACCTCCATCTCATCTGCAAAATGGGCATAATTGTATGTTTTTTGTGGATCTGAGAAGTAAATAGGACTCTGAATGCTGATTCTAAATGCAACCTTTCTCTCTCTTCCCCTATCACTGCCACAGACTTAGCTCTGATTGAAACTTTTATTGTAAGTCTATTGGGGTTGATCCCCACTGACAGATACCCCAGAACTTCACAGCATGCCTTTCAACTCCCTTCGCATGTCTTCCAATCTAGTTTCCAATACATGCATCCCAAACACATCTACTTCTTACACAAGGTCTTCGGATTTTTCTCAGCTGTCCTTTTCTCTCCTCTATTTCTAACCACAGGGGACTCAGACTCATCTCTTCAATATTGCCTCTCTACTAATATCATTCTAACACTCTTCAGTGAACACTCATTTCCCTGCCACTCCTTTGAGGTACATCAGTCCTCGGAACAGTTTGTATCCCAAGAATCTGCCAAGCACTTGATGGACAGTGCATGCACTAATGAGATAACATCACCTTTGGGAGATAGGGTCTAGTAGAAAAATACAGATCATTGAGGCAGCCCTTGAGGGAGATATTGTATTCATGTCCCTTCGCCTCTGTTTTTCACTTCTTAGTAAAAGCCAAAAGAGCAGCTTTCCTTCTAACCATGCTTTGATCATCATGATACATTTTTCTACTCTGAGCAGTCTGGCCAAATAACCATGGATTGAACCCTCTGAGACTGTGAACTGAAATATACTGTTCCTTTCTGCAAGCTGATTTTTTTTTGATGTTTTACATCCAAAGAAAGATGACTGGCTTTAACGACTTGGTAAATGATTTGTTGGTTGACTTACTTGAATTAGACCCTTGAGAACAACCTGCAACAAACAAAACCTGCCATTCTTCTCAAGCAACTTGAATCACACCATGAATGAGGAATATTCTTGTCTATTTTCTGAAAGAGCTGAGGTCACAAGTCACTAAAATTGGCTTTTTAACAATAATTAATAATAACCATCAATCCAGACAGCCTATTCACAAATTTATTACCTGTTCGGTAAGGAAGCTCAAGTAAGGAGAGTGAACACCTCTAAGTCTAAGTTTCATTTCCAGTAGAATGGAGAAGAAAGTACACACTTAGTGTTAAGGGGTAGCAAAATTAGGTGAGGTAAAATATATGTTAGTACCAAGAGCTTAGTACTTAATTAGCTATGAAAAGGGTGACAGATTTTCTTGTTCCTTAATTTTCCCAAGAATCTCATGTGATGACAATAACTTTCTTCTTTAATTACAGTGCCTATTTTCCTTCCAGTTAAAATAGTTTCTTTTCAATTTGATAGTTTCTTATTTCAAGAGTGGCATGCCAATTGGATTACCTCCTAAATTTCTGAGTGCTCTATGTGCAATCTGCTGCAATCGTGAGCAACTGAGAGAGGATACTTAAGGATGTTAACTGCACATAGGTTAGACTTTTTTTACCTTGACCAATATTTATGTAGACTGGCTACATACCAATTTTATATCAGAGAAGGGCTATTAGGAATCAAGTCCCTGCCTTTGTAGAGTTGTCATTCTACTGAAGAGATAAGCAAGTGCTACATGAGTAGACATAAGGGTGGTAGAGGGACATAGTAGAGAAACAATGGGCTGAGGAGGGAGGGTAAGGGATCAGAGAGCAAACTGTGTGATCATAGGTAGGACTATTATTTGAGTGAGACAATGAAAAAATGATAACTTGTTGGTCTGAGACAGAGTGGATAGCCCAGGCTGTCCTGGACCATAGCATCTACTTGTTTCTGCCTCCACCGCTGATATTAAGGTGTGTGCCACAACAAAACACCTGGTCTTTGGTTCGCTATTTATTCTTTGAAATTTTTCATATGTGTACATAAGGTATTCTCTTATTGTTTGAGAGTTTAATAGCTGGATATCTTATGTTTTGATGAGAGCTACTCCATACTCCTTCCAATACTTTCCCATCACTCACCTCTTGACTTTCTGGACTGTTTTTTCTAAACCCACTGAACCTGCTTAGTGACTGCAGTAAGCCAAAAGTACAGGATCAAGCTTTTGAGTTGACCACCACAGAGAACTCAGCAAAACAAGATTCCTTTCAGTAACGAAACCCTGTGATTCAACAGAAGTCTTATACCTTGGAGGACAGTCCTGATCTTGAACAAGTTATTTAACATTTCTCTGCCTCAGTTTTCAAGTAGAAAGGGACTCAGAAATGCTTTCTAAACAGTGTTTTGGTATGTAGCCTTAGCTGGGTGGCCTGGTACTCTTGCATGTCAAGGGTATCTTCTAATATGTATCTCAGCCTCCTGAGTGCTGGTATTATAGGCCTGTCTGGCTACTGAAGCGTATGATTAGAATGAGACATCTATCTACACCCTAGTTTCTCCGCTGGACAGTACAGAAATCCAGTTATTTATTTATTTATGTATGTATTTATCTATTTATTTACACCAAAACACCTTGAATCAAGAGATTGTGATCTAGTTCACAGGGAGCCCTGAAATGTTTGCTCAAGTGCTAAGAATCTTCTGAAATTTAATAAAGACAGCATTGAATGTATGCTCCCAAATGTGTTTAGAGCTGAATTCCTCCTCTGAGGAGAGACCTTGTAGCATTTATTGTAATGTAGTTCATCACTGTTCATAAGGGTTAGGAACCATTGACTTTAAATGGGGCTAGAAACAAATTATTTATAGAGAAGCAATAATATTAACTTATATAGTACAAGTCTCTTACTATTTGTGACATGCCCATATTTCATCTCATTTGAGCTCAAGACAAGCAGCTACAACTAGGCATAGCATAGCCCAGAGTAGCAACGAACACTGTGCTCCTGGCCCTTACTATTGGAGGGCATTGCTGTTTACCACCTCCACTTGAACTGTACAAAGCAAGGACCAGAGTATGACCTTAAACTATTCAACTCCACTTAATTACCCATTGTAGTAGGAGCACATAAATACAGGATGTCCCTTTGCTTTGCCATTCTGTTTTGCATCATTATCAGAAAGACAAATGTAATTCATGTCCAATTACTCACTCACCGCAAGGTCAGAATATTTATTTTTATCGTACTGGTGATTTTTTGGATTAGTGGTATCAGTATTTATTCATGGCTAACCCAAACCAAACATCCTGTTGATATCTATGAATTGCCATATAGTTATTGTCACAGGTATGCTGAGTCACAGAGCAAATACGAAGTTTATGAGTTGACAGAGAAAAGACTGCAATGAGGTAAAGATAAGGTTCCCTGGGTAAGCATGGGTGTCTTGCAAAATAGAAGCATTGTTTATTTATATTGTCCATTTATTGAGCAGTTGGTGCTTGGGAAACTGAAACTAGCCCAAATAGTGAGGATTAAACAAAATTCACATCATTACCTTTAAAAAGTGCTGCTGGCACATATTGGTTCAAT